>CM053790.1:785486145-786086145 GCA_028749045.1 Cupressus sempervirens
CCTTCATGATGCTTGATCTTTAATAGGAAGTACTTAATTCAAATGGGATGAATCAAATATGATTGTTGACTTCAATTTGATTCCAGATGCTTCATTTGAATGTTCCTATAACACTATAGGTGAGCTGGATGGATCTTTAGCTTTGACAAATACCTCTTTGAATTCTTCTACATGTTCTTTAATGTTGTCTTTCTGACTGTCATTGCTCCTATCGATTCTTCTAGCATTTGTGCTTATATTTCTTCTAAAGTTTGAATTCCTTGTATCGTGCCTCATATCCATTATAAAAATCTTTCTATATGCCAAAACTTGTTATACACCTAACATATTGGTGCATTGTTCCCAAATCTAGGTCTAGACTGGTTTACAGGTGCTCTACAATTTCTTGCAATATGTCCAAAGTTGTTACATTTGTAACATATAATGTTGTTCCTTGATCCATTGTTTCCTTCTTCAGATCTTCTTCATACAAGGTTAGTTCCTTTAAAATTTCTACTATTGTTATTACTATTATCAAACTTAGGTTTGTTACAATTATCTACTCTATGACCAAAACCATGACAATTATAATAGTAAAAATCACCAACTAGTTTGAATGACTTGCATGTGTAGTCATTTTTCATATGATCAACTTCATTACATGCATAACATCTATCGTTGAATTCATATCTTACTCCTTTAGGTGATTTAGTTTTCTTAGATTGCTTAGGTTCGTCAATTTGTTCAGGTTTCTTGACTTGATCAACCTCCTTAGGTGTATAATTAGATTGATTCGAATCAATCTTTTTTGGATCTTTTTCTTGCATATTTTGGTAGATTTTAGAATTAGGTTCCTTTCTAGCTTCATATTTCTTAGCTAATTTTTCTCCAATGAAATATCCAAGACCAGTATTATCATAAAAAGGTCTCTAAAAGGGCGTTTGTTCATCAATCTTCTCACTGCTAGAATATAATCTCTCAATTTGTTTCTTAGACTGGGTTAACTCTCCTTTCACAATACTATTGTACTTCACAAGTTTTGCATAATTCAACTTAGTAGATTCAAGCTCAAATGTAACTTTTGTAAGGTTAGATCTCAAACTTTCATTTTTAGACTTGAGATCTTATCCAACTTTTCTATCATCTTTCTTCATGCTCAATTTCATATTAGTAATCTTCAATTCACACTTTAGGATCTTATTTTATATCTGTAATCTAGAAAGTTCATCATTGTCCTTGATTTGATCCTTAGGCTCTTTCTTACACTTGACATGGTCAATCTTATCTTTCAACTTTCCAATGTATTCCTTTGCATCCTCATATCTTTCTTTTAAATCATCTCTTTCGTTAGTGAGAATGTCAATCTACTCAAGAGCTTCTTATAGGTTCTTTTGTAACCATTCCATATCCATAGGGATCTTACTCAAGATGTTAAGCCTTAAGCCTCTTCTGAGTAACTGAGATTTAATACCAATTGTTAAAAATAGGAAAAACTGAGGGGGGGGGAGGGGGGGGGGGGGGGGGGGGGGGGGGGGGCTGAATCAGTATTTTACAAACTTTAGCCCAAAATTGGATATTATTAACAATCTTATAACTTGCATATGAAAGTAAACTAACTATGTTGAACAGTAAACATAACCATGCAATAAGAGAACTCGGCACACCATATTTTGTTAACTAGGGAACCTTGGCTAAGGGAAAACCCCAGTGGGGATGGTACCCACAAAATGATCCACTAATCAAAAGTATCTTGTGAAAGATATTGATTGTGTTAGGAGTCTATTACATATGTATAATGTCTTGGTCCTTGTTAAAGGACTAGGCCTTGCTAGAAGCCTCAACCCTATTAGGAGTTGGTATATATAAATAAAAAATGTATACAACATGATCCCACTACCCACACATGCAATATACAAAGTAGTTCCTTTAATACAAAGAGATAGATACAAAAACCTATTATACACTATTGTTGATATCTTTAATATCTAATTTTGTCTTTGTTTCTCATCAAAAAACTTTTATCCGAGTTCGTATTCCTCTTATCATACATCAAGATTCACATATCACATAACACATACATACTTCACAAAACTTCGTATTTGTAATCTTTCCTTTATACCTTTCTAATTTATAAATTACTGCCTAGTTTTCATGTCTTTATATAATTTACAAAATGAAAAATTAACTTTCACTGACTTAGGGTTAACATCTAGGATGACATCCCTAATTAATTAAGTAATTATTTTTTAAAAAGAAAAATTCCTTAACCTAAAATACCCATTTCTTTATTATACCATGTTTTACCTATATACCGTTGTAACTAGTAATCTATCCATAACTATGTTTTTGATGTCCATACTGACTTGAGCACTAGCATACATTGTCATCATAGTGTCAAGTATACATACCTAACTTTGCACGTGTCCATGATATGCTTGTGAATTTTTCCAACCAAAACTCTATTTGTTATGCTAGATAAACTATATGATACTTAGACAATTGTGTAAGTATACATGTACTTAGACAATTTGCTAAGTATATGCCAATACTTCATCTTCATGATCTTCCCACTTTATATGATGGATATGTTGCCTTAAATGACAACATCAAAATGTCTAACCTAGCTAAATTGTCAATACAATCCTCTTGTTTCCTAAGCCTACACTTAGGTTCTACCTTTTCTAATATTTGCTCCTCTCAACTACTCCTTATCAACTACCTCATGAATGAATGAATCTAGACATCACAAGACCCTCTACTTATACTAAACCAAACCATAGATTGGCCTAGAAAGTTATCTCAAATAAACACTCAAACCACAAGTTGGCCTAGCAAATTTCATAACACTTAGGACAAGCCCCAAGTTTATAATGCATAACTAACTCATAAGGTAAACTAACATAAAGTGGCCTTATCCATAGGCCCACACACCATCCAATGATCTACATCTAAGATCGCATAAGCCAACTACCATGGATTGAAGCTCATAGAAAGAATCTCCAAAGTCTTCCTAGGAAATAGGAACAAATCAAACTCCAATATGATCTCTCCAATCCTTATGCGCACATAGGAAAATGTCCACCAATGTACATTGAACATAACCCTAATCATGCCAAACATAAGGTCCAAAAAATCCAAGCTGAACACTCTTACATGATATTCTCATGGTGAATAGAAAAGTGCACCCCATACTTTAATGCAAAAAGAGATATCTTCACTCAACTTCATCTTCACAAAAGGCTTCCAATCTATCAAGGACAAGAGAAAAAATCTAAAAACTCAACAAATTTTCTTCATCTATTCAAACATTAGAATCAAATGAATCTCAACAACCCAATCAACATGCTTACTCCTAGAAACAAATTGAACATAATAAGGCATCGCAAACAATCCCTACAATTCATTAGCAATAAGTGAATCCACATCAACCACATGTAAATCCAACTCCATGTTAGTAGCAACATCCATATCACCAACATGTAGATCCATGTCCATATCAACAACAATAGAATCATCAACCATATAAGTAGAAACATATAAATGCAAATCCATACCAACAACCATATGCAAATCCTCATCCATATGTAAATCCTTATTATCAAAAATGCAAATCTCATAACCAACAATCTCATTACTGACAATAAGATGCTCTACAATTTCCATGTCAAATATGTTCATCTTCTCATGAAAACCGACACTTACCTCATAATCTTCAACAAAGTCAACATTTACCTCTTACTCAACAACAAAGTGACTTCTTTTCTAAACAATCTTTCTAATAGTCCATACAACTTTCTTTCTGATCAATAGACTCCAACTCTGGTAATATCTACAAAACTCAACTATAATTTCCTCAATTTGATTAGTTAAATCAACTTCCCACTGAGATCACTTCTCTTTCATCTTTATCTCCACTACATCACAAAGATCTGCAATGTCCCTAGGGTCCAACCTTCTCAAAGGCATCTTCCAAGATCCTTAGAAACCCTCTGTAACAAATCCTATTCAAACACCTTTTGAGAAACCCAAGTTTTTTGCAACTCAGATCACAACTTGCTGCCTCGCACGAACAAGAAAGGGTTTCACAAGTATGAAAACATGGATCTTCCTTATGGAATCTCAACAACCCATGGTCTAACAATTGCTAACTAGATCAAACCTTCTCTTTGATACCACTTGATATAGTACAAGACAAGTGTACCTCCAAAGGAGATAACCTAGCCCCCAGCAAGTAACTAGACAATAGAATATAATGCAGAGATTTAGATCAACTACTAATAATATAATCATAAGACTTACATCCAACATGCCCAGTTGTAAGGCCTTCCTAGTTATAGCCAAATGCAAAGCAATTACAATAACAGTTCTACAAGATCTCATGAGAACTAAATAACTCATAGCTAGCCCAGATCTGAAACAACAAAGAAATCTGGTAGAAACTCCAAGAAAGACCTAAATTTGAGCTCCCAAGCCACCAAGAAATGCTCATATTTCAAAAGTCCACACTTAGTTGCTAGCTCTGCTAAAATTTTCTCCTCTCAACTACTCTTGCTCAAATCCCTCATGAGTGAATGAATCTAGACATCAAAAGACCCTCTACTTATACTAAACCAAGCCACTAGTCAACCTAGCATGTTATATTAAATAAACACTTACATTAAATAAATGTGCAAACCACAAGTTAGCCTAGCAGATTACCTAACACTTAGGACAAGTCCCAAGTTTACAATGCATAACTATCTCATAAGGTAATCTAACATTAAGTGGCCTTATCCATAGGCCCACATGTCATCCAACGATCCACATTTAAGATTGCATAAGACAACTCCCACAAAGTGAAGTTTGTGGAAACAATCTCCAAAGTTCACCCAAGAAATAGAAACAACAACCACCAAAAGAACTCTAACTCCAATACGATCTCTTCAATCCCTATGCGCACATAGGACAAGGTCCACCAATATGCCTCAAACATAACACTAACCACACAAAACATAAGGTCCACAAAATCTAAGCTTAATGCTTGTGCATCATAAATTTAAGAGGGAAATAAACTTTGTGATTAGAGAGATAAATGGGAAATCATGCACATAAATGAATACCAATTTTAATTTTTGAGCAATATTGGAGGAAGGAAAAGGACCTTGATTTAAATTATTAAATAAAATAAGAGGTCTTAATGTACCAAACTACACTAAGGAGGGTTGAACTGGTCTCACAAAGCATGTGCTTAATTTTTAAGATGGCACAACATGCCATTAGTGAAAGATAATCAATATGTGACCAACCAATACACCAAGTTGTTGATATAACTGCCAACACACCAGAGGTTGAGAGAAAAGATGTTGGCATCAATAATAACCATCAACCTCATATTCTATTAGTGCACACTGTGCACTTTTTGCTAGGACCAAAAAGATGAGTGGCATATTTTGGGTCCCCTATCTTTGTGCACTTACAACACTAAGTGTGGCTACTTAGTAGTTTGTGAGAACTATGGAACAAACTCCTCCTCCACCTACTTTATGGTTGCTACAAACAAGATCCTTTTTCCACCCACCGACTAGATCGCCACTTTTCTCTTTTTCATGTTATGACTGGTCATAAACTACCTCAAAAATCCCAATTTTAGGGTTAGGATTAGATATCACGTCAACTTGTTATTCCTTAACATGGTTTAGAACACTTTCACCAATCTATACTCATCATCTCTGCGGGTTCCTCATCTCTAGTAGATAGAGTATATGTAACTACGAGACGCTCCCTAGATTGGGAAGCTTGACCTCCACCACCATTATGGACCATGAAAAGAAAAAGTTCAAAATTCAAACAAAACATAAGAGAAGGATGATTATTTAAAGTAATGTCAAGAGCTGATTTTTAATAGTACTTTTCTATGTTACTTAAGAATTTGTATGATTTGTAAAAGTAATGTTGAGGGGTAGTGTGCATTTATGTTTTTTCACGTCCCTTAAAATTTAGCATAGAAAGGTACTAATCATGAATTGAACTCTAATTGTAATATTAATAGATGACATAGCATGTTACTAAGAAATTCTACAATATTATTGTTAGGGCAATGTCTTTTCAACCTTTATTTTCAATAGATAATATGATGATTAAAATAAAACAATAAAGGTAATAATAAGAAAATAAATGAAATTGTTGAAAAAAAATGCATTCAAAATTACATTAATTATAACTAATAATACTGGTTGAAATTTCAACATTAGATGTTACTTTTAGGGTCCGTTTGGTTCGTGGAATTTAAAAAACCTAAATTTCTACAAACCTTGGTTTAGCCAAATCAAGGTTTTGCATATCTTCATTCTGATTTTTAGGATTTTAATGAAACTATTTGTTTCACTCGAAAGATGCGTGTGAAGTGCATAAGCTTGGAGTTGAAGGTAAATTTCAAAAAGTAGTCCAATCTATTGTTTTTACACTCCTTAAAAAACAAAACTAGGGTTTGATTTTTAATTCCTGCTTGCTAGTAGGAATTTGGAAAACCTGGTTTTGAGGCAAAATTGGAAGTTGCGTATGCTAATTCCATTTTGCAAATTTTGAAACAAACGCACAAATTTTCAAATCCGGGTTTTGAAAAAGCCAATTCCTGTCATCTTCCACGAACCAAACGGACCCTTAAGAAATGAGAACTTTATGACCTTGTCATAAGAACACAACCCTATTAACATTTTAGTTGACATTTTTGTAATTAATATTAAATAGCATTCACCTTTTAAACAAAATTTTGATAAACTCACAATTTAACAATAAAAATAATAATAAATTTCATCTTGTAACTAATTTTTCATCAATACTTAAAAATTATAGCAAAAAATATTAATAATAGGTATGATATGAAATGTCCCTATTTACACGCTGCTCCAAAAGATATTTTTATGTGCACATTTTAAAATTCAGATTAATTTATCAAGTCAAATTCCTATCAATAACCCAAAACTCCAAAATATAATGAACTGTCAAATTTTGCCTATGCCTACAATATCTACCATGACAAATACTGGTATCTACCATATCATAGAATGTTACTTTTCTCCAACATTTGGTAATGTCGGCCAGCTTCTCCATTCATACACGTTTCCTTTAATGGCGGCCATTTCTGCAATGCCACGTAAATCATGTTCAACCACGTGAGCACTCCAACAATCCCATTTCACACATAACTTAATAATAAACTTATTATCTCCAGAACCCATACAGCTGTTTCCACCATGTTTATTCATTTATATCTGCTCCAAGTATTTAAAGACTTTTCTTTGACTCTGATTTAACTATTCAAAAGGTAGACCAACTGTTCTGATGTTTATCCAGTTTGAAGATTTGTAACGTATGAGAGAAGCTTATCAACATCTGTACCAAACCACGAACTTTCTTTGATAGTTGGCATGGAATGAGGACCCACATTACATGCTCTGAGAATTTCAAAGATTTAATCATGGTAATCTTTTGGGTGACATTTGTTGGTGTAGTGACTATATTTTTCACGGGACGTCTTTTTGGTGTGATGGCAAAATCTATATGGTATAACAATATAGGTCATCGATTCTTGTCCTTTGAACCCTTCAACTCTTTGTCCTCATCCCTCTCTGACAAAATCTATATGGTATAACCTTTGAACCTTTCAACACTTTGTCCTCATCTCTCTCAGACAAAATCTATATGGTATAACAATATAGGTCATCGATTCTAGTCCTTTGACCCATTCAACCCTTTGTCCTCATCCCCCTCTAACAAAATCTACAACCATGTTTAGCTTAATAATTAGTTTATAACAAAGGTAGGAAAGTATTGGAGTCATTCAATTCAATTTTTCAATTCAATTGACCAATCAACTCAAAGGATTTACAAGATTAAAAGAAACTTTAGATGTTCAATTTTTTTTTCTAATTTTTTATTATTTTCTAAATCACATTTTTCATTTATTCTAATGGACCATACCATTTTTTTTTGTAGGGAGAAAAATTCAATTTTCTTCAACAAAAATACAAATATTTTTTAGCAAGTCTATCATTACAGCTTAATCTTTTCCACATTTGTGACAAGTGGATTAACTTTTCAAGTTTTACATTGATGTTTATTTTTGTCATTTGTAAGAAAATACAAATATTTTCTAACTAGTCTATCATGTTAATAAATGCATTAATTACAATTTTACCTTCTCAACATTTGTGACAAGTGGATTAACTTTTCAAAAAATAAATCATTTTTATCTTCCACCTGAGATGTCTAATCAATATTAATTATCACTATCTATTTTTCTAAATATAGAGTTAAATGTTTCATATTTCTTATTTTAAATATATTGATTAGTTTTACATTGATGATTATTTTTGTCATTTGTAAAATGTTATTTCTTTTAAGTTTACATTTTTTTTACTGGTTACAATTTTCCAATCTTACTCTAATTTTTTTATACCATTTTACAAATTGTAAACCTAATACTACCCTTTAAACTAATTAGATATTTTGGTAACTTGAATTAAGTAATCAACAATTTATTTTTAAAATCAAATATTTCAACTTATAACTAAAGTGGTAGAAATGACTAGTTGATTCATATAACATAATTTCTATTGTTATTTATATATTTCTTAATATAATATAATTATTAATATTTTTAAAATTCCCTTCCAGTCTCTCTATCATTCCACCTTTAATTGTCCATATAATAACATATCGTTCTCTTTTTTAGCTCTCTCTTTAAATCCTTCCTTTCTACCTATAAATCTCCATGTTCCTTCTTTTCCAATTATTGGCAAGAACTTTGATGAATTGTGTCTCTTGTTAATTCAATCTTCATTGCACAATTGGTCTTGATTTTGGATTAGGATTCAATGAATTCAAAATTGTCAAATAATTGGCCATTCTTTCAAATCTTCCAGAATAGTACTCTGATACTCATTATAGAAGTTTTTGCATGTGGGTAATGGAAACCTTTAATAAAATCTATGTGGGCAAATGTATGTGAGTTGCTATATCCCCAATAAGATCCCTCCTTCCCACTAGTGCTTTTGGTGTGACAACAAATTCTACATGATATCAGATTGCAGGTCATCGGTTCGAGTCCTTCAAACCTTTTACTTGTCCTATGTGAGATGTTGGCATAGCAACTATATCTATGCAAATCTCACATGATACACAGTTGTATCGAACTCCATCACATGGGAGGTGTTGACCTACCAACTATATCCTAATAAGATCCCTCTCCACTACCAGTTGATGCTCTTGGTGTGATGGCTGGCAAAATCTATAGCACTGTTTAACTTAAATTATTAATTCAGTCTTCGTTGCACAATTGGACTTAATTTTGGGTTGGGATTCAAAGAATCCAGAATTGTCAAAAAAAAATTGACCGCTGTTTCAAATCTTCGAGAACAGTACTCTGACCGCGCGCATTATAGAAGTTTTTGCATGTGGGTAATGGAAAACATTAATAAAATGTATGTGGGCGACTTTATTTCGACGAGCACTTAGACTAATGTTCCATTGAATATGTCTCCATTCCCACCTACAAGCTTGAAAATGGTCTAAGTCCCCTGGAGAAGACCTCTGTAGTGGAGGTTTTAAACTAGTATTGTCTAGGGTTTGCGTGGGAAAGATGTTAACTTGTTGAGGAATTGGGGATGAAGTTGCCCTCATGATTTCTAGATGCCAAAAGGTCAAATTCCCAATGAGAATCGGACAAGTTCCCCCTAGGAAATTCAAGCTTTTCTTCCTTGAGGGTTTGTTGCTTACTTTGGCTTTTGATTTGTGGGGATTAAAAGCCTTGTTAGGGTTCAATTGAAAACTTGATTTGGATCCAGGCTACTCTGCAATTGATTGAGATGATGGAGGTCAGTAAGAGCAGTGATAGCATGGAGGGGATTGAAGGTTTTCAAGGTATCAGTAGTAATGCAATGGAAGAGATGAAGGATGGCTATGGCATGAGTTACTACAGCAGAAAAACGTTATCTTCTTCAGGTGCCATGAAAGCTGAAGAACTTAGGGAGCCATATCCATCTCCAGGTGAGTGTGAAGCATATGAGCAATATCTGAACCTCTCAGAGCTTAAGGCAATCTGGGGATCCAAGGAATGGTATGGTTGGCCTTCAGAGTTGTTGGTAAAACCAGCCTTGCAGTCCCTGGAGATGACATTCAGGTTGATTTCATCAATTCTGTGTGATTCAAGGCCTTATATTGACAAGGAAGAGTGGAAAAGAAGGCTTGAATCCATTACATCTTCTCAGCTTGAATTGATATCATTGATTTGTGAAGGTGACAAGGATGCACCCATTGTTCAATTGTGTGTAAGTAATGATGTTCTTGCTACCAATGTTGCCCAAGAGGTATGGCAGAGACCAGGGCGTTTGCCTATGGTTAGCAGAGTGAGTCAAGAGAGCTTATTACCTAGACTAGGAACATGGAGAAGGGCTGAACAAATGGTTTCTAGAATATGGCTTGCAATTGAAACTCATATGCAAAGAGCCCCTTTTACATTAGGCCTTGGGGAACCAAATCTTTCAGGCAAGCCTATTCTTGACTATGATAAGATCTGCAAGCCAAGATATCTGTATTCCTTAAAGCAGTCTTCGCCTTTCCGCAATGCCGAGGATCACACACTTTACAGTGTCCATCAGATCTTTGAGACCTGGCTGTTTGTAGCCCATGTTCTTCTGAAGAGAATACATCAAAGGATAGACCATGGAGATTCTGTAGGAGCATCCAGAGACTGCTGGACCATTGAAAGGATTTGGAAATTGCTTGTAGACATTCAGAATCTGTTTCTTTTGGTTGATCCCGATGACTTTCATTTCCTTAAACACCAATTGTCTTTCAACAGGGGTAGTGGTAGTTTTAATACCTCCAATGGTGCTTACTGCCTTAAATCTACTTCTCTGAGAAGCCTTGGGGATGCATGCAAGGATCTAAGAAATCTTGTGCCAAAAGTTTTGGGTGTTGAGGCTGATCCAAAGGGTGGACCTAGGCTTCAAGAAGCAATCTTGGACTTGTTTCATTCTCATAGACACACAAGAAGAGAAACCCCAAATGGTGAAACTGAAGCTTCATGTGGGATCATTCATCTTTTAATGGCCTTCCAGGGAATCGAAGCCGCGGTGAAGAAATTTTTCTTCTCATATCAGCAATTGGTAATGGCGGTCATGAGCAGTGCTGAAATGAACCGAACAACATATTTGGGTGCATCTGATGCTCTCACTCAGATATATTCTGAGCCTCCCTATTTCCCAAGTGTGGATGCTGCAAAGATATTCCTGAGTGAGTTTTGGAAGCACAGGACTATAGTCATGGGGAAAGGATTGCAAAGCCCTCCGGGAAAATCAAATGAAGCTACAAGAGAGCATAGACATCAATACGTAATTCCTTCAACAAACACTGAATAGCTTCATGTTACATGTAATCAAAAGCTATCCAGATGACATTTTTTTGCTGACATACAATTTTAAATGTAGTTTTTGGATCTGATGGTATTCAATAGAAATTTCAGTAGAGACTTCGATTCTCTTCCTGCAGAGATTTTTTCGGATGCATGTTAGATTTATCTGTATTACAGGCTATGGTGCTTTATCCAAGCCCTAAATCCCTATACAATATGAACTATGAACATATTAATCATTTGAAATTAATACTGATTCCTAAATGTCGTTGATCTTTAAAACTTTGTAACAATTTAGAATTTTTTAAGATATTGCAGATAGACTATCCCTTCAAACTTAACTGTTTGTTCTGCTGTATAAATTCTTGCTGTCGGCAGGGGAAGGCTACCGATAGCAATGGAATAATATAAATGCTGTTTAATTTTCTTACATAATGGGGTACTGCAAGTGTTGTTGTTACCTCCTTTCTTTTTATATTCAAACAGAATAGATTACACATCATAAGAGTTTGATGTCCCGGAAAATAGCTGCGAGATTGATATCTAATTTTAAAATAAGACTGAAAACAGAATTTTAATTTAATTGTTGCTTAAAAACACAGTTTCAGAAGTAACAAGAGCTCTTGGAATCAGTTTGGTTTGTGGAATTTAACAAATCGGGATTTCTACAAATCAAAATTTTGCAAATCTTCATTCCGATTTTTTAAATTTTACTTATGGAAGATGCATGTGAAGACACATTTTTATGCGTAAGCTTGGAGTTGAAGGCAAATTTCAAAAAGTAGTCCAATCTATTGTTTTTACACTCTTAAAAAACATAACCCGGTTTTTATTTTCAATTCCTATTTGCTAGTAGGAAGTTGGAAAACTCGGTTTTGAGGGTGCCAAGTTTGAAACAAACGCAAAAAATTTCAAATCCAGATTTTGAAAAAGCCAATTCCTGTCATCTTCAAGGAACCAAAGGGACCCTTGGTGAGCTGAAGTCCCTGCCTTAAGAAGAAATGGGAGCAATGATGAAGTTACAAAAATATAAACAATTAGATTTAAAATTTTAAAATATATACTAAATGAGATATAAAAAAAATAGTTACAGTAATTTTTATATTTTAAAATAGTAAAGAAACATTTGTGCAATATAGAGTTATGATTGTAGAACTATAAAAAAATTCTGAAATTAATCAATTATATAAAAATGTAAACATAATGATCTTTGGTATTTTTTAACTTTACATTTTTAAATAAGAAATTTTATTATGTAATAAACAATTTTAGTTAATTTGTTTAAAGAATAATGTCTTGCCCTAAGAAAGGAGCTCTTGTTAACTTTGAAACTAAGTTTCAGGAATAATGCATTTTTGTCCTCAAATAGTTTTTAAAGAAGTCTTAGATAACTAAGGGGAACAATTACATGTCATATCATTATAGTAAGCATACTAAAAGGAAAGAACATTTTAAAAAATCAATAAGAAAGTGAAAAAGAAACTTAAATTGTCTTTATGACTACCTGGAAGACATAACTTTGAAATTAAGTTACTTGGGTCCTTCTGCATCAAACTTGTATGTATATTGAAACAATTCTAAAAGTGAAGTGGGTGAAAAATCATCTTGAAATCCCTCGCAAATAACTGGCTTTGAGGAAATGTTCTCTACAATGTCAAAATATAAAATATAAAATATAAAATATATTTGCAATGCTCATAGTTTGTGCTTCAATATTTTTACTTAATTTTTAATTAAAAATGGATGGAGCCATTGAGATTTAATATTATTAATAACTAGTTCAAAAACTCCACGGGGAAAGAACTAGAAAGAAAACCCTGCTTCCTCGTTCCTTTACAAGGAGAAAATAAAAATAAGAGCTACAAGCATAGCCAACAATTTAAATGGTACAACTAGGCTTCCTTAGAAATTACAAACGATAACTGAAAAATCTGAATACTCAATCGCTTTCTAGGTCTAAAGACAGCGAAAAATTAAAATTGCTTAACTAATTCCCAAGCTCCTAAATTGTAGAAGCAATATCTTTTTTCAATAACATACCCAACTGCTCTTGTGAATCAATATAATCTTTGGGGCATAATGAGTCTGTGTGCAGCCCATCACATCCCCAATTTGCTAATAAGTTTGCAACTTGATTGCCTTCACACATTATGTGGGATATGTGAACCTCTTGAAAAGAGTCTATAAATTTCCTTACTTGATTTAAAATATAAGCCAGTTTCCAATTATGCATATCTCTTTTGATGTACACGTTAACTATTAACATCGAGTCGCCTTCAATGTGCACCCTATTAAAACCCCCTCATTTAGCTAATAGTAATCCATGTAATAGTGCTTGTGCTTTCATATTATTATTAGTTCCTTGAGGAATGGGAGAAGATTTAATTGCACACACGTTGCCTTGTTGATCACAAATGCAAATACCAATACCTGAGGGACCCATATTACCTCTTGAGACACCATTAAAATTTATTTTAACAAACTCTTGAGCTAGAGGAAACCATTTTACTTTTTCTTCAGTCTATAGTAGCAACAACATTCCATTATGGTATTGATCTGAAAGGTCTAATGATCCCCTTCCATTGTTTCACAATTTGTCCATCCAAAGAAGAGAAGAAAAATTTGCATTAACCACTTCTGAAATTGACTTCTCAATGCCTATTACCACTTCATTGATGTTGTTTCTCTCTTTACGAAAGATGCGCTTATTTCTCTCCCACCAAATCGCCCATACAAAAATGGTTGGAATACATTTCCAAATGCAGCTAAAGAAATATGCCACATGAAGAACCAACCATGATTGGAAGAGGTCCCACAATGATTGTGGTAAGGGCATGCCATAATTCAGCTTGTTGAGAACAAAAGAGCAGCATTCATTTGCAAAAGAGCAATTCAATAACAAGTGATCAATGTTTTCAATTGCTTCATTATCATGCCCAAAATCCTACAAGTCAAAAAAATATTTTATTTTATTTTTCCATGAGGAAAAATTGAAGATAAGATACATAACCTATCCTTAAACTTGGAGGTGATGAAGTAAGATGATGGAACGAAGCTTGTTTTACTGAGAACCTAGATTCCAAGTCCCCTATGAGAGGGAGTCACCTAGTTGCTAGTTATGGAATGCAAAACTACGTTAAGGTGTTATAGTTATGAGCCCTTAATCTTCTACACCCAATAAGAGACACTCTGATGTGCAAGTATATTTCAAAGTGTGTCAATGCGGTAGTAAAAGATCTAAGGTTTGCAATGAGAAGATGTTTTATCAATTAATCATTTCATTTCCACTAACATTAAGATTATCTTTATATCAATATGTTATTATTACTATTATATAATTATTATTTTATAATCACCTAAACCTTCCATTCTATATATTCATCTTTTATTTCAATTGTTAACATTTTTTAAAAAAATATTTAATTTAAGTTACTATAATTGCAATTAATGTTAAATTGATTATCGGATCAAATCTATCATCTAGTCCTATACCATCTTACTTCAATCACATATCTTCGTCTACCATGGCTAATAATAATAACAAGCAATAAATTAACCAACATAAACAATTTTAAGGTTAAATTTCCTATCTATCTATCTTACCTATGCTCCCCTTACAATTATTAATCTAAAGCAGTTTTAATGACACTTCCCAAACCAATCCTCCTAGAATTATCCTAGACTCAATAACCTTTAAATTTACTTAACATAAAACTATTTTATATTTGTTTCGTCATCCCATTGGAAAAATTCCCAACTTACCTTTCCACACTCAATAATATAAATGAATCAAGGAAAAAAAAATTAAAACTAATTCTAACCTACACCTAAGAACCCCCCCTCCCTTTAACTTATTCACTTCTAAAAGCAAACAATAAAACTTCCTTCCACCCCATGCGAATTTCTATGGAGGAAGAGTCACATGCCCCAACACTTATCTATGAGAGTGGACAAGGTTCCATCATGATTGTCTATGCGGCTACATCAAATCTTCAAATGGGTAAACATTAAATGCACATTCCTTTTCTATGTTCAACTCCTAATCTCCTTGCAAGTGTATGTCTCTCTCTCAACTTGGCATGGGTAGTTGAAGTCTTCAACTTTCACCTTTTTCCATGCCCCAAAACTAGGCACCTAGGATGGGATTCAATCATGTCAGATCATGGCAATAATTATAATCTTTTTAAACTCTCAAGTCAACTCATTCCCTTACTTAGCCGCCTAGAGGGACCACCTACTCCTATTAATTACTTGGAGTTTTTTTTCTTTTTTTGATGGAATGAGGTCTGGTACACTTAGGTAGGAGGATATAGCTAGGACATAAAAGTTTATTTTCTTATTTATTATGTTAGGTCAAGTAGGATTATAATAGATTTATTTTCCTTTTTTTTTTTTTTAATGTATATTTCATTTTGTATAAGGTCATATCATAAATCAAGGACTTCTCCTTCGAAGTCTAACATTATTAATGGAGAAGATTTTGAAAATGATTTATTTCTAACCCATCAATTTTCAAGATATTAATATTTAATTAGGGTCTATTATTTTATTTGACTGTGATAGCAAGGGTCTTATTGGATTTACCCATACATTTTCCAGAAAGAATATACATCTACAAGTCTTTTTTGAGCTGAACTTAATTGTGTAGTTCTTTTCATGTATTCTCTAAAATTGTTTAGATTTGAGATGATGATATTTTAACATTGCATCATGCATTATAATTTCTATTCTATTAAGAAAATCTAATGTAAAACAACTATCAAATTACCAACAAAATCTACTTGCAAGATACATTAACATGGAACTTAAATGAAATCCATTGATTATAATTTTATGAACATCATTTATTCAATATACATTATTGATATCCAATTTTATAATTAAACGATTACAAATCCATTAGTTATCAATCGCATATTCTACAACTAATTTGAAATCAACATTGAACACCAATGCAACTAAATTATTCTTATGAAATTTGAGGAGATAGGAATAACAAAATGATAATATTCTATTCATACTTCCAATGTATATCATAATACAAATTTCTTTTCTTCAATACATCCTAATTTTAAGTAATGATAAGGCAACATCAAAACAATGAGATTTTTCCTTCATGTTCCTCTCAAGATTGCATTCAACACAATATCAATCAAGCAATGGGGTGGTGGAATCATCACATCAAGATACACAATGGAAGGACCTCACAAGCAAGATGTTTCACAATCTCTCTCTATTTGGCATATGCATGAGATCAATAAAAACACTCATACAATGAATTCACATAATAAGATGGAGTTGTCCTCCATTTCAATACAAAAACAGTAGTATTCTATTCTTCTATGCAATGGTAAGACTTCACAGTCTCCAAATGTCCAAGGCCTCAAGCAAAAACTTGCAAATAAGAGACAAATGTAGAACCATGCAGGCTCACCTCACAACCTAGACCTCAAGGAGGCCACCCACCGAGCTTGGGTAAATAAGGCACAAATGGTTGCATACTACATAGTCACATGTCATGTATGATCACAACAATATAACAAAACTCTACACAATACATTACAAGACAACCCAACCCAAGGCTTGCACAAAGATTCGACAATTGAATCAAGTCATAGGGTGAAGGTGGGCTCTCTCCATGAGGAGGATTTCCAAACAATGATTCACAAATATTCACATATTCTCATTATCAACATTCCCTTTTGAGGCTTACAATGACTCCCCTCTTTACACACCTCCTTATACCTCCCAAAATGCAAGTAAACAAGAAGTCCATATTCTATTGAACACATAAAAATCATCTCCACACATGGGAGAGTTCTCCAACTCCATGAGTGAGCCCAACTAACCCCTTCACCCAAGCATCTCTTCCCTCCCAACAGTGAGTGATGCTTCACACCCATTACACAAACACACAACATGTAAACAAACAAGATTCAAGGAAGAAATCACATAAACTTCTCTCATGTAACACTCAAACAAAGGATCCTTTTCCACAAACCACATCTACAATATACCAAATTTATCATGCAAATGAAGAACATCATGGATCATAGATACCAACCTCACTCCAACCAATGGCAAATGAAAGTTGTAATAGAGCTCCTTATCCTCTTCCTTCAAATCCTAGTTGTCTCTAAAGATAGAGAGTGGCCAAGTGAGTTTCTAATTTGACCATGCCTCTATTAATCACTCTCATTTTTAGATTCAATATAAAATGCATTCTTTTTGGGGTCTCCTAAGTCTTCTAGGCACCCTAGTGGTCATTATTAGCTCCCTAAATTAAAGTATTAACATGGGTAAGGTTTATTTTGATCACAAATTCACCTTAGAGCTACTTTACAACCCTCAGAATGCTAGGTAAGTTCAAATTTCAATTTTCCTACGGTGGTAACCTTGTTCTCTTTACTAATTTAAGATGGTATGTTAAATTTCTCAATTAAGGTATTTAACTCGGGGTAAGGTGGCCACATGATCCATCATCAAAGAACATGTCATTTTCACATAACGAGTACAAGTGTCAAGTGACACACACAAAATTCACTATACATTATGCATGACATGTTCAGAATCTACACATGAAACACATATTACACACATACATCTCATGTTTACAAAATAAACACATCACAACGAGGTTTAAAAATCTTATAAAGATTCACCTTGGTAGAGTCATATTTACCTATATTTATACCTTGTTTCCCCATTATGTCTCCATGGTTCCTTTCCTACACACTAAACTCAAGCATCAGTAGTTCAATGAAAAGCCACATATAAAATATATATGAAAGTAAAAGTACATGATAACTTTGTTATTCTACAATTCACACATAAAACTTTTCATAATCAACTCTCTATTTTCTATCATTTACATATAATCATTTAATCTTAGCCTTCAAGAACTATACTGTACTAACTTCCTTAACAAGATCACATTAAACATTAGAATCAAATTAAAACTCATTTCTAACATAATAATTAAGTACTAAATAAATATCCATTAATTCATCCACTATGCCAATTATTTCCTAATACATATCATACTGGAAAACCACAAGGTAAATATCATCAATTAAGTAGAAAAATTCACTATCCATCAAGTATCAAAATATATGTTGAGATATCCAGTCTAGGTAACAAAATGGAAACACAATATCTATGCTATGATGGGTCAGGGTGAGGCCTCACATTCATTACATAGCACATAACTGAAAGGCAAAGCTATAGATAATTTATGGAGTCTATCACTTGTGAGGATTCACTTCCTCAAGGATAACCATGCAAAACACCCAGCCTTAGGAAGGATGCACTTATTCCAGTAGAGGGAGAAAGCTCGTTGTGGAGGTTTCACATTATGAAATTTTTGCAATACTTTATAGCCCTCTTTGATTGAGTACTTTCCATCTTTAGCAGGAACCCAAATTAATGAGTCTTCCCTTTCAGATAAATATATTTCCCTATCCTTAAATATTGTCTGAAGAATTCTTATTTGATTCTCATATAGTGGTAACTCAATAGGATCTTTCCATATGGCTTTCCCTCAATGTCTGTCAACCGAATATACAAAATAAATAAGTTTGTTTCCCCACCAAATAGAGAAGATATTAATTAATTAAGCATCCTACTGAGAGCTAGCAAGAGCAGGAAGCCCATGCCATGAGTCATTCCAAAAGTCTATATCCTCTCCTTTATGTACTTTCCATGAAATGTATTGTTGTACTATATCTCTAGAGTGCATCATGAAGTTCCAAACAGCTAATTCTTTAGGAGGATCGGAAATAGTAAATACTCTTTTTGGATCCTCATTGTCAAAATATTTTTGTTGCATAATCCTACACCATTTTTTGTTTGGATCTATATACATTTCCCAAATCAATTTCCCTCCAAAAGCCTTGTTCTTAAGATGCAAGTCATGGATACCTGCCCCTCCAATAGCTTTAGTTTGTGCCATATCTTGTAATGAGACTAACGAATTTTTTTTTCTCTTCCATCAAATTTCCTTTCCATGAGAAGTCCTTAATCAAAATCTCAATTTGTTTGACAATTTTAGTCAGAGCCTTGAGAATTGCAATGTAATAATTTAAAATCAAAGATAAAACCACTTTAACTAATAGTATCCTACCCGCAAGCAACAACCATCGAGTTTTCCAAGCTAAAATTCTGCTCTTTATTCTTTCAATAATAGAAAACCAATAACATACTTTATTTGATTCATAAATAGAGGGATGCCTAGATATGACAAAAGTAGCTGCTCAACTAGAAAGTTTAGAATGTTGGTAATCTTGTTAGCAACCCTATCTTCAATATTCAATAAGAAAATTTTAGATTTATGCGGATTAACTTTCTGCCCAAAAATAGATGTATATGAATCCAAGGTGTCTTTAATTTTCCATGCTTCCTAAATACATACTTCCCCAAAAAGTAATGTGTCATCTGCAAAGAGAGAGTGTGTGGTCAAGATGGATGTACCTTTGAGTTGAACACCTTTCTAGAGACTAGTATTATGTTTGGACTGAATATTTCTACTTAAAGCCTTAGCCATTATAATAAATAGAAATAGGGAAAGAGGGTCACCTAGCCTTACTTCCCGTGAGGATTGAAAAAAGCCCATTGATACCCCATTAATAATTACTAAGAACTAGGCTCTAGATATGCAAGCTCTTATCCATTTACACCATGCTTCTGAGAATCCAAATTTATGCAAGACTTTGAAAATGAACTACTGACAAACTCAATCATAGGCTTTCATCATATCTAACTTGATAACAAAACTAGATAAGCAATTCTCATTAATAGAATGTAGGGTCTCATGGGTAGCTAATGCACCTTCCATTGTTTCTCTACTTGGAACAAATCCACCTTGATCTAAAGATAAAATGTGTGGGATGAATTTTTGTAATCTTGTAGATGGCTTTAGTAAAAAATTTGTAAACTGTATTGCAAAGGGAAATAGGACAAAAATCAGCAAATGTGGTTGGAGATTGGGCTTTCAAGATGATAGCAATATTTATTGTATTAAAATATCTTAACAATGCCTTTCTTGTCCTTGACTCTTCAAGAGCTGCAAGTAGATCATCACATATAACATCTCAACAGTTTTGATAAAACAATGCTATAAAACCATCTAGACATGGAACTTTATCTACAAGCAAGGAAAAAAAAACTTCATGCAATTTAGAAATAGAAAAAGGGGCCATTAATACTTTGTTATCCTAATTTGAAATAAGACATGGGATAGATTCCAAAAATTCTTCCACCTCCATAGACAAAGGAGTAGTCAATAGTTCTTTAAAGAATTTGACCCCATGGCAATACCATCTTTGCAATCTACAATTGAGAAAATAGTATGTGCAGTCCATTTTTGCTTTGTAGAAGCATGGAAGTAGGCAGTGTTTTTATCTCCTTCTCTAAGTCATAATTCCCTAGACTTCTACCTCCAAAAATCCTCCTCTCTATTGCACAACTCAGTCCATTCCTGCCCATTCTTCTTGGTACTATTTTTGTTCCCAGTACAAATTTGTGGACATCCCATGATGAATAATTTATTTTTTTACATTTGATAATTGTTTCTTAACTCTCTCCTTCTCATGAAACACATTTTTAAAGACTTTTGAATTCCATTCTCTAATTTGGGCCTTGATATGTTTAAGCTTAGCAACAAATTGAAACATTTTCATACCTTTCACTTTAAGAAAACTCTCCCACCATTGCCTAAGGAGTGAGTGGAATCATGAATGCCTAAACCACTTCCGCTCAAATTTAAAGGAAAGCCTATGGGTACAATTAGACAAAACTAAAGATTTGCTAATATTTAACATAATAGGAAAATGATCTAATTCTGAAATAGTAAGAATATTCAATTCAAATGAAAAAATCTCTAAATTCCACATTTGAGAGACAAGAAATTGATCTAGTTTTTCTATGATTTGCATGAACCCCACTCTCTTGTTAGTCCAAGTGAAAGAGCCATGTTTTGATAAAACATCACACATGCTATTATCCAATACAAAGGCAACAAAGTCTTGCATTATATTAATGGGTGGAGCTATACCCCCAAATTTCTCTGATAAGTCAAGAATGGCATTGAAATCCCCTGCCAAAATGAAACATGATCAACCTATTGTTGAATAATTCTAGTAAGAGCATCCCATAAACTTTTCTTATCTTGTGTTGAAGTAGGGGCATATACGTTGATAAGAATGAAAGCTATATCAAACCATAAGCACTTAATCACTTGAAAATTAGAATCTTGCTACAAACACTAACCCTAAATAACCTTAGGATTCCATAATACTACTAAACCATCAGATGCACCCACACTTGGACTATGTATGGCTTTCTTGTATGACCATTTATCCATAGTTTTGGAAAAGAAAACCTAAGAAAACTTTGTCTCCTATAATAACACCATATCTACTCGTGAAGAGTCAAGTGCTTTCTTGACTCTTTGATTCTTGTCAGAGGCATTAATGCCTCTGACATTCCATGATAGAATCTTCATTTTTGGAAAGAAGAACACTTGGTTCTTCTTTTTGATCTTTTTAAAGGTGAGAACTTCTCATCAAGTGTACTTTGAAGGCTTGTTGCCACCTCCTCTTTTGTTTTGACACTCTTTGATTTCCTCCCTCTAGTTTTTGGAGTTTTCACCCTGCAATTTTTACTAGAAGGAGATTGCATAATTGACAGAGTTTGGATTGGATCAAAAACAAACTTTCCAACTTTAGTATCTATTTTAGTCATCTAATCATTAACTTCTATCCTATCTATAGTTGTTTTAGTTGTATTTTGCAAGCATGGGGATATATTATCTTCTCAAGGGACATCTAGTTGCTGAAAAATAGTTGGCTCCAATTCTTTTAAACTGACCACATTATCATCTTCCCTCACTTTCTCATCCTACTTAATGTCATTTTTTGAACACATAAGGCTTTGCCTATTGTACCTCATCTCATATATCTACACGTCAGGATCAACATTCTAATTAAACTATGCATCTTGTGCTATGACTGCATTTTTTCTTATACCCATTCCCAATTCAAAAATATGAAGACCATTCAAAATGTTGTTAACCCCATAATCATCACACCTATAATGATCCAATCACACTTCTTAGTGATTCGAGGGAAACACATTCATACATTAGAGCCTACCTCCATGTTTTTCCTTCTTAATAACTTGATTAGAGCTAATAGGTGTGTTATCGCCACCCATTGTCTGACAATCTTGATAAAGACATTCTTTAGATGCTATACATTGTTGGCATAAAGTTATTTTCCATTAGTGACAACACCAAGTAACACAGTTCAAACCAAGCACTGGCAACACAGTTCAAACCGAGCACTGGAGACACAGTTCAAACCGAGCACTAAAGACACAGTTCAAACCAAGCATCAAAGACATAGTGTCAATCGAGTAAAGTTGCACTTAGTGTCAACCGAGTAAAGTTGCACTTAGTGTCAACCGAGTAAAGTTGCACTTAGTGTCAACCGAGTAAAGTTGCACTTAGTATTAACCGAGTGAGGAAGCACTTAGTGATAATCGAGCTCAGGAGGTTATCGAAGAAGTTAGTTTCCACCAAGTGACACTATATCTACCGAGTCACCAATGGTTACTGAGTTCCAGGAAACATTGTATGACTAGTATGAATTGAGCCCCTACCTCTACCGAGTGCATGACGATGCCGAGTAACGTAGTGGATGCCGCGTATCAGAAGGTCATCAAGTCTGTCTGAAGAACTCAAGTTTATTTTACTATTTGGCCGACTTAGTTATATTTTGTTTACTTACTTTTGGCCGACCTTGCATGAATAATTATTGGAATGGTATATATATATAATGTATTATATCATTCAAGTGACATATGAAATAGACACATTCAAGAATACACAAGAGATAGAATATTGCAAAAAGGGAGGGACATAAGATATGATATGCGAATTCATCAACAGAAAAGAATACTCAGCAAGGTCTACCAGGAGCGGAAATGATTTCATCAATCACAGAAGGTGATCTACAATAAAGAACTCAGTCAAATTGTAAGTTGATCTGTTGGTTCATCCTAACAGGTGAATCATTTTTGTAAATCCTTTAACAGGGTAGACTTAACTGTCTTTATTCAAATCTCCTAACAGAGTGCATACTTGTAAAGTATGTTTGTAAATCCTCTAACCAGGTGGATCTAGCAATCCTCTGTGCTCCTAACAAGGAAGATCCCCAGAAGTGATCATTGTAAGCCTTAACCGGCCAACTTCATACTATAGTAATGAAGCTTTGTGGGTATCATCCCCACCCCAGTTTTACTTTCTATTTTGGAAGGTTTCTGGGTCACCAAATCTCTGTGCATATATGGTTTAAATGTTTAATAGTTTTTTATGCAGCAGGATAGATGAGTAAATGTTGTGTATGGTTGACTTAAAAGTTTTATTGTTACTGATTCACCCCTCTCCTCTTAGTAACCTATTATATCTTGAATATTTCCAACAATTGGTATCAGAGCTTTTTGGTTCTCAGGACAAAGTTTGATAGCTTGAGCAAAGATCTAAGCTATGGAGATATTCAGACTGGAGAAAGTTATTGAAAATGAAAAGCTAGATCTAGAAATGGCCATGGTTCAACTCAAAGAAGCAAAGGAGCATCTTTCTCAATCCATAAAAAGAAGAAAGAAACTTGCAAGACAAATGAATGACCATCACTATGTTGAAGAAAAGATTGAAGATTTGTTACCATCAAGTAGTTCAGAAGAAGCTGACAAGGCAATCAAAGAACTTCTAGAAAAGAATGGATCTCTCCAAGAAGAGGTAAGAAAACTCAAAAGAGAACAAGAAGTCCAGTCCATCAGGTTATGTGAAGTTTTGGAACAAAGAAACAAAGCAAAAGAATACTTAGAGGCAAGGAATAATCTATCCCTTCAGCATGAAGATCTTATAGGACAACTATCTAATGCAAATGAAGAAATTATGATTCTAAGATCAGAGAATGAAAGTTTGAGAAATGATTTAATCACCGAGAGACAAATCAATGTAAGTTTGCATAGTGATCTGAGAATTGAGAGACAAATCAATGAAAGCTTGGAAAATGATCTAATCTCTGAAAGGCAAGTCAATGAAAGAATGATGAAATCCCAAGTAGATGTGAATCAATTGAATTTGCAAAATGAGAAAAATCTTCATAGAAAAAAAGGTAAAGCTGGTCTTGGATACAATGAAGAAGGTGAATCTTCAAAACAAAGTACCCAAAATAATCAAAAACCTACTTGCAATCACTGTGGAAAGTTAGGTCATACATCAAACAAATGTTGGAGCAATGGAAAAGAAAAATTCAATGGTAAATGTTTCAATTGCAATCAACATGGTCACAAAGAAAATGAGTGCAAAGAAAAACCAAAATTTGAAGGCAACTATCACAAATGCAATAAACATGGTCACAAGGCATTCCAATGCAGATCCAAATCATTCAATCTAGCTAAACAACTTGTCAAAGCCATATTTGGATGGGACTACAACACCTAGTGCAGATGTCACTATTGCGGAGAATATGGACATACTGGCATAAATTGTGCCAGACATCACCTAAGGAAGAAGGACACTACTGTAAGGTGCTATATATGTACAGAACTTGGTCATATAGCCAGAAATTGTATGAATATAGAAAGAATTGAAGATGAAAAGAAAATCAAAGAAGACAACATCCGAAAGCAAATGAAGCAAAAATGGATTCCTAAATCTACTGAACAAGATAAGTCAAGCAATGGCAATGTCACTCAAGAAATGAGTGACTCCATCATTTCCAATTAACATTCATAAAAGAAAGCATGGAACTGCATCCTCCAAGAATCATCCTAAGTAGTTCCAAAGGAAGAAATATGATCAGATCAGTATGCAGATACACTTTCATCCCAAATCGGTTCAAGATTCAATCGAGTTCGATCGGGTGCAACAAAGTTTCACTCATCGAGTTGTATCTATCGAGCAAGGTCGGTTCATGACCTTACCAAGTTAGGTCAGTACATCAATGTTTTCTCTTGGTTACCAAGTTGATAGTGTCTACCGAGCAAGTGGATGAAAACCTATCATTTCATCTACCATTGTACCAAGCATTTATGATGAATGTTCGTTAAAAAGGGCAAAATTTGATCTCATTCTTCACTACGAACTTTGAGCTAAGTTATCTTCTGTGATTCAAGAGCAAGCTTAAAGAAATTTTGAGTGAATTTTTTTTAGAGCAAAGAATCTGTTCAGAATTTCTCTTCACTTACCAAGCAGCAATGGCATCCGGTAGCAGCAGCTCCAAGGAAAAGAGAGGCTCAGAAATGCTAGTTAAAGGTGTGGAATGGAAGGTGCCGAACTTCAAATTGGCACCAGCAATTGTAGAATCACTTGACCCTAACGGTGCTCAGTCTCAAATTCCTCCAAAAGTACTCCTTGTAAATGATATTCGCTCTCATTTCAAATGTTCCATTCAAGAACTTGGAAACCTAGAAATTGATAATGCCCTAGGAGAAATGAGTGTAGATGGAAATTTGAAACCTAAGCATAAGCATCTTGAAATAAAAGGGTTAACCCACATTTCACATTTGCTAAGAAGTTTTCAAATTAAATGGGTTAGGTATGTACTCAGTCGGGTTCACAACGGGCAATTGTGGTTAGAGCAACCAGTGCTTATCACAAAGAAAATGATTAACAAGATTACTGGCCTTCCCATATTGAGCAAAGCTAAGACTACCAAAACCCTAGGTCGGGAAGAATTGCAAAGGCTAACCCAGGAAGAATGGGATGGTAGAGGACTTAAGCTCAGTACAGTAGCTGACGCTGAGTTAATATTTGGTATTCACATCATTGCTCATAAAATTTATAGTTCCAGCCATCCAAACAGTGTACCTTGCGAAGCAGTAGATTTAGCATATAAGGTAGTAAAGAAGAATGTTGAGTTTGATATGTCTGAATTGCTTTTGTCTCAATTCAACAAAAATATGGAAAGCATAAGGACTTCAAAGAACAATTCTTGCAAATTTGGTTCACTTTTGATCTGTTTATTTTTCTATGTTCAAAAGTCTTTTCCATCAAAAGGATCAGTAGTATGGAGAAAAGATATTCCCATTCTCTATCAAATAAATGAGTTTATTGTAGAGTTAGGTGAAAATTTTGACAGTGTTTTGGATAATTACTTTGAAAATTTTAAGGAAAGAATGAACAATAGGTTCCGGATTCCACCAAAACTGGTTGAGGAATATAAAGAAGATGTATGCTTTATGGTAGATTGTGACAAAGTATACATACAGGCAGTCAGGCCCCGAGTTGCATGGGTGAAACCTCTTCCTTATGAGGTTAATGTTGATGAAACCAGAGATATCATAGAAGCACTAGTGAATGAACCAGTAGACCCAAAGCAACCAGTCTTTGGAACTTATGATGAAGCTAAAGCCAGAATTGAGCTTTCAATCAAAATCCCTTAGGCCATTAGCAAAGGAAAGAGGAAGATTGCAAAGCTAAAAATAGAACTTGGTCCTCTGATGATTACTGAAGGGAAAGGAGAAGATGATGAAGAAGAAGAGGAAACCGAGTCAGAAAAAGAAGAGGAGCCTCAACGGAAGAAAGGTAAGGTGATTATCACCAAACCTAAAAAGCAAGCTACTACAGTCTTCTCCAAAAGAACAAGAAAGGGGAAGAAGGAACCTGTATTTTTCAAGCCTCCACTCACATTTGAGGCAAGGTTGAAGCAATTAGAAGAAGGTACTAGTTTCACAAACTTCAAAGCATTGAAGTTTGAGACAAGAACAGAATAGGAGAAAATGCAGATTGAGGAGTTGGTATTAAATAAAATGGGAAGATGGAAATACTCTCCAGACGAGATTGCCTCTCAGATCCCTAAAGAGCTATTGGAGAGGTTGCAACCAAGATGGGAAATTGCAACCAAAACTGTCAAAGATATCTTTGAGCAAACCCTGAAAAATCTCCTGTCGAGTCTCACTGATGCAGAAGTAAAGAAATCACTGAAAGATCATGAAGGTAATATGATGATTAGATTCCACACTTGTTTGATATTAATCAAAGACATTGAGCATGTTGTTAATGATGCAACAAACATGTGGAAACATGTCTATCATCTACATAAATCTAGTGAGGATATTGTTGAAATCAAAGACAATGACATCAGTAATGATGATGACATTGAAGATATTCCAGGGGATCTACATTCAATGATGATAAATGTTGAGGAAGAATTCAAGGAAGATGAAATAGAGGAAGAAGACAAGGAAATGGAGGAAGAAGAAGCTGATCAAGCTAAGGAGGAAGATGACCCTGTAAAAATTGCAGCCAAAGTCATTGCATCTCTTCCTCACTCTCCACCTAAAGTAGCTACATCAACTACGAAGATAGCCTCTACTAGTGAGATTGTGTGCACAATAGCTTCATCAATTTCTCAATCTTCACCTATCTCCTCTCAGCTCCGAGTACCATCTATGCAAGTGTCTACCACTTCATTAACCGAGCTGTAGCCATCTTCATTAACCGAGGCATCATTAGCTACAACAGTAAGTTCATTAGGCATATGAACTTCTACTACAAAGTGTACAGTAAGTGTACCCATTAGTACTTCAATTTTGACAACTTCATCTGCTCCAATTTTTGCATCTGTTAGTTCTCCCATACCAACCTGTACATCAATCTTGGGAAGAACATCAATTTTTGATACTATTAGCACTTCTCTCAATTTTCCTCTAGCTAGTCCCATTCTAGTTTTGTCAACCAGTCCAGCCTCATCAACTATTGTTTCAGATTCAAAGGGAAAAGGTGAAGTCACTGCAGGAAAAGCAAAAAGATACATGATTTCCAGCAAGGCAGTGGATGAGGAAATAGACTTGGATAAGGACATTATCATTCCTAAGATAGATCTAGATAATGCATCAGTTGATAAAATGAGAATGGTCAGTCAGCTATTAGATCAGAAGGCAAGACAAAAACAACTGAGGCATGAGAGAGACCAGGAATATAGCATTATTGAAAGTGCTAAAAATATTCTAACAGAAGCTCTTGGTGTTGAAGTAGATTCTACTCAACACATTTTGAATCAATTAGAAGAGGCTGTATATAAATTCAATGAGGATACCTCCAGCCAAGAAAAATTGATTGAAAAGGTAGAGAAGAAATTTGACAATAAGGTGCTTGAGCACATTGCTCAGCATATTGCATTAAAACAGGTAGAACTGTCTACAATTTTGAGTAATTTTGAACATTCTTTTAATAATGTAACTTCACTTTTTGGAAAACTTTGTGATGTTACCGAGTATACTAAGGAAATCAAAGAAAAGTTGAATAAACTTGATGAGGATATGAAGGTCAGTGCACAAATATTGTAGCTTGACCATAGTTCAAGTTCATCCCATCATCTCAGAATAAGATTTTTGTTAGAGAAACAGGCAGAATTGTTGAGAGAGGAAGCAAGGATTAGGTGTACTCTGATTGACATCCAAAATATGATTTTTCCTGTCATGGACACAATGCAGAAGCATATTGCCCATTCCAAAACATTGATTCATGACAAAAAATTCTCAATTGTAGATCATATGATTGAACTCTCTGCAGAAGTTCAAATCGCACCCTCCACCAGCAAACTTTTGCAAGAAAATTGGGATAAGACATTGGCTCTTATTCTCAAGGTAATTCTGAGTTTATCTCTCATTTTGGACTCTCTGTGTAAACATATATTATTTAATTTGGCATTACTATCAAAAAGGGGGAGATAGCACACTTTAGGAGATAAAAGATAAAATTGTGAAAATATGTGTAATGACTTGTAAATACTGTGCATATTGTATGGGGGAGATACATGTAAGGAAAATATGTGTAAATAAGACTTGCAAAGAGCAATTTTGAAAATTCAGAACTGTATGTCAATTTATTTTTGCACATAAACTTTGAATCATAACTGGTTTTGTCACTAATGCCAAAGGGGGAGATTGTTGGCATAAAGTTATTTGCCATTAGTGACAACACCAAGTAACATAGTTCAAACCGAGCATTGGAGACACAGTTCAAACTAAGCACTGGCAACACAGTTCAAACTAAGCACTGGCAACATAGTTCAAACTGAGCACTGGAGACACAGTTCAAATCGAGCACTGAAGACACAGTTCAAACTGAGCATCAAAGACACAGTGTCAACCGAGTAAAGTTGCACTTAGTGTCAACCAAGTAAAGTTGCACTTAGTGTCAACCGAGTAAAGTTGCACTTAGTATTAACCGAGTGAGGAAGCACTCAGTGATAACTGAGCTTAGGAGGTTATCGAAGAAGTTAGTTTCCACAGAGTGACACTATATCTACCGAGTCACCAATGGTTACCGAGTTCCAAGAAACATTGTATGACTAGTATAAACTGAGCCCCTACCTCTACCGAGTGCATGATGATGCTAAGTAACGTAGTGGATGCCGCGTATCAAAAGGTCATCAAGTATATCTGAAGAACCCGAGTTTATTTTACTATTTGGCCAACTCAGTTATATTTTGTTTACTTATTTTTGGCCAACCTTGCATGAATAATTATTGGAATGGTATATATATATATAATGTATTATATCATTCAAGTGACATATACAATAGAAAAATTCAAGAATACACAAGAGATAGAATATTTCAAAAAGGAAGGGACATAAGATATGATATGCGAATTCATCAGCAGAAAAGAATACTCAACAAGGTCTACCAGGAGCGAAAATGATTTCATCAATCACAGAAGGTGATCTACAATAAAGAACTCAGTCAAATTGTAAGTTGATCTATTGGTTCATCCTAATAGGTGAATCATTTTTGTAAATCCTTTAACAAGGTAGACTTAACCGTCTTTATTCAAATCTCCTAACAGAGTGCATTCTTGTAAAGTATGTTTGTAAATCCTCTAACCAGGTGGATCTAGCAATCCTCTGTGCTCCTAACAGGGCAAATCACTAGAAGTGATCATTGTAAGCCTTAACTGGCCAACTTCATACTGCAGTAACGAAGCTTTGCGGGTATCATCCCTACCCCAATTTTAATTTCTATTTTGGAAGGTTTTTGGGTCACCAAATCTCTGTGCATATATGGTTTAAATGTTTAATAGTTTTTTATACAGCAAGATAGATGAGTAAATGTTGTGTATGGTTGACTTAAAAGTTTTATTGTTACTGATTCACCCCTCCCCTCTTAGTAAGCTATTATATCTTGAATATTTCCAACATACATACTCCTTTCTCAATGGCTATTTCCTTGATCATGGTGGAAGCAAGAGACTCCAAGATATTTTTGGCAAGTTTCTCCATTTGTGCCTCTGATAACCCCTATACCTTAAGATCTAAAAACTTTAAGGGAATTTCAATTGGGTTGTTCTGAAACATTAGCTCCTGTGTGATGTTAGTGATTTTAGGTGGAAGAGCATTCATTCCTATAGTATCATTTTGATAATGGGAGTCTATCAAATCCTTGAAATTTGTATTCTTGGGCCTATTCATAGTCTTTCCATTGAAGATTTCTTTAGTATTCATAATTAAGAAAGTCCCAGTCTCTTCGCTAGTGGAATGTGGTGGAGACCAAGAGATGGTTAATTGTGATGATTTTTCCAGAATCTATCGAACAAAAAATAACACTTTCTTCACCATACTTGCAATGATATATAAGTCTTGTCCCTATGATTTACCAATAAATTATTGTTTTAGAAAGTAAACACTATCATCTTCTTGTGACTTTGACTATTGTTATGACCTTTGTAAAGTTGTACCTCCTGTTAGTCCTGATGCTAAATGCACTACTCCTTGTACCTATTGTTTCATGGAGTGAGGAATCACAAGAGAGTGGTTTTTTGATCTTGGAGAGAATCATCCCACTTATCAAACAACTCTTGTTGAAGATGGTCTATCTTAGAATTTTTCTTCTTCCTTTGATATATATCATGTTGCACCAATTCTGTACACATAGCCCCAATATTTGCATCTAATTGTTGGAGAAGAACATGTTTATCTGGGACTAAGATATGAGCACATTTTTCTTGAAATGTGGAATGATCATGAGACAATGTTGTGGGGTCACATTTATTCCTACCACACTAAAGATTAAAATACCCCAAAAAATCTTCATGCTCGTTAACATTTGGGCACCTTGAATGATTATTTTCTATTCCCAGGAACCCCACTCAGATTTAATAGTGAACATTTTAGGAAGTGATTTTTGTAAGTTCACCAATATACAAACTCTCACTATTAGTTCTAACCTCTCAACCAAGATAAGATCATGTTTAACAAAGATGCCAAGTGATTTAGCAAATCTTTCAATAATCTATAGCTCTCGATACTCTAAGGGGAGTGAAGGAAATGATATCCAATGAGGCATGAACACACAAAACTTTGGGTTTGATTTAAAATTAGGAACCCATGCTAAGGTAAATATATCAAAGCCTTTATAGAACCAAACCTTATGTTTATGTACCAGATCTCTACTTGATTTAGAGTTGAATAAGACCATTAGATAAGATGAAGCAGACTATAAACAAAAAAATATCTTTAACACCCTGCCAATGGCTATAAGCCCAATCATAAATTTCTAAAAGCTATAAAGTGGGGTTATTAAACTTACAGCTCAAAGCCCTCTCCCTCAAACAAGAAATTTGGGTTGATAGTAGGTCATTTGGAATGAAGGTGGAGATGATCTCTTTTGTAGACTGGATACCCTAGATTGGATGTTGGGCTCGACTGTCGATTTCAGCTTTGGGTGGCTTCGTCTCATCAATAAAATTTTGATCTAAGGGGATTCTATCATATTGACTATGGGATGATGAAGAAACCATGAGATCTTGCAGAAGACCATGCTGTTCATTTTGGTTGAATGGAGCTGGAGGGTTTATAAGCTCTTTAATGGTTTTTTTTTTTTTCCTTGAATGTGGGGATCATGGAGGAGTGCCATAACATATATCAAAAATAGTTGGTGGTCTCATGCTTTTTTTCACTTTTCATTTACCAGTTTGCCAATGCATAGCCTCTAGATGCATTTGATGACCACAAATCACCTTACCATTGTGCAATTGTTGCTTTGAGTGATTTTCTTACCATTTCCAAGAAAATGTGTTGCCCTTGCCTATTAATGAACCACTCTACCTTTTCCCAACTTCCTTGTACTTCTTGTCTGCAACTCACCCATTCTTTTTGAGCAAACCACACTAAGATCTCCCTTGAACTTTCGTCCTAGATGTTTCCCCACTTTCAAATATGCAAGTACCTTGCGGATGGATAAAAAAGAATTTCTCTTTAGGTTGTACAATAGTTGTCTTCCTAAAAATACCTTTGTTGTGCTCTTTCCCTACCCATGAAACCTTGGTGAACTCTTTCATCCTCTTTGTATTGTTGTGATGATAATGAATGTTTCTTTTCTATTTGTTCCCAACTTCTTTAAACTACCTGTATGTAACTCGACCATTCTTCCTAAGCAAGCCACACCCTAATCTCCCCTAATTGGTCACCCAAGATGATTCCCCACTTTCAAGTGTGCAAGTACCCTTTGGATTGTAAAAAAGGAAGATTTTTGCAGGTTGAACAAAAGCTGTCTTCCTAAAAATCTCTCTGCAATGCTCTTGCCTTGCCCGTTTGCAATGCTTTTGCCCTACTTGTGAAACCCTCATGAAGTCTCTCATTTTTTATTGATTGAAATACCAAGTAATTTTATTTTTTTTGTCTCACCAATCCTAGTGCTTCAATATTTTTAGATTGCATCTATTAGTTAGTTAGCCTTAATGTCATATTTATGAAATTTATTTTTAGAGAGGCCTAGTTATTAGTGTCTTAAAGCCAAATTTATGAAATTTGTTTTTACATAGCCTTGGTTATTAGTGCAGTCACTTTTGCACAGACAAATCAACTGAATAACTTGGAAATATTTGTGCACTGACACACAATGATATAATATTTTTAAAAGTTTTTGACAAACTAAACCCTCTTAAATGCTATGAAAACTAAGTTGCACTATATTGAAGTGTGGTTGACCATCTCTATTGTTTAGTGGTACACAAAGAATACCTTTATTTATAAATTTAAAAAAAATAAAAATATTTATTAAATTCAATTTGAAGTATTATATTTAAATTATTGAATAATAATTTGATACCTTATACTTGTGAAAAAAATTATCTTATTATTGACTAAAATTTAACTTCTAAAACAAATTATAATTAATAAATAATAACAATCCAATGTAAATATCTTATTACAATTTATAAGATATTTAATTAATTTTTTCAAAAATATTTTTGATATTTATTTGTTACATTAGTATGTTGTTTTTATACTCCTAAGTCTTACAAAGATCAACATTATAATTTAAATACTATTGATTAATATTTTAAAAAATTGTTAAAATCTTAACTTAATATTTTATATAAAATAAATAAATATATAAAACTAATATTTTTCATATATACTACTTTCCAATTGTCATAATTTATTAATAAACATAGCTATAAGGCTATATTAATTAAATAATGAAGTGGGAACATTGAAGAGACTGTACTTGCAAAATGGCTATGGCTTTGTCATCCACTATATTCGGATCCCAAAATGCCACACAATCGTCTAGAAAAACCAACTTAACACTATTCTCAAAATAGTGTGAGGAAGAAATATTGCATTTGCTTTATAGTATCATGCCAATTTGCAAAAGTTTGAAACAAAGGCATATAGAGTAATGTTCTAATCTTAGTTTACCATATTTTTCTTTTTGGGTAAAATTTTAACAACTTTTTTCCCTAGGTTGCTCTTGTATAGATACAACAAGATATTCTCTTAAATACTTGCATAAGTGAATGGCAACCATAGGAGTATAAGCTTATGACAAGATTTTAAATTTTTTATGTATAGAATAAAATTTTGGTAGTTTTTGACACTGGTTTTGGTTGATTTTATCTTGCAGGTTTTTTTTGTTGCTTGTAATATTCTATGGTTTGTTTCATGTAATGTAGATTTGGCTTTAGAACAACTTATAAGACTCATTGTTTCTGATGATGTTGTGGTTTTGAAGCCCCCATAAATTACCACTGCTACATCTTATTCCCATTCACATCTGCTATCATATATAGAAGTTGGCGAAAATCATCAGTCTTTGATTAATGCTTCTACAATGTTCAAGTACAATGGGCACTAATACAAGTTACCCTCTCTTTCTAAAACTTGAAGAATCACTTGTTAGAAAGGGGATTTAATAAGAGGAGAGATAGATTTCAAATTTGTTTACCAGCAAAATTAGACATTTTCAAAGAGTTCAATGGTATTAATGAGTGTAAAAATGGTGTAGGTGCTAGAAACAGTAGCAAAGGTGAATCCAAACAAATAGGTGGATTTTCTGACTATAAGTGCCTTAAGGAGCTTGGAAGGCTAAGCCACCAATGTGCGTGAGTGATTTTATGCAATGAGATAGATTGTTAGGGACTTATATATTTTAAAGATTCTATCAAGATTTAGGAATTTTTCAAAGTTTCTATCAAAATCATCGTTAATGTTCAAGTTTTTGTATTAAGAAGGATTTGTAGTGGTCTTCATCAAATATTTTTTATTTTTTCAAAACTATCTGTAATGTATAAGTTTTTATAGGAAATAAGAGAGATTTTAGAACATTTTCATACACACAATATTATAGCGCATGTTTCCTAGCCTGAATATGTGTTAAATAGGTCAGCATTTAATTTTTATGTAGTAGGTCTACTAACATTTAATGTTGTGTTCATGGAAGGGAAGATTATATGTCTGAGATCCCAATTGCATGAACTATTCCCATTGTTTACCCTTCGGTGCATGTTCATTATTCTAGGATGGTGTGTTGTATCCTATAGGTACTTCATTAATCTAGTATGGTTTTTTAATGAAGTCAATGCTAGAGATAGATCCTATGTCAAACCTTAAGAGTCTTAGACATAAAAAAAAGTTCAAGGTATAGATGGAGTATCGGTATTGCGATGCAAAGGTGTAATTTTCCTTTTAGCAATGAAGTTATTAAAAGATATTAGGAATTTGATTGGTCTATTTGTAGTAGGAATTGGATTTCTCTTGTTAGTTTTTTTGTTTAGTTTGATTGAATATATATGGAATTTAGTATTTCTAGTAATGGAAGTGATGCTCTGTGTGTGCGTTCTATTGCATGTCATGATAGGGAGACTAGTGCTTCTATTAAGAAGGAGGTTTCATTGGGTGCCTCCAAAAGATGCCAATTTTTCTCAAATACAAAGAAACTTTGAAGTGGGTATGCATGGCAAGAGATAAAGAATATAATTTATGGATAGCAAATAATAACTATTTCACTCATATGAAGATGCACAAATGGAACTAGGCTTACAAGAAAGGTAGAAAAAGTGAAATGTTGCAAAAGGTAGGTGAATGGCTCATTTGCTGTATCATTTTCATCTATTTCCAAGATGGCGGAATTAATATTGATGACATTAGGAGTGTAGGACTCAATATGGTGGAGAGATAATGGTTCTTCTTTAATTGAAGCCTTGGTTCCATATCTAGTTCTAAAAAACATATATGACCAATCAGAAGATATGTAGCCACCTATTTGAGCACTAAAGTCTCTTGAAAGACAAATGGAAAGTCTAGCTTGACCTAAGCGATTGATATATCCTGAACTATAGTGCAACCTAGACATGCATATAAGGCCATTTTGACATTCCTAATATTTTTGTCTTGCTGCAAATTTCCAAATCCTTTTCTTCAATGATTGTCTTTGCTGATTTTGTCAAAATCCAATATCCTAGACCCATACACAACAAATGTGTCTTCATGTTTTCCTTCTAGTTGTTATAGTTTGTTCCATCAAACTTCAGACTATCTTTCCTGAACATGTCTATCATGGAGATCATGGATCTCCCAAAGTTATTAAACTTTATCTTCAAGGACCTGATGCTCTGATACCAATTGTTAGGAACAATAGTCCACCAAGATAACTGAGAGGGGGAGGGAAAATTTTTATCTTCTTTAAACAAACTTAACCATTCAACCAAAGTAAACAACAACCATAATAAGATGCACATAAACAATTCCACTAGATATGTTAACTAGGGAAACCCTTGATTAGAGGGAAAACCAGATGATGTACTAATTTAAATATTCCTTATTAGAGGATGGACCCTTTTAGGAGTCTATTAAAACATTTATTACAATGAGTCCTTGTTAGGAGACTTTAAATCCCTATTAGTAGATTCTAACCTTATTAGGAGTTGTGTCAACCCTGTTAGGAGTTGTGGTATAATGTATGCAAGAAGAGCCCACTTCCCTAACATGCAATTTCAACTACAAGAAGAGCTCACTACTAAAACAAGTAATTTACTATTATCTTCTTCTTTCATTTGTTCTTTCCTCTATCCTATCAATTGGACCAATCACTGTCAGACCTTGTGAACTAGGTCATGAACCTCATATCCAAATACCAAACCATGGATCACTCAACAAAACCTTAGCAATGAAGTTTCCTTCACTTCCACATTGCTTTTCTCAACGTCACATTCCACACTCTCTACTGCTTATCGTTGATCATAAAGTCATATTATCACATTCATACAATTACCATGATAAAGGAAAATGTCATTCCTTTATATCGAGTCCATAAACAATTTTCCTGAGTTAACTATTAGACCTTCTCAATTAATTATTATAGGACCACATTAAGAACACATTTCACTTAGTAATAACCTTAATCTTTTGTCTTGCAACTAGAATAAATTTTGGTACACACAATATTATGATAAGGGGGCTTAGGCACATTATCCTCAACATGTCTTCTTCATGTCCTCAACCTTGATCCTCAAGATATCAACTTTGCTAATAGATATAACAGGTTTTCTAGAACATGCCTTTGTAAACTCTATCTCAGAACACACATCACCAAAAATTATTTCAATTCTTCTATACCTATCCTTTCTTCTTTTGACATTAACTGGATATACCAGATACTCAGAAGTATCTCCCATAACCTCAGATGTTTACAATGCTCAACTAGTCATCTATACCAAATTGATCTTTCCATTGTTTCTTCTGTTAGATACCATAGAAAACTTGCTATGTTGACATCAATGACAAATTTAGTCATGAATGTAATATATCATCATAGTAGTACTCCTCCATAGGAATATCATCAACATTCATGCTTCCAACCAATCTTCCTATGTGCATAAAAGTGTCACGCTTCTATAAATCATTATTTTTTAGAGAACCCATGGAAGAGGGAGTCTCAAGAGTTGTCTTATAGCTCTCTATCTATGACATGAAAATGCTATGTGATAGTGGCTCTCAAATGAACCAAACTATGAAACCCTTGCAAGGTGCACCATAGAACAAGAGATTCAAAGAATAGAGGCAAGAGTGCCAATATCCAAGAATCTAAAATAAAATGCAAGCTAACTAATAGAACTAAGCTAAAGCATAAATGAAACTAAGATTAAAAAAAATTCCATAATTTAAGTAGAATGAGAGCTAAGCTAAAATGCAAAAATGCAAGAATGCTCCAAGTCTTCGAAATCACCAAAAAAACTTGCAGCATAACAATAGCATGAGAGACTAAGATTTTTTTGAATGAGGAGATAACCCTCTCTTTTAAAGAAAAATAGATGGTAGAGATTAAGAGGTAATATGAATCTAATAAAGTGTGGATTTTGAAAAGAGGAGTGATCCATGTGCACAGACAAGTCAACCAATAGAATATAAGTTGGCTTGTCATATAAGACAAAAGTCACAATGCCTTTTCTTTTAATTTGAAAATTAGAAAAGGACTTTATGTGTGCACTTTAAGTGGGTTAGATGAATGTTGTATTTTATTTAATTAAAAGGATACATGTTATTTTAATCAAATAATGAACTTAGGATAGTATAGTCAAAACTATAGGTTATGATCAAATTATTGATTATTAGCAATTTGGTCTAGGTAATTGATTAATTAAATTTAGCCAAAATGCTGAGAAGGGGGCTAATAGTCTAAATGACCATTTTTAGGTGATTATATTTGCCCCTCTTTGACTAATGTGTGATCGATTTGGGAACACATTACATTAAAGAAAATAAAAGCAAAGTAGGCAACGCTAAATGTAGATATCTAATTTTGAAGGATTGAATACATAAAGAGATAGCACATCCTAAATGTACAGCTTTGTAGTAATAGTACTAAACACTAGGAAAAGATGATGTCAGAATTCAAGAAGAATACTAACACCTAGCAAAGTAGATAGATCAAGAGCAAGTGAAAAGATCAAACAAATGCTCCTAAGAAAATAGATAGTTGTATCAAGTGATGATGGAGTATTTCCACCCCCTCGAGATCAAAATTGAAATGAGGAAAGGGGATGTAGAAGCAAGCTAGATATGAGTAAATCAAGATATAATAATGTCCAAGATGACAAATAGATGACTAGAACCAAATATTGACTATTAAGAAGTGAAAGAATGCCCAGTTTGACTAGAGTTGACCATGAAGAATATATCATAAAAATTAGGTCAAATCAAGTAAAAAGGTGTTTTGAGACATGAAAGGGTGAATTTGAGTAGATATGGAGCATGAAAATGATGAAGATGTAAAGAAATGAGGATGCCCTAGTGATGATTTAGAGATTAGACCTTAAGAAGTCAACTAATTGCTCAAAATAAGGTGGAAATTTAAAATGTGGTTTTGACCATCAAGATGAACTCAAATTTTTATTTCAATCCCAAAAATGAATCCAAGACATCAAAATCAGGGAAGGGTCCAATTCTCATAGATTAACTGTCTGGAGGCCATTAATTACTTTCCACATGAGAGTGGATTTCTTCACAACATCAATTTTATTTTGCAAAATGCCGAAGGCTTTATATTTGGGTGCAAATTTGCTCCCATTTTTCTTACTTATCTTACTTATTTGACCATTTGTAATTTTAGGCATCACATGAGCCAAAGTTGACTCCCTTATTTCCTTCTCAATGTTTAGGCAATAATTCCATTTATTTTCTATAATGAAATATAGCTCCTTAGGCATAGTATTATCTAGTTCAAGTGGAGTATTCTTGAACTTGGCCATCATAGTGTAAATTGATTCTTCCACTATGTTTTTCTCTTCTCTTGTTAGCTTATTAAAATCAATGCCTTTAATCATTGTCCCTAATATTGTCACAAATGTTTTCCAAATCTAATTTTGTGGTGTGACTTACCACTCTGAACTAGTTGTTATCATCAGACTCAGTTCTCTCCTCATCTGACTCTGGAGGTGCCACATATTTTCTCCTCTTTTTCTTTGTTGGTCCTCCCTATTCTATGGCTTTCTTCTTTTCTTGTTCTTTGTCCACCTTTGTTGTAGCCCTTGTATCTTCCCTTGTGGTAAGTTTTGCTAGGCTTGGCTTAGCCTTCTTTTTGCCTTTAGGCTATGTTGCAAGTTGCTTTTGTGCTTTCCCCTTCTTAGGCTCCACCTTAGGTGCTTCCTCTTCTTCCTTGACACCTTCTTCTTCTAAAACATCTTCATCCATGCCTTGGGTTAGTGCTAGTGGCCCTTTCCCGTGTTCATCTTCTTCTTCTTCATCATCATCTTCTTCTTCTACCTCTGCTAATCATTCTCTAAATTTTTCCTTAAGCTTCTTCACTAATTTATCCTTTTTCTTCAGTGTAGAAGCAATCTTCAACTCCATATCTACTTTAGATCTCACTACATCATATGTGCCAAAATTTTGGGCATCTTTATCCACTTCTTCTACAAGTAGTGATATTGTTGTTGTAGATGCCTTATCAATATTTATCTCATACCCAAGTGGTCTAAGCCATCTTACCCTTGATATGGCTACCTGGATGTAGGTACAGTCAATATCAACAAGAAAACAAATGTCATTTATATGTTTCTCCACAAGTGAGACTGGAACCCTTAGTCTCTATTTCATAGATTTCTTGAAATCTTCAAAGTAGCTGGTCATGAGTGTCTCAAAATTTGCCCCCATTTGTTTAGTGTATTCATTCACCTAGGCTAATATGGACCTATTTGTCTTCCAACTAACCTTTCCAAAAGAGGGGAATTCATTCTATACATAGAAAAATATACATATCAAAATTTCTCCAAATTTGCATTGATCTCCCTTTATTCTTCTTATGCCTCCAAAATTCTCATTGATTTGTTGTAGTTGTAGTTCTGCTAGATCATAGGTATGATCATTTTTAACAAGTTTATAACCAACATCCATTGCAATACATGGAACACTGTTGAGTCTGCTAGATTGGTAGAATTTGTGGGAAATGACTCTAACAGAAAAATCAACAAGAGGATCCTTAATGGTATCTATGGTCATGCCTCTCTGGTTCCACTTGGCTCTAGTATTCTTTTCAATAGCTTTTTGGAGTCACTCCTTAGTGTTTTGGGCTGATCTAGGGTTGGATACCCTATTACCCTATGACTAATCCTTTTTTATTTCTTAACCAGCCCCTCTTCTAACCACAAACCGCCATCATGAATCCTACTGAGTACATTTTTAACCCATTCAGTCTTAAAAATGGTAGGGAACTCTAGGGCATGAGTTAAGACCTTCTTCTCAATGATTTGAAACTCTTCCTTCAAGACTCAATTCTCACACAATATATCATATGCCTCCCTAATTTCCATGTCTCCAATAGCACCTATTTTGCATTTATAGCATCTCCTGACATCTTGAACCATTACAACCTTTGGAGGAATTATGAATAGGGCTCCGACAGGGTCATTCTTATAGGCAACTTTGGGGATAGGTCAAAATTTGGGTTGTTTAACTTCATTTGACACTAACTCAACTTCAAATGACTCTTTATCCTGAGCTTTTCTAGAGCTGGATGCCATTTGTGCAATCTAGGATTTAAACATGAAGAAATTTTGAAACTGTGTGCTCGACACAAGTATAAATACCTTTAATCATCAAAACTATGTTGAATCTCTATTGAAATTGGCTCAAATGCTTCAATCTCTACTTGGAAATCATTCTACACTCTTCTTGTCTTTTTCTCTTTCCTCATGATGGTGAAAAATGATTCAAAATGTGATCATATACCCTTATTTCATAGCATTTAATGCTTAGTGCATTTACAGCTGTCTAGTTGGATCCTTAAGCAATTCTACTTTACTCCGCTTCCACTGTCTTTCCAAACACTTGACATATACTGGACTTTCCCTTACTTGGCTTTAACATAGATTTTTCTTCACTTGGCATCCACTACTATTAGACTATAACTAATCACTTGGCTTCTATTGATTTTGACAAACAACTCGACATACATTGGGATTTTACTTGACATCTGAAGGCAACTCGACAACACTTGTGAAAACTTGAAGTTTTAACTTTGCATCTCTATTCATATTGATCTATCCTTTTTAGTACTTAGTTGTCTTGGAACTAATGTATGATAAAACATTAAATATCAGTCCCACATACCTTCTTTTTCTTAGTTGGATGAAGTTTGACCACTTGAACTTTTGGGTGAAGTGATCCCTTCATTGGATGTGCTGGTTCCATCTTTCTTCTTTCATGTTTTATTCATCTCTCTTTTGATGTGTTCAACATCTACCTTCCCTTTTCGTTCATTGAACTCTTAGTTGGGTGCCTTTGACCTTGTTGGGCAATTCTTGCTAATATGTCTAGTCTTCAAAAAACTAAAGCACAGGGTTTGGCTCAACCATCTACTGTAGTTTCCACTAAAATGTGTTCTTATGTAATTTTCAGGGATGTGTCCATACTCTTGATAGTAGTGATAGCTTTGCCTAGTTTTTTAGTCCCAATTGCAGTGATGTCCATAATTATTTGTTGTTGCCGGTTGATTAGGTGTCCACATTGGGTTTGATCTATACTCAAAAGCTCTATGTCCATACTTCTTGCAATTGTAGCAATGACCTTGAAATCATGGTGTTTTGATGGTTCTAGTCCTACAGTCATGTGCTTGATATCCTTGCTTGTTTCACTTGTGATAATGACCCATATTCTTAGGTTTTTCATGCTGATAGGGATTCTTGCTCCTACACACATTAGAGGTATGCCCTTTTTTTACCACAAAAATGACAAGTAGGTTTCATATTCTTACCTTTGTCACTTCTTTCTTCTGTAGTCTTGGATGACTCTCCTTTTTCAGTGCTGGTGTATCCTAGTCCTAAAGTGTCATTACTGGATCTTGGTGATTTTAGTAGTTGTTCAAAGTACTTGATGGCTTCATTAAGTTTGTTGAAACTCTCTAAAATTTCCTTCTCTTTTCTTAAGTCATTTTGTAGTTGTTTATTTTACATCTTCAGCATGGAGATCTTAATGTCCTTGATATTCAGCTCATGATGTGCATTCATCATCTGACTTAGGGTGTCTAGTTGCATGTTAGAAATTTTTCCAAGCTCAATTGACTTTTGCTCCAATCTGTTGGCAAGATTTCTCTTGTCTTCTTCTATCATAGCCTTATCTTCAATAACTCTTTTCTTTTGTTTAGTCACTTCACAAAGCATCATGGCTTGTGATTCTTGTTCAATCTTGAGAGTTCTAATCTCTTCTACTTGAGCTCTATTCTTCTCCATCAGATCTACTATTACTATATCAAACTCCCTGGAATCTCTAGTTGCAAACACTTTTGAGGTGTCAATCTCCTTGTACTGTGTATCATTCTCAGCTATGGAAATCTCTCTTCTTCTCTTTAAAGATTTTCTTAGTTCTTCTTTTGCTTCTTCCAAAGAATGCAGAATGAGATGTATCTCAATTTCTTGGTTCTCTATGATCTCCCTAACTTTGTAGACTTCCATTTCCAGATCTTTTTCTCTAAGCTATAAGGGTTCGCCTTGTGAGAACTTAGCTCTAATACCAATTGTTGGAATTCACAAGCGGGAAGATTTACTTTTGAGAGTGAGGTGGGGGTGGGGTGGGGTGGGGTGGGGTGGGGAGGGGGTGGTGGGGGTGAATCAGAAGTACCAATAATTTTAAGCTATAAAACTTTTAACTAAAATCAATTACATGCATCTAACACATCTAATTAACATGAAAGTAAAGACATGCATGAAATAGATAACAAAAGATTTGGTCACGCAAAAACCCTCCAAAATGAGAAGGTAAAATTGGGGTGGGGATAACATCCACAACTTATCACTGCAACAATATGTAACTTGTTAAGGTTACAAAGTTTGACCACCATCAATGGTCTACCTTGTGAAAGGCCTACCTTGTTAAAGGCTTTACACCCTATTAAAAGTGACCTATCTAAAGGATTTACAAATATTCACTTGGAATGTCACCCTATTAAAGGATTTAACACCTTGTTAAAGGTTCTACAAAATAGTTTTAAAGCCAACCTATCTTCATAGGATTTACATTCTCCTAATACAATGGCTAGAAAGTATAGTAGAATGTGTTGACCTGATGACTTGCAATCTTCAATTGCTAATTCCAAATCCTTGTTCTGTCCAATATGATCTAATCCTTCTTGATTTGATATAACTCTATTCATAGTGCTGATACTCTATTTTGAGCAACTTGATTCTGTGATGCTATTCTTCCTCTAAGTCTTTACACCCCTTTTACTTCCTTCAAAACTTTGTTAGAATTCTCTCATGCATTCCATACAATCCACATGAACTTTTACACTCTTTAATTATGGGGTTTTGGCCTCCTTATAAAAGTTTCGAGACTTAGAGTTAGGTATGAATCTATGATCGATATTCATCCATCTTTTCTGCTCAATTCTTTCCATATTTCCTGATTGGTTGCATGCTCTCTCCATTTTTTTGATTGGTTGCATGTTGACTACATAGAGAATGTAATATATTTGATCTTATCTTTTATATCCTTCAAGATTTGTCTTGAGTTGGCTCAAAAATAGTTTACATCTAATTTTTTTAAGGCACAAACTCTTATGCTGATTTTGTGTTACTCAACACTTGCTAATTGTTGATACTTGGCACATATAGGATTTCTATTTTTCTTGGTTCCTATAGTAACTCTATCTTGCTCAACACCTATACTTTACTCAGCACATATACTAGCTCGACATCAATTTTCACTTGATACTTGGCACTTGAATAACTCAACACCTATTGAATTTCTAACTTGACACATACTGTAGCTTGGCATCTCTATTATACTCAACATTAACCTTAAAATTTTCTTAAGTGTGTTGACACTCAATTGTCAAAACCAATCTGAGACCAATACGAATCCCAATTGCAAGTTTAATGTGCCTATGGAAATGAAACAACTAGTTAATGCCACACATGAAATTTAAGAAAAAAAAAGCAAGCAAGTTTGGGTTTTTATGCGTTGGGCAGCCTTGCAAACAAGTGTTTGTAGCCCTTGTGCATTTGAAGCTTTGACATGTGTTCTTTTTAGGAATGAAATGAGAAACTTCTACAAAAAAACCAAGGTTAGGACATAATAACCAAGTAAGACCTAAAAAAAAAAGTGGTTAGTTTCCTTAAAGATCCAAGTTATCTTCCAACCAAGTGTATGCAAAGAAAGTGCAAGCTAATCACAAATGCTCTCATTTTTAGTCTTTTCTTTTAACCTAGTCAACAATACTAAATTTTTTTACTATGATTTCAGATCTAAAAATATAAATGAAAAGAAAAAACACCTACTAAAAATTAGAGAGCTTTCCAAAAATGTAAGAAATTCAAAAAAATTTCTTCATTTGTTCCCTAGGGACCTATTTTGTCAAAATAGACTAGATTTATCAAATTGAGTTTTTGATCCTTAATATGACCTCAAAATTCAAAACACACAGAAAGGACCCCCCATATAATTCAAAAAAATTTCTACAAATATAAGTTTTTCCAAAAAAATTCACTAATTTGAGACCAGAAATGACTTTTTCTAAAAAACAAAGAAAAATTAATAACTTATGCAAATCAAATCAAAATAATCTAAAAATTAGATTAAGACATCTCAGACACATATTCATCCTGCAAAAAGAAATTTAGAACCAAACTCTAAGTGGTTTAGGAGATATGATCAAATCTTCAAAAGCCTAGGGATTTGGCCTTCAAACCAATCTGCATATGGGTTAGCCTTAAAACCAAAGTGAGAACTCTACAAAAACACTTGATTAGATCCAATATGCTACTATAAAAATTTAGAAATGAGAAATGAAAGAAAATGGAGCTAGAAACTTGATTCAAGCCCCATGGTGAGCACCAAAAACGTGTGCATAAAAATGTCACACTTCTATAAACCATTATTCTTGAGAGAACCTATGGAAGAGGGAGTCTCAAGAGCTAGCTTATAGCTCTCTATCTATGATGTGCAAAGGCTATGAGATGGTGGCTCTCAAATGAATCAAAGTATGCAATCCTTGCAAGGTGCACCATAGAATGAGAGATTCAAAGAGTAGAGGCATGAGTGCCAATATCCAAGAATCTAGAATAAAATGCAATGCAAATGTAAGCTATTTTAAATGAAATGAAAGCTAACAAAGAGAACTAAGCTAAAGAATAAATGAAACTAAGATAATAAAAAAAATATGCCATAATGTAAGTAGAATGTGAGCTAAGATAAAATGCAAAAATGCAAGAATGCTCCATGTCTCCAAAATCACCAAGAAAACCTGTAGCATAACAATATCATGAGAGGCTAAGATTTTTTTTAATGAGGAGAGAGCCCTCCCTTTTAAAAGAAAATAGAAAGTAGAGATTAAAAGGCAAGATGAATGTAATTAAGGGTGGAGTTTGCAAAGAGGAGTGATCCATGCGAACACACAAGTCAACCAATAGAATATAAGTTAACCTATCATATAAGACAAAAGTCACAAAGCCTTTTCTTTTAATTTGAAAATTAGAAAAGGAATTTATGTATTTATTTAAAGTGGGTTAGATGAATGATGTCTTTTATTTAATTAAAAGGGTACATGTTCTTTTAATCAAATAATAAACTTAGGATAGTATAGTCAAAACTATAGGTTATAATCAAGTTATTGATTATTAGCAATTTGGTCTAGGTAATTGATTAATTAAATTTAGCCAAAATGATGAGAAGGGGGCTAATAGTCTAAATGACCATTATTAGATGATTACACTTCCCAATCTTCCAATAGGAAGGTTGAGCCATAGATGTGCATGAGTGTTTTTTATGCAATAAGTTAGATTGTTAGGGACTTCATGGATTTTAAAGATTCTTTCAAAAGATTTAGAGATTTGTCAAAGTTTCTATCAAAATCATCTTAAATGTTCATGTTTTTGTATTAAGAAGGCTTTGTAGTGGTCTTCATCAAATATTTTTGATTCTATCAAAACTATCTGTAATGTATTTGTTTTTGTAGGAAATAAGAGAGATTTTCAAAGAATTCACGATTTCTTACAAGATTGCCAAAAAAATTGCTAATTTTTGGTTCTTGTATATAGAAAGGGAGATTTCTTGTGTACTTCATAAAAATTTTGTATGGATTCTGTCAATTTTTTTGCCACTATTGAGGTTCTCATACACATCAAGGGAAATATTTAGTTGATTTGATTTCATGAATAGAACAAAAATTACTTCAAGGTTAAGCCTGGTTCAAGTTATATTAATATGTTGCTCTAGCTCTCATTGCTCTAGTAAAGCTATTGGGTGACAGGATGAGAGACATTGTGGATGCACTATTTTGTCTCAAATGCAAATAATCATGTAATTTTATTAATAATGGTGTATGAATCATGCCATCATTTCCTTCTCAATACATGATGAGAATCCCTTTACACCATCAAAACCCCTTCTCAATAGCTTGGAATGCTCAAATAATAATGGTGTTGGTGGGAAAATAAGAGTAGTGTGGAATGCTTCAATGGCGATGGTGTCATTAGAAAATTCCAAGTTAAAGATCACAATTAAAGATTGGAAGAAGCTTCCAAACAAAACAGGAAGCTTTTTGGTTAAATTTTTTGGTATTTTTTGAATTAAAAAAAGCATATAACCCCTAGCTAAATTAGCAGTGGCCAATAGGAAAAAAGGAATAACAATTATAATTTAATTTTTAAAATTTTTTTTATAGAACTTAGTTATTTCTATTGAAAGAAACTAATTGATTTGAGTCCATGGAAAACATTAGTTCCCTACCTATAGGCAGGGACTAACAATTAAATTAAAATAGATCAAATAGCTTAATTGGAACAATCAGAAACTTCAATAGAAAGCATAAGTATGAAGTTATTGCTTTTGTTGTGTTGGTACTTATTTGGATCAATTAGAATTCAAGGGCCTTTTTTACTTTTTTATTTTTCTTTGTTATTGTTGTTGTTGTGCTTTATTAATTAAATTAATCATCTCCTTCTTAACCAACCTATTAATTGTTTTGTGAATGATCAATCATTGGTTCTGGTGTGGATCATTTCTAGCACCCCTTAAGTCATTTTGTAAGTACTTTACACTTTTGGTCTGTCTCTAATACCACTTGTTGAACCATTGCTGATTTCAATAAACTAGAATTTGAACCTAGGACTTTTCATTTTCTATTAAATTCCCCTATTAATAGAGTTAGTGACACCTTCTTGATAGTCTATTGTTAGTCTAAGTGTGGCTTATTTTAGATAGAACTTGTTTCACCTTACCAAATTTGATTGTTTCACACATTGTCTAGTTTGTTCCTAATAGTATTCATTGTACAATATATGTGACATCTTCTTGAATGTTGTGATCTCTTCTAAGATGTTGTATATGGGGGATCTATTCATTTATTTAAATGATATATTCTTCAAGGTTAAAATAACCTAATGGAAAAGTTTATGGATGTTGAGTACAAAGCAATCTTTTTATAGAAAGATACCTTTGAAATTTTGAAGAATGTGGTTTATTTTTATGCTCTTCAAGTTTAGTGCTTATTTTGATTTTCTTCTACATTTGTAGGAGTTGCATTTGCAAGTCCAAATGCTTATTAGTTAATATTAAGATTTTCAATCCTATACCTCCTTTTCTATGTTTTGGGGGATGTCAATATCTTTACCAATATCATATTTATCTATCAAACTTATTCATGTCCAATGGAAAACTTACAATTATTTGATTTATTAAATTACAATGATGAGATTTACATACCCATGTTGATTCTCATTGAGTTTTGGCCCAGTTTAAAAGAGTGCCTTAATGAGAATTATGTATTGACAAATATCATAATTGTGCAAATGAAATTGGATTCATTTTACAACTCTTCATATTCCTCCACCATTGCTCATTGTAATACATTTTCACCTTATTTCATATGTTTTTACACATATTCCTACAAAGTTCATATCAAAGTACATCCAAACAATCTAAACATTCATTCCTTGGATTAAAATTAGCTTTCCATCCCAAATCAAGGCCATAATAAGAGAGAAATCTTGTATTAAATGGGACTAAACATGAAAAAAATTCAAATTAGTTGAGTCTTCCACATTTCATTCCTAACATGGGCCAACTTGGACTGTACTTGAATATTATCGATATGGTGTACTAGTTAAAGATGTTCATTTATATGTTTTTTCACATGTGATAATCCTAGAATCTTCTAGTAATTAGTCAGTTCCTAAGACCATATTGAAGGGAAATGAGATACAACACAAAAGGATGTGTGATATTAAATTTGAATATTCAATGTCTTATATTTGTTTAAAATATATTCTAACAAGTTGATACAAGCACATGTTGGCATATGATGATGTGAGTGATAAGTTTTGTCATCAATATCAAACAATGAAGAGGATAAGCTAATAAGCATATAGTTATACTGTTGACAAGAGGAGTTATTAGATAATTAGATGGTTATCAGAATAAGGAAGCCAGTTATCGGTAGCTAATAACTATGGGTCAAAAGGTGTTAGAATAAAACATTAATTTAATTTAATTTATTAATTTACCTTCACTCCCTTCTTAAGATTTCAATTTATGCACTTTGCATTTCCATTTAATAATTAATTAGTAATTATTAAATGTCATTTACCTCTTAGGGTTCCCCTTTTCAATTTTTTGATCTCCTTCTATAAGGATTGATATTTTGTAAATATCTCTCAATTCTTTTAATATGATAATATAATTTTCATATTCTCAGAGAAAAACCCTTGCCTCTTCTTTGTTTTTTCTTCTCTATAACAAGTTCTTGCATGTAGGTATTCTTTAGGCTTCATAGATTTGTATTTCTCAAATCCTTCATGGTATTAGAGCTAGACCTATTATAGCTTTTTCAATATTTGGAGGAAAAAAAGAATGAGGGTTTGACATAATAGATCTGGAGTTTTTCATGTATTTTCTATGAAAATAGGGGGTCTCTCGTTTTTGGAGCACTTTGAGGCAAAAAAAACCTCATGGTTGGATTCAAAAGGCATCAAACCCCCATTTTTATATAAAATTTGTCAATTTTTTACGAAGGAAAAAAATTGCATAATAGGGTTGTATGGCCTTTGCAAGCAATCCGAGGCAAAAAATCACAATTTTATTTTGCAAAGATGTAGTTTTATGACTGTTACAGCCACTGCCATGGTTTATAAACCATAATGGAACCGCTTGCAATCTATGCTAATTGTAGTAGCCTCCATAGCCCAATGAGCACATACCACAACTATCGTTGCATCGCCATCCCACTACCACCACCACCAAAGCCCACCTCCTAGTCATCACTTAGCCTATGCTTAGCCAAAGTGGCACCTAAGAGTCATTCTCACTAGGCCATGCCACTCGAGTTCTACTCCTAAAATTTTTTATTTTTGTTTTTTTAAAACTAAATTTTTTTCTTTCCTTTTGGAGGCCCTAGTAGTCTTTTCACTCTAAATTGATCATACAAGGGTACTTTTTCAATCTGAAAGAAGTGTTAGAAAGATGATTCAGAGATGGAGACAATGGTGCATGGTTTTTTTGGTTTTTTTTCTATTTTGGTACCTGTCAATGTTTTTCTCAAAGTCTGATGATGTCTTCAATCTTCTAGGGGCGTACTTTTCTTGTTATAGCTCCATTTTTTATCTAGAAAAGTGCCAAAAATCTCTTCTCAAGCACTTTCCAAATTCTTTGCAATCTCAACCGTATTATATACCACATATTTTTGATACACAACTTAAGTTTTTTTTTCTCTATTCTTGTATATGCATTCCTTCAACAAGTTGGGGCTCAATTTTTTGCATTGTGGGGGGTGTTTTTTCATTATTTTTTGTTATAATATTAGTATATCAGGAAAATTCAAAACCCCTTCTTAAAACAATGACTGAGACCTCTTCTTATCTAGTACTTCTAAACTAACACAACTATCACACATGGAAATCTCATAGGTAACAACTTTTTCATTTAAGGGGTTTGTGGTCTTGTTAAGATACAATGCAACAAGTATTTTAGAGTCAATATCAAACTTTTTTGCATAGGAATAATATAGATGAAGCCATGGGTCTGATTTCTTTGTGTCTTCTAGATAGTTTATAGTTTCATCTTGATGAGTGTTACACTCCCCAAGAAATTTGGGACAAGTTTAGCAACTTGTTTGGCACCATCAATGAGTTTAGAGGACTTTAGATTGAGGTAGAGCTGACTTCTCTTGTACTTGATGCCTTCCCCTCTATTGATGACTTTCTTATGAGGTTCAAATAGCAGAGAACTTTGTTATAGGGATGTGAGAAAGAGAAGACATATAAGGAGTGCATCTATCTGATTATATCAAAGCTTCAAGGAAACTTTTACATTTTCTCTTCTACCTTCCATTCCACTATGGATGCCTCGGGTCCCAGATTTGTCATGCACACTTTTGAGGTCTTTTGTGATTGCTTCACTAGAGAGCAGTCCAAGATTGAATAGTTGGATACTATTACTAGCTCAAAGACACAAGCATTGGTTGCTCAAACATCTACAGGGAAGTCAAAGCAGAAACTAAAGAACAAGACATATTCAACAGGAAGTGAGAGCTCCTCCAAGTCTACTCCTAAATCAAATGCTCAAAAACCCTCTCTGAAGGGTAAATCTTCTAAGTTTGGCGAGTCTTCCTCCAACACTAAGAAGTACACAAGTGATCTTTATAGTTTTTGTGGCAAGGAAGGATATCTATTTTCTAGGTGTTGGAAACATCTTGAGGCTTTAGAGGATGCCATGCAACAACACATTATTGCTTCTCCGAATCCACCACCTCCTCCTTTAGGGGAAGGACATGCTCTTTCTACATGAGCATTATCTTCTATAGCTACTTGGATTTTTTATTTAGGTGCTCAACATCATATGAAACACTCACCTAATTTGGTTACTTAACTCACTCAAAGTGTTACTACATACATTGTAGTTGGTGATTCTACATAGTTTTCTGTCATAGGTTCAAGAACTATCTCTTTAGAGGGCTATGATGTGGTTATTAAAGACCTCTATGATCCTAACTTGGTTTTTTCTACTGGGAGTGTTGATCTTTAGTCTCACTTATATCAATTTGATGGCTTTGAGAGGTCTAATTCTAAAGGTGTTTCTCTGATTACTCATGTAGACATAGTGAGCAAGCTTTGGCATGAGAATTTTGTCCATGTCAACTACATATATCTACAATAGATGAGTACATAGGAACTAATGATTAGGTTACCTCAGATCTCTTCAACTAACGGTGTTTGTCAAGGTAGTGCACCTGCAAAACATCACAAAGATACATCTCCATCAGGTAGATCCACACGTGCTAAGGAACCATTGGAGTTGATACACAATGATCTTACGTCATTCCACACTCCATATTTTTTAGATGCTCAATATGTGATTACCTTCATAGATGATTTCTCTAGATGTACATGGGTGTACTTTTTGAAGTACAAGTCTGATGTCTTTGATTCATTTCAAATCTTTAAGACATTAGTGGAGAAGTAGTCTGGTCTTTCTGTCAGGCATATATGCATTCAAAATGGGGAAGGTTATGTGGATTATTCTTTCAAATATTTTTCACTGAGCATGGTTTATAAAATTAGTTCACAATTCCCTATACCCCTTAGCAGAATGGGGTTGCAGAGAAAAAGATCATGACATTACGAGAGATGGCCAATTGTATGATATAGTCTCAAGATATGAGTTTTTTAATTTTGGTCTAAGGCTATCAATTATGCCATTTATATTCAAAATTAGATGCCTCATAAGTCATTGCAACACATGACTCCTGAGGAGGCTTGTACTCATATCAAGCTGAATGTTTCTACTTTCCACATTTTTGGTAGTGAGGCTTGGGCATTTATTCTAGATGCTCAAAAAAAAGGTAGGGAGAAGAAGAGCCAACCACTCATATTTTTTGGCTACTATAAGGATGTAAAGTCATATAGGTTGTTTGATTTTGATTCCATAGATGTCTTGTTTTGGCGAGATATTTAGTTTGATGAGTGTTAGTGTTATCCTTGGATGGAGCCACCATTACTAGCTTCTCACTCACTACCCAATACTTCCTCTACTCCTTCACATGATTTTGCATCCTCTAAGGAAGATCTTGATATTGATCCCCCTTCACCACCTCCACTAGTTATTAAATGAGTGCCCAAATGGGCTCGTGCTATTGTTGATGTAGCAAGACCTAGGGTAGGTAATCGTACAGATTCTTGTTGCACTCGTGCTTAGACTTCTGGTATTGGACTTTTGGTTCATGCCATTTTAGATGATCCATAATATTTTTCACAAGAGATAAGACACTTAGAGTGAGATAGGGATATGGATGAGGAGTACTCTTCTTTGATGAAGAACCACACATGGGATCTTTGTCCTCTTCCAAAAGGAAGAAAGTTGGTCTGGTGTTGGTGGATGTATCGTACCAAGTATGTTGTAGATGGTTTTATTGATAGGTACAAGACACATCTTGTTACAAAGGGATTTTTAAAAGTTGAGGGTATTTATTACTCCAAGACCTTTTCTCCTATTACCAAGATGAATTCTATTCACCTTGTACTCTCTTGTAGCTTCTTAGGGATGGAAAATTTTTCAGATGGATGTGAAGAGTTTCCTTTTACATGGAGATCTTCATGAGGAGATCTACATGGAGCAGCCTTAGGGTTTTGTGTATGACTCTTCATTGGTATGTAGGCTTTGGAGGTCTTTATATGGTCTCAAATAGGCCCTTTAGGCTTGGTATGAGAAGATGGATTCCTTCTTGCTTTCTTTACAATTCACTTGATATCAATTTGATCCTACAGTTTACATTTAGCATCATGGGGCTTACTTATTGATACTTGTGCTTTATGTGGATGATCTCATTATTACAAGTAGCTCACCATCCATGATACAAAGTGTTCAATAAGCCTTGAGAGAGAAGTTTGAGAGGACAAACCTTAGACTTCTACACTATTTTTTGGGCCTATAGGTTGTTCAATCTTTGGATGGGATAGCCATACCCCAATAGAAGTATTATCTTGATATGCTTTAGAGATTCAACATGCTTGATTGGAAGCTTGCTCTCATACCTTTTCAATTGAGTGTTGTTTTATCTACCACACGCACTACTCCTAAAATGGATTCCACTTTATAAAAACAACTTGTGGGTGGTTTATTGTACCTCTCACACACACATCCTAATATTTCCTTTATGGTTGGACTTGTCTCTTGATTATCTTGAGGTATATTTGGGGTACTACATGTTATGACATTCACTACATGTTAGGGGATCCTCACATTGTTGGTTACATAGACTTAGATTACACTGGTGATATTGATGATGGCAAGTCTTCTATCTTGGTTTTGGTCCTATCACATGGTCTTGTAAGAAGAAGCATGCTCACACATTATCATCTATAGAGGTAAAGTACCGGGTAGTTGTGCTAGCTAGTTAGGAGGTTTTGTGGCTTCAATAGTTGATGACATAGTTTGGATTTCCTCCTGATAGTCCCAGCTTTTTGTATTGTGAAAATTAGAGTGCTATACACATTTCCTATGGATTAAGCACATTGAGCTTCACATGCACCTCATTGGGCATCTGATTCAAGATGGTACTCTAAGCTTGGAGTACATTCCCACATCTAGGTAGGTTGCAAACATCTTCACTAAACCTTTTGCATTCCCTCTATATCTTTAGCTACATTATATGCTTGGGGTGAAGGAAGTTGTCCTTGGGGGTCTCAATGACAAGTCCTTCCTTCCTTCTTTTCTTTCTATCTATTTTTGGAGTATGGTTTTTTGTTAGAAATAGGGATTACTGGGGGGGTGAATCAATAATCTACAAACTTTAGTCACCAACTAGATATTATTTCTTACTTTAAACCATGCATAAAAAAACAATAAAGTAATGTTGAATAGATTAAGTAACAATGCATAAAGATAACTCATGACAACATATTTTGTTAACTAGGAAAAATCTTGGTGGGGATGATACCCACCTGATAATATACTAATATATATGTTCCTTGTTTAGAGGATGGACCCTCTTAGAAGTCAATGAGAAAATTTAGTATAACAGTCTCTATTGGGAGACTTTAAATCTTTGTTAGGAGATTCCAACCCTATTAGGAGTTGTACTGTAATGTATGCAAGAAGAGCCCACTGCCCAAACATGCAATTTCAACTACATAAAGAGCTTGTTGCTCAATCAACTAATCTACTATTATTTTTCTTCCTTCATTGGTCTTTGATCTTTAGCTTGATCTCGGATCACTAGATATTTCATATAAAACTTTGCATATATCACTTTCACAAAAAGTTCACACACAAGTTTGCACACTTGATACAATAGCATAATCATGAGCACACACACACTTCTTATCACAAGAAGTCCATTACATAAGCACTATGCCTTTACATAAAATACTGTTGGGTTAGCTAAGACCATAATTCACTTTTCCAAGTTAGAGTAAACATCTAGGATGTCATTAATTGGAAAACTAGTTGTTTTGCAACCAAAATAATTCTTTCCTTCAATTGTACTATCTTGCTTTATCAAAACACAATTAACTCTATTTCATATAGTCTGTACAAACTTCTAAAACTATACATATTATCACCAACATGTATACTATCTCCATGTAACTTCTCTTGTCATAATATAATTTCTACAACATGTTATAAACAATAAATACACTATTGTAAACCAAATTCTATACTTAGAAATTTTTTTGATAACCAAACACTAAGTATCTTTATTTTTGAGGTTCCCTATTAACATGTACATCATGTATTTCCATTAATGACAATAATTATATATCAAAATTAGCCAATTGTCAATAATCTCCCCCTTTGGCATTGATGGAAACAAAATAGGGATAATTGGCTAAGCGACAAAAACAAACTATCAAAATAAACATTACATCTATTACAACTTTAAAAATATGCTCCCCCTTAAAATATATTTCATACATGTACCTCTCCCTTTTTCTATCCAAATTTTCCGCTTTCCAATTTTCTTCTGGCTTTCCAATTTCTTCTATTATTACTCCCCCTTTGACATCAATGACAAAGGTCTCAAAATGTCAAGATTCTATTCAAAATTGTTAAAATTTTCTGTCCTTGCCTTTATGCAAAAATAATCTTCATACAATCATCAAAAATAGCCTTCAAATTTGTTAGAATCTGAAAAGATTGATAACCCAAAAAACTAGTGCAAAGAATAGATATCTAAACTATGAATGAAAATAATACAAAATCAAAATAGCAACATAGAGTTAGTCTCCAAGAGAGTAATGCAAATACTATAAGAAAAATAGCATTAAGAGGACGCAAAATAAATCTATCACTAATACGAGACAAGTAGAATGCTTATACAGACTAGGAAGAGGGAGGAGGTGGTGACACCAACAAATGAGGAGCAACCATCTATCGGACTAAAGATAGAAAAGTATCTTCCTAAGATAGCTAATGGATGCTCACAGTAGGAAGGTGACACCTCACAACCACTTTCTAAATAAGATATGCTTTATTAACCTAAGAAAGATTATTAAATGTGTAGGAAAAACCTAGAAATATAGGGAAAAATAAATAACCCACTAGGAAATAAACAACTACACTAACACTCCCTAATAAGAAAAGCTTAGGTGGATGGAGAAATGGGTCTAACAAGTTAGGCCTGATGAGGTACCCATGTACATAAAATTCCTCCAAAAGAGAGAGAAGAGATTGCCAGAAATAATCAAGACTTAAAGTGAGAGGAAGAGGCCCCCCCAAAAGATGAAGCATCCTGCACCCCCAACAAAGCTCACAAATGAAGGAACTTGCTCTCAGTGAAGGGTTTGGTGAAGATATCAAAAACCTTCTTAGAAGTTAGACAATAGTGAAGGTTAATGATATGACCATGGATGAGCTCCTAGATGTAGTGCATGTGGATCTCAATGTGTTTGGTATACTGATGATGGACCCAATTCCATGAGATCTGAATGGCACTCTAGTTGTCACAAAATATGATTGATGACTATTTGATCTAGATAGCAAACTTAGTGAGAAGATGTTGAAGCCAAATGGCCTCATTGGCGACATTGATAGCCCCCCAATACTTAGCCTCAATAGAAGATAGAGCAATAGAAGACTGCTTCTTGATTGACCAACAAACAGGACTGGAACCAAGTGAGAAGTTGTAACCTAAAGTAGACTTGCGATCCTGAGAATCACCTACCCAATCTGAATCTATGTAGCCCACCAAATCAAGCTCAATACCTACTACATAGTGAATCCCATAATTGTGAAAATCCTGAATGTAGTGAGGGATCTGCTTGGCCTCTTTCCAAGTGCAACTCATGAGGCTCTTGCATGAATTGAGAGACCATGCCTATAGCCTATGAGATGTCAAGTCTCGTATGAGTTAAATAAATGAGACTCCCAACAAGTTGGCAATACAAGGTTCCATCAACAAGTGGAGAAGAACACTAAGCCTTAAGTTTGACTCTAGAAAGGAAGGGAGTTAGAGTAGGCTTATAATCAACCATATGAAACCTCAAGAGTAAATCTAGACCATACTTGGACTATGTGATGGTGATCCTAAAAGGAGACTGAAAGATCTCAATCCCAAGAAAGTAATGCAATAATCCCAAGTCAATCATGAAGAAACTGTCTTGAAGGGAAACTTTGATAGCCCTAATGGTGGGTGAACTTCCTATGATCAGCAAGTCATCAACATACAAAACCAAAAATAGGAGTAAATCACCTTGTTGTAGAATGTAGAAATTAGGATTAGAATGGCACTGAGTGAACCCAACTGATAGAAGAAAGAAGTCTATCTTGGCATACCTAGCTTGAGGAGCCTATTTGATGCCATAGAGACACTTTCAAAGATGACACACAAGTGAAGAATCCTTAAGGAAACCCTATGGCTACTCCATGTAGATTTCTTCGTGAAGGTCACCATGAAGAAAAGTTCTCTTCACATCCATTTGATGTACTTCCCAATGATTAGTGCAGCAATTGTAAGAACAAGTCAAATGCTATTCATTCAGGAAACTGGTACAAAAGTCTTAGAGTAGTCAATCCTAGGAACCTATGAGAATCCTTTGGGGACCAAGCAAGCCCTATGTTTGTCAACTGACCCATTTGCTGCAAATTTTGTCTGATAGATCCACTTACATTGAACAAGTTTTCTTCCCTTAGGAAGAGGGACAAGATCCCAAATGTGGTTCCTCATCAAGGAACTATACTCTTCCTACATAGCTATATCCCACTTAGGAATACCAAAAGACTCATGAAAGGGTTGTGGATCTGAGGCAATAGCAATGAAGACATGTGGAGCAACCTAGAATTGTGAATGAGTCTACCTAGTGTTTGATGGATCCCCAACCCAATCACTTGTAGACTGCAAGGTCTATCTAGCCCAAAGTGGACTAGAAGATGGATAATTTGAAGGAGAATCATCAACCTGTGAATGATGACTAGGAGATGAAGGAGGTGAGTCCTTTGTATCACTCTCTACATCAGAAGTGGAGGTAGAAGACTGCTCAGGTGAATCTAACTCATCAGAAGATTTGTCATGTATTCCAAGTGACTCCAATGTCAAAGTAGAAGGAATTGGAGAAGTGATAGAAAGGGAGCTTGAAGGTCCCTCCTCAAACTGAACACTCCTCTCAATGAACAACTCATGTGTAGTAGCATGGAGCAACTAATAACCCTTCACACCATCAAGATAACCTACAAATATGCAAGGTCTACTCTACAGACTCAAGGCCTTGCATTTCTTTGTAGGAATGTGGGCCCATGTAGGAGAGCCAAAAACTCAAAAGTGCTTAACTAATGGTTTCTGACCATTCCAAGCTTCAAAAGGAGTAACTCCCTTCAAGGCTTGGTGAGGAACATGGTTCTGGATATAATAAGCACAGTTAATGGCCTCTACCCAATACTATGGTGCAAGAGATCTACAGTGAATCATATAGTTTGCCATTTCCTTCAAGGATCTATTCTTTCATTATGCAACACCATTCTACTGAGGATTGTATGGAACTGAATGTTGTAAATCAATCCCCTTTGAAGTGAAAAATCTTTCAAACTGATGGTTGACATACTCATCACCATTGTCTGTGCTCAAAACTTTGATGGATTTCCTAGATTGCTTCTCTACAAAAGATTTGAAGTCCTAAAAATGATCAAATACCTTTGACTTTTATTTGAGAAAGTACACCCATGTATATAGAGAAAAGTCATCAATGAATGTGAGGACATATTGGGACCTACTGAAAGAAGGATGTTGAAATGGACCAGCCAAATCACTATGAACTAACTCTAGTATCTATGAAGCTCTCCATGCCTTAGTTTTGTCAAACTTTTCCTTAGGATGCTTACCAAGAATGCAACTTTGGAAAACACCACCTCAGAACTAAACCGAGGGCAACCCTATGACCATGTTCTTCTAGTTAAGCTAATGTAAGTAGCAAAAGTTAAGATGGCTAAATTGCTCATGCCACAATTTACTAATATCATTATAGTGAGTGAGCAAAATAGTTGAAGGAGGATTAGGAACAAAGTTAGAAAATAGATAGAGTCGTGACTGATGATCTACTCTCCTAACTACAATTGTAAAATCATTGTGCAACTCATGTATCTCCATTGAATTAGGAGTGAGCCCGCTTACCTGAACCTGTGTGAGTGATTTGGTATATTGATAGGAGATTAGTTGACAGTGAGGTTACATAAAGAACATCATGAAATGTACCAATCCACACATCAATAGACCCTCTCTCACACACATCATCAGGAGTGTCATCACCCATCAAAATAGAAGGCATAGCATACATCTCCATGGATGCAAGTTCTTCCTTAGATGAAGCCATGTGGTGCGAAACACCTGAATCAAGAACCCAAGTGGATGACAAGGAAGCAACTACAACAAGGGCCTTGCCCTTTCCTTTCCCCTTGTTGTTTTCTTTTGCCTTGTTAAACCCTTCATTTGAACTTTGTTAGATATATTTAAGAATAATGATATTATTCTTCTGAAGAATGTGTGTCAAGTGATCAATTTGTTTCTTCAAATATTTATGTTCATCATGACCAAGTTTTTTATAATAGGTACATTGGACCTTTTCATTCTTAGGCTTATCATTCTTGGAAGATGGTGTATCAATAGTTTCTTTTGAAGCAACTAGTATTTGATCCTTCTTCTCCTTGTTATTCTTTTGTTTCTGATCCTTACTATTGTTGTTACTACTTTGTCCTTTTTGTTCTTTTGTGCCTTGGTTGGCAGCCAAGGCATGTGACTTAGAGGACTTAAGAGTGCCCATCTAGATTAGCTTGTCTTGTTCTCGAGTGAGATTGACAACAAAATCATCTAAAGATGGCATGGAAAATTGAGTACCAAGTGCGCCCTTAGTAGCATAGAACATAGAGACAAAAAAATATATTATGAACTTGGCTTAGAGAGAATACTAAGAATCAATTGTTCATCTTGCTTTTCAATTCCACATTTTTTTAACTGCAGCCTTAGTGACTTCAATTTAGTGAAGAAGTCTTAGATTGTGTTGAAATTGCCTAGACTTAAACTAATTATTTCATTTTCCAACATATGACCCCTCATTGAATCTTGTGTGCCAAATAGTGTTTCTAGCTTTAACCATATTTCATTTGATGTATTTAAAGATTCAATGTGAAATAGAAAATCAAGAGAAATAGACAAACACAATGTTCCATATGCCTCATTACATTTGTTAAACCACTTAGGCTTATCTTCATCTTTATCAGGTTCAATTTCAAGTCTCATAGTTATCCTATTTAATCCAACTTTCCTTAAGTGAATTGTCACGTGTGATTTCCACTCAAATTAATTGTATGGAGTTAGGATGGACATATTTGTTTGATCCATGATGAAGAAATGTAGAGAAGAAATGCTAATAAAAACCATCCATGATAATGCCTCCCCCTTTTTACTTAATGAAAGAACCCCCGCTCAAAGAAATATTATTTGGCGCTTTATTTTAGTGCATTTACAACTACCAAGAAATACTAAGTGGTCTTGATTTCAATACATTACAAAACACTCATGAAGAGCATATTTTGAAAGTGAAAATCGGGCACAATGATCAAGGAAACAAATAGTACCATTGCAATCTACTTGAAAATTCATGCACTTTTAAAAAAAGAATCGCCTCGATACGAGGTCATATGAGAAAGTTACGATCCTCTGAAGTTTCCAAAATGATAACTGTGCATAGTCATGGCTGAGGATGTACAATTTTTGAAGAATTTATGCATGAAAATAAAATAAAAACTCCACTAGTGGATAGAGCACAAAAAAATAGCCAAGGTCATAACAATAATTGTCAAAATTGGAGTCCGTATGAGCAAGAATGAGGCATTTGAAAACTACGACTACCAATGGAGAGGGGTAGGGCTATAGCTTTACATGCTCGATTCTATAAAATATACAACTTGCATGCAAAAAATAAAAGATAACTAGATAGTTTTTTGGTACTGCAAACAAAACTCAAAAGAGTTTTTCTTGCTGATGTACAAAAGATGTAGCTCTAGTGTAAATTAGATGCCTTTAACAATAAAAAATGGCTCCAAAAACTAAGAAATGACCCCAGAAAACAAAATATGACATGAAAATGTTGAATCAACTTCCTACATCCATAAATGGCATGCTAGAACCTACAATACTGATTGAAAACTTCAAATATGCTAATTAGTTGTTAGATTTGAGATTGAAACCCCAGAGATTAAAAATGTTTTTGTCAAAACTTTTCTGATTATCAAGATCGTCCAAAGATGCAAGAGAAGAGCATACTTTTTTTTTCTTCAAAAAATTACAATAAGATTTATTAGCCCCCCACAAATCTCTCAAATAAGGAAACTAAAATCTACTCTTGCACATAGAAAAGCTCTGATACCATGTTAGAATCTGAAAAGATTGATAACCCAAAAAACTAGTGCAAAGAATAGATATCTAAACTATGAATGCAAATTATACAAAATAAAAATAGCAACATAGAGTTAGTCTCCAAGAGAGTAATGCAAATGTTAGAAGCAAAATAGCATTAAGAGGTTGCAAAAGAACTCAATCACAAATACAAGATAGGTAGCATGCTTATATAGACTAGGAAGAGGGGGGAGGTGGCAACACTAACCAATAAGAAGCAACCATCTATTGGACTAAACATAGAAAACTATCTTCCTAAGATAGCTAATGGATGCTCACATGTAGGAAGGTGACACCTCACAACCACTTTCTAAATAAGACATGCTTAATTAACCTAAGAAAGATTATTAAAAGTGTAGGAAAAACCTAGCAATATAGGGAAAAATAAATAACCCACTAGAAAATTAAAAAACTCCACTAACAAAATTGTCCATACCTTCATTCCATATTTCTTTGGTAGACTCTGCTGATGTGAGAATTGCACATAATGCATATGATGCAATCTCAATTGCATTTAGATCTGAATATAAAAAGTTTGTATATGTGTCTTTGGCCTTAACACATTCTTCTAACTATTTTTCAACAAATGATAACTTCATAGCAATAGATTCTTTGAAATTAGATGTTCTTTTAAATATCTACTCTTTCCAAAGTTCCAGTTTCCTGATCTCACTGATCTCACTGGCAACTTGACTCTCAATATCATTAACTTTAGTTGATGGGCACTATGTTAGGCTAGATAAAGCCTCTAACTCATTCATCTTTTCCTCTAACTAATTGTCCAAATCCTTAGTCAATTTGTATGATAAGGTACACTTGACATACAAGAATTTTCCTTCTTGCTGACATTTCCAAAGTTCTTTGATGCATGTATCAAGGTAGACTAAGTCATTCTTAATATTCTGGTAGATGGTGCTAAACAAGTTAGCATCATGGGAAATCTAAGCTTTTGCCTCTACAACATTCAACAAATTTTTAAACTCTTCATCAAAATATTTTAGCACTACTTGTGCTCTTAGTTTGAGATCTAACTCAATATGTTGCACTATCAAAGTACTGTGCAATCTATCATTTAGTTCCATCAATGATATCTTCAAACTCTTCATTGTCTTAATTTTGAAGGAGTTTGGATAAGGATGAAATCAAACTAGTTCGATCATCATCATCAGTGGCCAAACTAGTAAGAAGAATGGAGTAGATGAACTAGATGGTTTAGTCTCATCCTCCCTCTATATCTTTTTTTCTTCCTAAGCTTTCCTCTCTTCCTCTTCTTTCCTTTCCTTTTCCTCTCTTTGTTTTTTCTCTTCTTCCTTAGATTTCTTCTTCCTTTCTTTTTCTTTCATCCTCAAGCAATTTCTCCTTGGCTTCCTCTATCTTCTTCTTTTCAATTTCTATAAGCCTCTTTTCCTCCTCAATTTGTTTCAACTTATCTTCAACATCTTTAGTATTAGGTACATTTGGTATGGAACCACCAAATGTATTGGTATCATCAATGTTAATTGTAACATTGGTTTGATCAATCTTCATAGTATCACCACTAACTGATACCTCTGCAGTTCTAGGAGCTAGAGGAGTTGTCTATGATTTTGACCACATCTAACTAATGGTTACTATTGTCTCCTTCCTCAACTTATCCTTCTTACCAACCATAAATAAGAATGGCCTCAACTTATTTCTTGAGTATGGTGTGAGGTTATTTAGCAATCTCTTAATCTCATCTTCATCATCAGTCTTGCAGATTTTCCTTAGCATAGACTTCCAAAGTTTAAGGTCTTCTTCACTTGCTAGAGTCTTCTTCTCTATAGGTCTCTCATAGACTTTCTGGTTCACTACTCCTTTTATATATTTCATACTTAAATTATTCACAATGATATGTCTTATAGTTGATATATCAATATGATCCTTCTCAAAATTATTGTAAAAATCATAAAATTTGTTCATCTAAACAAAGTTTCCTTCACTAGTAATTATTGTGTTAATCTTCTCAATCTTTGGCTTCCATGGTTGCTAAGCTTTTCCTACTACTTGTTTAGGTGGAGTCACCTTTTCAACTTGCTTGATTTCCTATTCCTCAATCTCTTCATCACTCTAGATTCAATTGTCAACATTTCTTTTTGCTTTTTGCCAGGTCTTGAAACCATTTGTTTGACTCTCTTAGTCTTTATAGGCAATGCTTTAGCTAATCTTTCTAATTTTCTCTTATGTTCACTGGGTTGAACATCAAATACTACTGCATATAGTATACTCTATCCTGAAGTTGTCTCTGCAACTAAAAATGACAAGGGTTGAATATTCAATACACCTTGTTTCAATGTCTGTCTCATTACCTCAGACTCACTTTCTATCATTTCGGCCTCAGATAATGCTTTCTTCATAATTGACTCATCTTTCTTGTGAGATGCCTTTTCTAGGGTTTCTTGATGAGCATGCTATGTGATCTCATCAAATGTGCCAAATCTATATTTTGCCTTATCTTTCTTAAAACTCAACAATAAATCTATGTAGCCAACTACAATATCATCACTTAACTCATAGCTCAAAGGATCCAGAAATGTTTCCCCAAGTTCTATTGCTTGAATGTATGTATAGTCACTATTAACTAAAATACATATGTCTTCCTTGAACATATCCACAATTGCAGGTTAGTTCCTAAACCTTTGTTTCATCTCATTTTGGAATGTTCTCATAATCAAATTTCCACTATCTAATACCTTGTCTATAGGGTGTCTTCTGCATACCTTTGATATCTTCTCCATAGTGCATCTATCACTACTCATTATATTTGTTACTAACAAGTAGGGGAATCTCTTCAGCACATGAAAGAATATGTGATTTATCAATGACTAGAATCTAAATACACCATTCTTTATCCTCTTAATCTTTTCAAGGTTCTTCAAGAGTTGCATTCTCAGAATTTCACTCAAATTCACTTGTTCTTTCTCAACACAAATCTCATAAGATGCATAAATAAAACCTGCTAAAAGTTCATCTATCTTAGGACTTGCACAAACTGAATAAGCACAATTATTCTACTAATAAATCTCACATCACCCTGATTGATGGAGCTGATACCATAGCCTTCCCATTGTAAACTACCTTAGTGTAGTTTTCTACTTTCTTCTTAGCTAGTTTCTCTCCTATGGGTACATTTCCTTGTTTGCTAAGACTATTTACCTCATGTATAAGGTCAGTAGAAATGTGTACTACATTATCTTGCATCCATCGTTTGCCATCATGAATCCTGCTCAATATTATTTGAGTCCATTCATCTATATCTAGTTCACCTTAAAAAAGATATTTAAACAAATCCAATTCACTTAAATGTTCAATTCTAACCTTCACTATCATGTCATGGTTAAAGACCAATTCCATATCTTTGTTCATATATTCACTACCAATAAACTCAAACCTGCAATTCAAATTATTTTCTACATCTTCTAGATAGATTGCATTGTTCAGGGTGATAAACAATGCAGAATTAGGGTTTTCATCACCAGGTCTTATGAAAACTATGTTAAACTTAGGTCTATCCTCATTCTCAACCCTATAAACAACTAACATATCCATAATTCTTATCAAGAATATCTTTTACCGATCATATATTGTAGAAAAATGATAAAATATCTTATTTCAAAAATAGGGTTTTCTTTGAAATCACTCTGAAAAGTCACTTTAGAATGCTCTTCACTTTGAATATGTTTGTAATGAAGTAAAATCAACTATATACTCCATTTATGCATCAACTTGAAACTACATTAATTGCGTACTTCACAAATATGAAAAAGCTAATATTTGCATTTTGTAATTAGATAATTGTGCAAAATTATTTGGCTAATCTTCAAATGTCATTTGAGGTTTACTATATCCTCCTTCAATCATGAAAAACATCTTCAAAACTTTTCATCATGAAATTCTCTACAAAAATGTACTTTTCATCTCCTGTTATAGAATTACCCTTTATTGTAATACCAATAACTTTAAAATTCATCATAACTTGTTTAGATGAGCTCTAAATCACAATTGAGCTTAGGTACCATCTAAACACACCTGGATACACCATTTCCAACCTTTTCTATCTCTAATTCTATCTCTGACTGAAGTTCTCAAATTTTGATGCTGTGAACAAGCTTAATTCAACTTTATTGAATCAAACTCAACAACTAACTTCAATCCTCCTACCTCATCATCATCTAACTTTTCTTTTGAGATATCTATTCCTTTCACAAATGCTTCATTAGGTTCTTCTTGAAGTTTACTAACAATGTTTCTTTGTTCTCCATTTCTTCTGCTAGTTTTAGAGTTCCTTTCCTAGTTACTTCTGTAATTTCTAGAGTTTCTTCCATAATTGCTTATATTCCCAAAGTTTCTTCCATTTTTCTTTCTATTTCTAAAGTTTCTATCCATTATGTAGTACCTTGCTATGTGTCCAAATTTGTTGCATAACTAACATATAGGTGCTCTACTTCTAGGATTTTGCTGATCATTAGGTGCATGAAAATTTCGAGCAATGTGTCCCAATTTGTTACACTTATAACAAACGATATATCTTTTGTCATCATAAGATCTTCTTCTATCTACAGGGTTATTATTTATAGACATTCTACTATTTCTTCTATCATTATTATACTTGGGTTTCCCACAATAAATTGCATTATGACCCATACCATGACAATTATGACAATAAAAGTCCTTAACATGATTAAATGACTTATTAGTACAATCTCTTTTCATATGACCTATTTCATTACATAAAAAGAACTTACCTCTAAATTCATACCTAGTTTTCTTGGGAGTCTCCACTTGCTTTGGTTCATCCAAGATTTCAACTTCCTTGATTTTCTCAATTTCCTTAGGTTTCTTAAAAGATTGACTTGACTTAATCTTATCATCAGATTTGTCCTTTTCTTTTGGATCTAATCTAATCTCAGGTTTCTTCATAGAAAAGTTAATTAAATATCCAAGGCCAGTCTTGTCATAAGAAATTCTTTGTATAGACATAGAATTATCAAGCTTTTATGTGCTAGAATAAAGTTTCTCAAGCTACTATTTGCACTAGGTGAATTCACCTTTCATAGTAGTATTATACTTATGGAGTTCTTCATGATCTTTTTTCAATGTTTCAAACTTAGATGTTTTCTTTTCCAAACATGCTCTTAGATCTACAATTTCAGTCTTCAAATTAGTTTCAACTTTGCTAGGATCACTTCTCAAAGTCAACTTCAGATTTGTAATCTCTCATTCATGCTTCAAGATTTTGTACTCTATCTTCAACTTTGAATAGTCATCATTATTAGTTTTAGATTTTCAATCTTTTCTTTCAACTGACCAATGTATACTTTGGAGTCTTCATATCTATCCTTTAGCTTATCTCTTTCTTTAGTAAGGAGATCAATTTGTTCAAGAGCTTCTTTGAGGTTCTTCATCAACTATTCCATATCCATAGGGATCTTACTTAAGTTTTTAAGCCTCTTCAAAGTAACTGTGCTCTAATACCAATTGTTAGAAATAGGGATTATTGAGAGGGGGGTGAATTAGTAATCTACAAACTTTAGTCGCCAAGTGGATATTATTTCTTACTTTAAACCATGCATAAAAAATAAATAAAGTAATTTTGAATAGTAATAGTAAAAATGAAAAAATATAACTCATAACACCATATTTTGTTAACTATGGAAACCCTAACCAAGGGAAAATCATGGTAGGGATGATACCCACTAGATGATATATTGATATATATGTTCCTTGTTTAGAGGATGGACCCTGTTAAGACTCAATGAGGAAATTTAGTATAACAGTCCCTATTAGGAGATTTTGAATCCCTATTAAGAGATTCCAACCCTATTAGGAGTTGTATAATGTATGCAAGAAGATCCCACTACCCAAACATGTAATTTCAACTACATGAAGAGCTCACTACTCAATCAAGTAATCTATTGTTATCTACCTTCCTTCACTAATCTTTGATCTTCAACTCAATCTTGAATCACCAAATAGTTCATACAAAACTTCGCATATATCACTTTCACAAAAGTTCACTCACAAGTTCACACACTTGATACAATAGCATAATCATGAGCACACACACACACACACTTCTTATCACAAGAAGTCCTTTGCATAAGTACCATTCCTTTACATAAAATAATGTTGGGTTAGCTAAGACCACAATTCAATTTTCCAAGTTAGAGTAAACATCTAGGATGTTGTCCTTAATTGGACAAGTAGTTGTTTTGCAACCAACACAATTATTTTCTTCAATTCCACTATCTTGCTTTATCAAAACATGATTAACTTTGTTCCATATAGTCCATACAAACTTCCAAGGTTATACACATTATTACCAACATGCATACTATCTCCATGTAACTTTTCTTATCATAATATAATGTCTGCAACATGCTATAAACAAAACAATACACTGTTGTAAACAAAATTCTATACTTAGACAATTTTCTGATAACCAAACACTAAGTATCTTTAATTTTTGAGGTTTCCTGTCAACATGTACATCATGTGTTTCTATTAATTACAAAAATTACATATTTAAATTAGCCAATTGTCAACATTTTTCACATATTTTTTTCCTTGTTTCCTCATTTCATAGAGATTTGGTTGTTATTGGGTACCTCATCAGGCCTTGTTGCTAGGACCAAGTTTGCTTTCAACATTGCATTGTAGTTTCCTTATTTTTTCTACATTATTTTTAGTTGCATTGTTGCTAATATTAAGAGGGATGTTAAATTGTTAATTTAATTTATTAAATTAGCTTTACACCCTTCTTAAGATTTCACTTTATGCACTTCGTATTTCTATTTAATAATTAATTAGTAGTTATTAAATGCCATTTAACTCCTAGGGTTTTCCTTGTAGGTTTTTCTATCTCCTTCTATAAGAATTGATATTTTGTAAATGTCTGTCAATTATTTTAGTCTGATAATATAATTTTCATATTATAAGAGAAAAACCCTTGTCTCTTCTTTTCTTTTTCTTCTCTATGGCAGGTTCTTGCATGCAAGTATTATTCATGCCTTGTGGATTTTTGTTGCTCAAATCCTTTGAAAGGAACCTCACTTTGCAACCAATAGAGTGAAGAAGAGTTAAATGGTTCATGGAAATTTTGAGATTAAGGATCCCTAAGATCTAAGGTCAAGATTGCAAGGATCAATGAACAAGATGTAAGATCAAGGATAAAGTATGAAGTAGCAAGTTGAGAGAGAGAGAGAGAGAGAGAGAGAGAGAGAGAGAGAGAGAGAGAGAGAGTTAATCAAGAAGATTAGTGAACTAAGAGGGAGAGATGGATCTAGATCAAAGATTGAGAGTGTAAGGGATTTCACAAGCTTTAGAAGGAAAGCACAAATAGGTCAATTACTATCTTATAAAGAATTTTTCATGCCCAAAACTAGGTGAAGGCACAACAAAAAAAAATTTAAATTTTTTTTGAAGGTAATAACAACTATGCTGACACAAACTAATATTGAAATATGTTGCGAAAAGGTGATGACATGATGAAGTTAGTTTTTGAGTCACAAGGTTTTAGGCAACAATAAAGTTTTGCTAAAATTTAAAAATGATGCGAAGTCAATATCCAACGAACCACATTGGTTCAAAAACCATGAATCAAACTACTATAGGAGCTCCTAGTTTGAGTTGATTAAGGTTGGTTGATTAAACCATAATTAAGGTATGATATCATATTTGAGAAGCATCTTAGTGATTCCAAGTTTGAAGTTAATTTTATTTTAGATAGGTTTAGTTTTAGGTTTGGTTTTTAGTAAGGTTTGGTTCACATGTTTTACTTTCAAACATAAGGATAGAAGGGCACCTTAGTATTGAATCATTTGGGTTTTAACCCTAATTAATATGTAAGCCAACCATACTCATTTATACTTTTCATTTCACAACATTGGACTTGATCAATTACTTAAGTGAAATCACCTAATACATACATATGAATTATGGTCATGAATTAAATCACTTAACAATGAGGTTTGAATCTCTTCATTAGATTCAACCTTGGCTTTACAATTTCCACATATGGTTGGTTACTGTTTCTCTGATAATTTCCATGGTAACTTTCTTGCACACTCAATTTGAATATTAGTAACTCAATAAAATCACATGTATATATATAAACCAAGTTTCATAATCAATTGATTGAACATTTTACATTTACATTTTAATAAAAATTCCATTTTTTAATTTTATAAAACATAAATTGATTGCATGATCAAAATACCATAACATATTCATCAATTCAAATTAAAATATTAAAATGATCATCATAATGCATGCATATACCTAAAACATGATAAAAATCATCAATAAAGCATAATGAACTATCTAAATGAATATAACATAATCATCAAGGTACCATAAATAACATCATTATGATAAGGTAAAACACCACATAGCATCATTAGTACAATTGAATATTTAAACTATCAAACAATGTAGCAAGTCCTGAATCACATGTATCAAAACATGAATGCATAAACTAATCTCAATTTCCATCAGAACACCTAAACCATAAAACTTTAATTCATATCCATCATCATAATCATCTAAGTCCATAACTTTCTATCACCTATTTATGCAGATGTATCTTGATGTAACACCCCACCAAGGTATCAAAAGAATTAACCTAAAGTTTTACTAAGTTTGCCAAACTTTTTCTTTTTAACAAGAAACAAGAATGATAAATCATTGACATCAAACACATAGTAGCAGAAGCAATAACATACAATCAACTAGAAACTTACATAACAGGTTATATTCCTTAAATATCCCATGACATTGAATCACATTTATATTTAATAAAAACTAAGTCCAGAAATACCACATCCATATGAAAGAATAATTATAAAGTCCAATGTCCATTTAAATAATATATATTTGTTTTGAATGCCTCTTGGCAAATGAAATTTGGAATGCTCAATCATTCACTATACATGTCACAGGGTATGAAAGGCTAAAAGAATATACATATGTAGAAATAGATATACATCATCCTCTTCAGATCCATCATACAAAGTACAATAAAGTAAATGAAACCATCCACCACACATGATATATCCATCCATCATTAAGATATAAGATCCATCATGAAATACAGCCATCCATCATAATGATACATAGAAAGAATGAAAGTAAATGTAAATAAGGAAGCTCCAGCCATAGTGACTATAGACAGATCTTAATGATAAGAGTGAAAAAGCACTACCACCTGACCGCATGAAACCTAAATGGCCCACTCCCACCATGCTGAGGAGATAGTCTCAAGTCCCAAGAAAGATATCAATCCAAATATCAAAAGCACTCTCTAAGTCTAGGAAATTCTATAACCAATCTAATTCAAAGGTTCTAATAAAGAATGACATCTAATCCCATAGGCATACAAGACACGTAGGAAACCGACTATGTAAGTAGGTAAGTGTCATTGCATGAATCATGTTGTAGTTACTCTGGTAGTCTCTTAGGACTCCAGGGTCCCTAGTGATCCCTATGTGGCCACTAGTATCCTCCTCTTACTAACAAGGCATACTACAGAATGCAAGGTCGCAACCAAGCATTCTCTCTACTCCCATCCTAGTCTGTACTAGCACTCGAGGCATGGGCAAGAACATACAAAGACTCTAATTACGTTCATTCTAATCCCTATTTAGTGTAATGTTTTCACTTATTAAACAACTTACAATGAGTTACCCTGGAAATCACTTAGGGCCCTGACCCCCATTGCAAGCCATTTCTCGACACTACATATAGATAACCTACCCTAGGCTCATAAAAGAACAAATCAAAGATCATATAAAATCACCTTAGTCCTGTACAAGTGATTGGAAAGCATCAAAAGATAATCCACAATAATCACATCAGTTCTTTACAAGCAATTGAAAAACATCCCAAAATAAATCACAATACCCATTGGTTCTCAATGAGCAACCATGAAGTATCCCAATAATACTGATCAATGACTTAAAATGGTTAATTCAAACATGTCACAACATGACACCACCAAGAACAAAGAAAAACACTTCAGTCCTATCAAAGCAACTGGAAAGAAACCCAAGTATAATTGATCAAGGACAAAAAATGGTTAAGTCAATTATCTCATAACAATCACCTTAGCTTCACACAAGAACACTAGAAAGCAATAATGAACAGTAAATACAAACATATCATAGAGCATACCATCACATTACCATGGTTGAGTTAAAAAGATCAAGACCAAAACATCAACATGACATCACAAACACATAATCCCTGAGCCTCTGGCAACAACCTAAGATTGGTTAGAGCTAAAACAACCCCTAAAACCCCAAAGCATAGAAAATACATAGAAAAGCATGATATTCTTACGGTCTGGTTTGATTTGGAAGTATATTGTGTAATGTTTCAATTTTCTTTTCAATGTATTCCAGGTAAAGGAAATTTTGAGTTTACCCTACAATTAATCCATTCTCATAACTAAATAAAGGTACCATTACCTTGATTTGATTTAAGTCTATTATCCCAAAATAACTTAAGGGTAAATGTTTAATTAAATCATTAAAATAATATAGAAAGACCTTTGAATAAACTATAATTTTATTAAGTATCAATATTTGATACTAGTGAATAAATTTAGAACTTTGTTAAATAGCTTCTAATATTAATTAGCTTTATTTACGATTTATTTAATTGAATTAATTAATAATTATATAAAAACTATATTATTCATTAATAATTTATTAAATTGAATAATTATTATTAAATAAAGTTTTATTAATAAAATTATATAATAATTAATATTTAATATTACTAATATTTAATAGCAAAAACTTTTGATAAAACTATAATTAAAAATCAAATATTAACAAACAATTTTTAATAAATATATAATATATAACAATAACATAATATAAATATTTTAAAAAAACATAACAACACTCACCTACAATTTGAATAAAGGTTGTGTGGCCCTGCCCTTTGTCGCAGGGCCTGTGGTGGCTGGGTACGATTGCTGCCAACACTGACCAAGGTGTTGGGAGGTGGGGGAAGTGGTGGCCCCTCCTCGCCCCATATTATATTAATTTTTTAAAATTTTAATTTATTAAAATTTATAATTTCAAACAATATATGTTATAATATATTTTTTTATAAACTTTATAAAACAATAATCCGCCCCCCCACACACCCCCCCCCTATATATATAATTTTTTAAATAAATATTTGCAATCCTAGCCTAATAGGTGAAATTCAACTAACCATTCAAATTTCTAAATTAAAATTTTCCTTTTAAAACTTAAACCCTTCCTAAATAAAAATACTAAATTCTTTAATCTACTAAATGAGGGTCTTTGATTACTTTTCTAATCTTCACGTATATAGAAGGTATTGGCATGCACTCAATAATTACACTAGTGAAATGTTCAAAGATTCATCATAGAGAAATTCAAATTCACAATCCATAGGCACGAAGAAGGTAGGAAAGGAAATTGCATAATTAAATTGTGCGAATAATCACAAGCATCTACCTAGACATTGATGCTAATTGCTACACCCAAGAAGATTGAAGAGAAATCCCTCCTCACAGAACCTTCTCTTTTCTGAAAATTCCTTCCTCTTCAAAAATTTGCTCTCAAATTTGCGTTCTTCAAAAAATGAACCCTCAAATTATGATAAAGAGTTCTTTCCTTAAATCAGGGCACTAATTGTATGTTCACCCAAGAGAACTTTGTGCTCACTAAACTTTAACTATAATTAAATTTTTCTTAATCTTTCCTTTATGTTTTCCATGCACGTTAATTGTATTATTAAATTACTTTATTTAATTTCCACTTGACTTCTCTTTTAATTAATTTACTAACTTTTAGACTCATGCACACTTTATGCAATTAAAATATCTTTATTAAATATACTTGTTTTATCTTTTTAATTAATTTCTTATATTTTAATCTCATGCATACATCATGTGAACTTAAAACTTTTGAATAAATTACTTTCTTTTCACTTTTTAATTTATTTTTGAAACTTAATTGATAAAATATTTATTAACTTAAATAATAATGATATTTAGCATTTACTTAAAAATGAACTCTGAATATATTATTATTAAATTAAATAAATATAATCATGTTCTAAAATTATTCTTATAACTTTTATCTTCAAATTTAATTCTTTTTATTTAATTAATTTTCCAATTAATTAAATATAATTAAATATTAAAATATCATAATAATTTCTTATTAAATTAAATATTAATTTAATCTTTTAATTAGACTTAATTAATAGAGAATTTACCAAAGACTCAATAAACAACATATGAAAACCCATCAAAGAAAAACACATACAAAATCAAACTAAAGGCTTATAATCATGAATTAACATCATTCGATGCATTCAGAGGGTACTCAACTCAGATACTTGTCCTAATTATCAATTAGGAAAAATAGCTTAAGGGTTTAGGATTTGGACTTAAGAATTTATCTCCCCTCTTACCATTGAGATAATGCAATAGGGTATGCTCATCTTGGCAATTCACAGAAGTCGATACTCAATATTTACAACTTGCATAAAATTCATACATGTATAGACACAATATTCTAAGCTAAACAGGCAATGGCAAGAAGTGGTAGATCATGTAGATCCCGACTAGCAAGTGACTACAACTCCCTTCCTTAACCACATAAAGAAAACAAACACGCACACCATACACATAGTATGGGGTAAGTATCCATAAGAAAAAATGTATAATAAACCATCTAACTAAGCATCATCAATAACTGAAAATACTATAATAATCATCATGCATACATGAAGTATAGAGTACCAAGTAATCTCATCATAAAATTAACTAAATCTGAAACAATATCTGATAATCTCAAAACAATACTACTAATCATCAAACATAAAACTGGCCTAAAAGAGTTTGAAAATGATAGCAAAAATGTAAACTAGGGGTAGGCACTACACTAAGAGAACACACACACTATTTATGATTTAAACCATAATTTTGAGTAACCAAATAACTCATCCCAATATAGAAGTATAACATCTTGTACATGATACCCTAACAATCTTAACACATTGTAATGTACTTTAATATTTAGAATTAATCTACTCGAGGGAGCTTCCCCTAAGTTGATAATATTTGTCTTCAAAATTCTAATGATCCATAAGAGGGTAAGTATTAAATTATATAATTGCAACAATCATCAAATCATTATATGTAAGATAGCCATAATTTATCATAATGTCCTCTACATGGTTTCTAGCAAGAACAACATTTCCCCATATCATTTCCTTGTCATGCTTCTATATCCATTTCAATCTCCTATAAAGGATTTAATAGAGAAATTCATATTTAAATAAGTACATATGAGGAGGGGTCTTACAAAATCCTAGTAGTTTCTACAAGGTTGTAAAATCCTTTAACTGAGTAGTCACTAATCATACTAATAAGTTCTATGTATGAGATTTGTGTAAATCCTTTAATAGGGAAAACACCACATAGGTGGGATTAAATCTCAACCAGTCATCCTTTCCATTTGACAAGATATTCTTCATATGTCTTCTTCCTTGTCCTTCTACCAACATGACTATCTAGTAGATCCTCAATCTCCTTTATAACTGAAGTAGTTTCTAGGATACTTCATTGTGCTTCAGTGATCTCATCTTCAACACCTCCTTAATGATACTTTGTCAGAGCTGAAATGTTAAATATTGGTGAAATATTCACTTCAATAGGAAATTCTACTTCATAGGCATTTCTTGAATCACACTTCTTCAATATCTTACATGGTTCAAAAAATTTCATTTTTAACTTATTTTATGTTCCTACTAGAAATCACTCCTTCCCCAAATAAACCATGACTTCATCTCCAACTTCAAATTCCTTATGCCTCATTTTTTTCATTTTTCTTAGCCTTATATTGTGTATTTCAACTTGGTAATGTGCTTCCTCACTTCCTCATTGATTTGTTCTTCAAGCATTCTAAAAAATCCTCAGTCTCAACACTACTTATCTCTCCTTTGTCCAACTTTCTCAATTTAATTAAAAGCATTTTTGGGACTACTTCCATATACTATCTTGATTGTTGATTTACTAATGCTCATATTGATATAATTATTATATGGAAATTCTTCCTATGGTAAAATTAAATCCCATCTCATTAGCTTATCTCCAACCAAACATCTCAACAAATTCGCCAAATTCTTATTCACAACCTTTGATTGTCCATCAATATGTGGATAATGTGATGAGTTAAAACTTTAAATCTATCTTCAACTACTTCCACAATGTGCACCATAAATGCCCAACAAACTTAGTGTCCTAATCTAAAATATTCTCCTTGGTAGACCATGTAGTGTCACCACTTCTCTAAAAAATAATTTTTCCACATGAACAACATCATTAATCTTCTTGTAGGGAATGATATAAGAATTCTTTGAGAACCTATCAACCACTACAAAAATTGAATCATTCCCTTGTTGAGTCCTTGGTAAACCAAGAATAAAGTCCATGCTGAAATCCTCCCACAACTTCTCTAGTATAGATAATGGGTGATGCAACCCTGTATTCTACTTTGCTCCCCTTCTATTGGACATACTCTATAACTTTGTACAAAATTATTGACATGTTTCTACAATTGTGGCTAGTAATAATTATCACTAACTAGACCAATGGTCTAATCTATAACAAAAATGTCCAACAATCCTCCACTATGCTTCTCCTTAAGAAGATTATCCCTCATAAAACTTTGTGGATTACATAATTGACTTCCTTTGAATATCAGCATGTGATGATGAGATCCATCCACTTTGTTAAGTATAGAGTAATTCACTTTGTACAAGTTGTCCAAGCTTCACCAAAATTAGGATCCTCTAGATACAAACTCTTGAATTCCTTGAACCTAACCACCTCAATCTGTATCTTTTTTAGTAAATGTTGTCTCATTAGAGCATATGAAACCCTATCAACAAGACTTGCTTCATTTACTAAGAGCATCTACAACCATGTTAGACTTTCCGCATTTATGTTTCAAAAAAAAAGTGTAACTCTACAAAAACTCAATCTATTTCAAATGTCTCTAATTCAACTTTCCTTGACTATTCAAGTATTCCAAAGTTTGATAATTTCTATACAAAACAAACTCTTTAGGAAGAATATGGTGTCTTCACTTCTTCAATTCTTCAATTATAGCATAAGATTTCTAATCATAAACAAAATGTTTCCTCTTATCATCATTTAATTTCTCACTAAAATAAGCATCAAGTCTATTGTCTTGGATTAAAAAACCTCCTATTGCAATATCACTAGTATTACAGTCCACATGAAACAACCTATTAAAGTTTGGAAGTGCTAAATCCGGTTGCTCTATAACTTTCTACTTCAACAAGTTAAAACTCTTATATACTCTTGTAGTCCACTTGAACTCTTTCCTATCCCCTCTCATTATTTTTGTCAAGGGTCCATAGACACTGCTAAAACTCATGATATAATTTATGTAAGCCAAATCATGAAAATATCTTACCTTAGTAGCACTCTTTAGAATAGGTAATTTGAGGATAGCATTCACTTTCTCTGGGTCCACTTTTAGACCTTCTATTGAAACTACAAATCCTAGTACACTAACTACTTCACCAAATTTAACTTATTTAAATTAATAAAAAATTTCTCCTCTCAACTTCTCAAACACCATATGAATTGTTTGAAGTCTTGATGGGAAACTAAGATACTAAGAGGGGAGATGAATAAGGATCTATAAAAACTTTTTACTTCTTAAAAAAAATAACAAATCAAATGTATTCACCTTTAATCCATCTCATATCTAGATCATAAACCATATAACTATAAACTATAATACAAAAATAGATCTAAGTATGCATAACATACATAAACATGGAAGTAAATAAAAACATATAACACACAAGATTTAGTTACCCAAAAACTCTCTAAGGTGAAGGTAAATCTAGGACGGGGATGACATCCACAAATCTTCACTACTAGGGCAATAAAGTGTGCATGTTAAGGCTATAATGTTTGACCACTTCTGGTGATCTACTATGTGAGGGGTGTTGGCTTCTGAATCAATAGCTTTTGAATAATCTAGTGGAAGAACATTTACACCTAGGGGTAGCTAACTCCCATCCTCAATGCACCTATTCAAACACCAGGGCCAACAATAAAGCCATTTAAGTCTCCTTCTTCTTCTTCAAGCTCTGCAATGCCTAGGTAGGTAGACCTTAGAATATTTATATGGTACCAATGTAAAGACACATAATTGAATCTAGGTAACAGATAAAACCCCTAAATCTTCTATGCTTATGCAAGCATTCATGGACATGAAATAGCTAATAACAATGCACATGAATCTAATAAACCAAGTGAGGGAAACTCTTTCTACTCTTCAACATAAAGGGAAAAGATATTTGATTAATTATTGAATCGTCAACATAACCCAGATATGCAACAACAAAAACATGTAACCTCTAAGCTAATCAGTCCCTTATTCATTGGGCATCAACTAAGTCCTAACACACACATGGATACTTGAAACATACTTGTATATCTAGACATTTGATCTATCTATGGGTAAGTGCAAGAAGTTGGGTCTCACTTTTCGGCAACAAGTGGAAGTGTTTTTCCCATTTTTGAAATTTCTTGTCAATTGATGTCAAAATTTGAGGCAATTAGAGATTGAATATATAATAACTTCAGAAATAAATTTTTTTTCTTTGTGTTTGGAATCTAGTTTTTGAATATGTAATTTATTTGTATACCGATATGATAGATTTTTTTTTGATATGGATCATTAAAAACCACTTTTTCAAAATGCCTGTTTCAAGACCATACTACACTCATGTACATACACCATAATTTGACACAAATAAATGAATTTTCATAAATCCTTTTAAAGGGAGTTATCTAATACACCTGAGATTGATGACAATATTTTTTCTTTATTTTTTATTGAATAATTTTATTATTAATAATTATTAATTGGCTATAAAGGTAAATTTTAAAAGCTCTCATGTACGAGCACCATAATTTGATCAAAATTTTAATTTTTCCAAAAATTCTTTTTTTAACCTCAAAAGAGTTGTATGTCAATTGATGACATATAAATTAATTTAAGAAAAATTATAAAATAAAAAAGTTAACAAAGTTTTAGTGAACTTCACTATTTTACATTTAGGTACCACCTTTCATTAAAAAATAATGCAAAAAATAGTAAATAAAATCATAGCACTATAAAATTTATATTTATGAAATTAGGACAGTGAGAGCTCTAATGGGTTTTAGTTTCATAAAAAAATTTGATTGGGAAGACCCTAAAAAAATTATGGCAAGGCATGAATTTGTTAGTTCAATGCCTTAGCCAAATCTTGAGAGGTCAAAGCATAGGCTTGGTCTCACCAAGCCTATTCTGAACCAAAATTTGAGGTAGGAGAAAAAATCTTGCCTAATGTTGTAAGAAATGGGTACCCATTTTTAAAAAATACAATTTTTTTATGTTTTCAAAAAGAAGTACCTATTTTTTAAAAATAGATAATGAGCACCCGATTTTTAAAAAGAAGGGTGCCCATTTTTAAAATTTTGGATTAGGCACTCGAGCCTAAAATGGGTACCTATTTTTAAAAAATGGGTACCCATTTCTAAAAGAGAATGATCTCAATCTATGGACTTCCATAGAATTGAGACCCAACTCCTTGCTTCTACCCCTATCTACCTTGCAAATAGACATCAATATTCAAACAAAGTTTGTACTTACCAAATCCTCCTATGACCCCTACAGTTCTGTCAATGGCATATCAAGAAAATTACGTAGGTCCTTGACCCAACAAAAAGATAGACAATGGCATACAACTTCAAAAAAAGCTGCAAATAGATAATATACACTTTGGGCATATATCATAGAAAACTATAGACCCACAAAAAGGAGATAAACTTCAGAATGAAATTGTAAATGAAAGCTTTGAATTCATTTCTTGAAACCAATACATCATGTATGTGCAAAAAACTCAGAGAATGTACTGTGAATGAATGTATAAGTTAAAATGCTTCAAATGAAATACATCTATTTATGTCTATAATAGAGGAATACTGAGGAATGGTATCATAGTAATTGGAAAAATTCTCTAGATTTGAAACCCTATTGGTCTTACAATAGTGAGAAAATCTCAAAAATTGGAACCTGTATAGTCAGAAGAATATATAGAAAAGAAGGGGCTCAGATCAAAAATTTAATTTTGAAAAGTGTCATGCTGAAAACCCTTCATCCCTATTTCTATAAAAATTGATCTTCCTTCTCCATCTGCGAGCAATCAAAACCATTATTGTTGTTGTAGAGTGTTTGAAATAATCTCCTTAAAGTAATTAGCAAAATTCTTTTCTAAAGGAAAATCAGATAGATGATAAGATGTAAGAAGTCTTCAATCTAATTTTATTTGTCTTGCTCTATCCTCAAACTATGAATCTTCAATTGCTCTTGCCAACAAAACTCTAATCTCAACAACTACCTTCAAAACACATTAGATTCTTTCTTTCTGGTATTCAGTGCATCAAATCTTATCTAGAACTTATCCAAATTAGATCATATTCCATTAGAAACAACAAATCTGCATTATTAACGAGAAGACCTTAAAATTATAAAACCTCCTATAGCTTCTACCCCTTGAGACCTGTGAAAAATCTAACTTCAGAAATGAAGATTACATCTTCTCTCAGTTTTGGTAGCATATTACACTACATATTTCAGGAAAAAATAATGCCTTTGATGCTGATTTGAAAATCTAGGCCCTGAGCCATGAACTAAACTTTAAATGAAAAATATAAATGATCTATATAGTTTTAACTATACATTATATCTCTTTCATTCAAATTTTTCAGACTTTTCAATCTAAGATATGCATTCAAATTGTTTTTGAAATCTCAAAAACTCCTTTTTTATTTCTTACCTATGCCACTTGTCAAAATTCCATTCGCTAGTTCACTAGGGTGGGTCCCACATCTCCCATGCATATTTGAAAAATTTTAATATTCCCTTCTATGATATTACAATCCTATTGTAACTTTTTAGCTCTCAAATTCTCCGTTCTCGACCTCACAATTTGATTTTGGTGTAATATCTTAAGCTTGAAATATCACTTCCCTAACCTTATGACATCCTCATATGATTGTGACATTAATACTTTGGTCCTAAAATCTATTGACAAAGGTAGATTTCATAATATCTTAAGCCTCTGGTTGAGGCCTCCCGATCCAACAATTGATCGTAATCATAACATCATGGCCTATCAAACAATGCCCTCTGCTCCTATGCCATCATGAGATCATAGATCTTTAACTTCTGGCTCATGACCTTATGAGAAACCTCCTAGACATGCCATGTGGCACTTTCTCTTTGTACTTGATCAGTCAAAACTTTGTTTGAATTTTTTGCCAACATGGCCATGGTGGGCCCCTCCATGTAACGAGATTAGCTTGTACTCAACCATGTATCTTAAAGACACTTAGCATTTGTGTCTCTTGGGTTATAAAAAAATCAAAGAGTTTCGTGTCCCCCATGTGGGACAAAAGGAAATGGCTTCCTCTCTACTAGTCCTCACAAATCTCCAAAATCATTCCTATATGCAATTCTTGGGAAGGATGATGACAAGCCTCCATGCATCATACAAAAGCCTGTAGGGGGGCATCCAAGTAAAATGTTTTCAAACCACATGAAGGTAACCTCTACATTGATCACCATCTAGTGATCCTATTTTAGATATGCTAGAAAAGTAATCTTATACAACTGACAACATCTTCTCTTTAAATGCTTGAGTTGACTATCTGTAAAGATGGGTTTGGATGAATAGATAACCCTTTTATTTATATGGGTTGATTCCATTATGTAGATCTTCTGCTAATTGATTGCTTATATACTTGGAGCATTGTGTATCCTTGCAATGCTTTCCAAAATGCACACCTCCCCTGTAAACAATTTCTTCCCTATTCACGGCAACAGTTGAAACCCCACGATATTTGCATCTTATGCACTGGTTGTCTTCAAAAATGGAGCTAAATATAGATTAATTCAAAATTCATGTAGAACATTCCCCCTCCATTTTGGGGTAACCTTAGAAATTGAGGTGGTCCCTTGTTCAAATGGAACCCCACTAATTCTAATTTTCTTGTTTGAAGTTTCTCGATGACCCTCACTCTTAGAAGCATCAAGGACCATTAACACCAAACCTTAAGATTTGGAAACAACAATTACCTACTGACCATGTCCTTTTCCTCTAGAAGCACCCTCAAAATTTTCTAAAAACATGTGTTCCTTTGTTTAAAACAATGTTCATCCTACATTCCTTGGGTGGCTTCTCATCACTAGTAGTTTCCCTTGCTATGACATGGAACTCTACCATGTGCTCTTTCTTAGTTTTTGAAGATCCAAAGTATCTACTAATACTATTAATTTGGTCACCACTATATGATCTAGAATGTTATGGAGTGCCAAAGTCAGCAACCCTTTCATCCTTATACGTCTCCACAAGGTAACAATCAAACATTTAATAAAACTTCACAAATATCACTTAAAACTTATCCATCTTTGAAAAAATTAGATGTAATTCCCTTTTAACCTTAAATCTAATGATGATAGGAAACAAGAATGGTGTTAGCCATACATTTCATTCTCACTACTATAATCACATTGGATCCTTGAGACATCATAAAGACTTGGTGAGATTAGTTGGGCCCTAGAATGGGTCTGACTAAAAAAAATTTCAAACTAAAACAATTGATCTCCCAAAATGATTGAATGAACTTCTACCATTGATTGAAATCAATTTTGACCACTGATTGATCATTAAAACTCATTTTATCACTTATTAGCAAACTATGATTTTCTGACAAGGAGGCCTCTAGGTTGGCTTTAAAAATTGACCAAAACAAATAACTAGGCTCTGAAAATTGAAACATTGATACTTTTGTCCACACTCTTGTACCCTATCAAATTTTGTGTCATGATGAAACCTAGGTCAAAAGATATTGACTATCAAAGTTTCCTACTTGTAACTACTTGTAACAAAACATGTTAGAAAATAGGAAAGTACATTAGGATTTGACCTTGAAAATAGGGCAAACAAATTCTTGCGGGCTTGAGAACTGGGGAATTAGTTCATTTCCATGAGAAGAATATAGATCTGTGATTTGGGCTTATGATAAATAATAGGACATATTTGGCGAGCATGTGAAGTGGGGTATTCAAAATTTGCAAAATAGGGCGCATCAATAGAAAAGTGGTTTTTTGCAAATGGAATGAACCTAGGAAAGTGTCCAGATGGATTCATCAAGACTTGAAAATTGTCACACTTGAAGTATTTTTGAAGTATAATGTAGTGATATAAACCATTTTATCTTATCTATTATATATTTAGAGTAATGATATCCTGAACAGGGGTACATATAAATTTGCATTTCTTGACACTACTAAAAGTTATAAATTGCATTTGGAATCATGTTTGAAAATTGATCAAATAGATTCATCATAGGATCAAATCTGAAATATAGAAAGAGTGTAACATCTATAATATAATGCAAAAGGAAATTTCTTAATATGGCCAACTGGGTCAAAGTTACAATTGGTCAAATAGGGCCTTCCAAAATTTGAGGCAATGTGCATTAGCATGACAACAGTAAACAACTAACTTTGAGGGATTTAGAACCTAGTCAAAACATATCAAAATGACTTTAAAATTGAAACATAGGTTCATTTATATACATGAAATATACTCTCAAAATGGTGAGTTATGAAGCATTACTGGGTACAAGATATTTAAATGCAAACTAGGCCTCCTATTATTGTTCGACACTTGCCAAAATGCAGAACTGAACATTGCTCAATATGGAACTTCGTAGAATGAATCAAAATGTTAGTTTATCATTATAGGATGCATAGACATATAGAATGCAAGGAATTAGAAACATTAAACAACTCTTAGACCTTAAAACAACAAATGGGTACATAAGCATCAAAATGCAATTGTAAGGCTCAAAGTGACTCAAATTTTTGGAATGGTACTCAAAATGGGAATGCAATTTTGAGTCCCATCAAGGGGTTTTATTTGTTAATATCTTACAAGACTTATTCATTCTACCTTGATTAAAGGATTTAAACTCACAACTAAGTAAGCATTTTGTTAGGAGATTTGGATAGGCCTGTTAGGACCACTGAGTTAAGAGATTTACCTTGATCCACTTGCTAGAAACTCTCAATACATGATTCTTTAGTTAGCACTATGATGCTAGATTATGGATCTTCTCTTACCTTTTCTTATTTTATCTCCTTATTAGATATACTCTATTATGCCTTTTACTTCTATGTTTCTTTGTCTGATCTCCACTTTTGATCATCAAACATAGTCTTCCTTTACTCATATATGTGTCACTTCACTCTCTCTTAATCCTTCTTGTACACACAAATTTTTTTATTGATTTAGGGCTCGAATCCTTCTTAAATAAATAACTAGAGCAAGATCTAGATCATGATCAATGATCCAAATCTCTCCCATTCTCGACTAAGTCCTTCCAAGTTTTTGATTGGTTAATCTACCTTCCTAGGTATTAATATCCTTTGAAATCATGTGTAATTAACTCCTTATTTGTCTCCAAAATCATAAAATCACATATAGAATTCAACCAAAACATTTTACGTAAGTGTTTGTGCCATCACAAACACATATGTCAAAACTAGTTTACTCGGCACTTGAATATCCTAATGCTTGGTCACAACTAATATTCATGTTGTCCCTCAGAATCTATGTGCTTAGTAGTAACTATCTCACTCATCATAAATTGTGCTCATATTGCTCAACATCTTCTATCTTTACTTGGCATAAGCTATCACTTGATCCAAACTGGGGTACTCAGACACCTACGAACTACTCACTCCAAATTGAAATGTGAGAAAGTCTTGAATCTCTTGGCCTTCATTGAGTGGCTCGATCATAGTGATGACTGACCAACTCTTCCTAGGAAATGACTAATTTTTTGTCACTGATAGTCAGCAAAACATGGAGATCAATAATCTCCCCCATTGACATTAGTGGAAAAACAACTTTACCATGACTAATCATTCTATTCAAAATTTAAAAAATAGCACTCCCCCTTAGATTGTGACTTGGTCATATATACAAAAAATATACATATCTCCAAAAAAGAATGTGATTAATATTATTCATACCTTTGATCTGTCATGTTTCCTACCTTCTTTTGGTTTCCACATTGAATATATGACATGCATACTATTTCCCCCTTTTTTTCACTCATGACTTGGGTTAATGGGGTCAAATTATACTTATCCAAAAAAAATTATGTATCTAAAAAATCATAGCCAATGCATGATCCAAACTAGATCTGATAGAATCCAAAATTTGGATCTTAATCTCTAGCTAAGTAGCTAGACTAAACTATTTGATGTAGAGAGATGCAGATACCTCTAAACTAAACGTTTTGCAGCTAAAATTTATTTCTGCATAACCTCCAAATGAGGTAGAAACATGGAATGAATAGAGATAAATTTGGTTCTAATGGTGCAACCTTTATCCATTAAGTCATCTAACCTTCCTTGAAAATTTTTTTATCTATTGAAGTGAATAAGGTTTGACCTAGCATCCATACTCAAAGAATGTTTGGATGATTTCAAATCTACTTGAAGTTTATCAATAGACTGTTGATTCTCCTTGGTGAAGAACTCAACATAAAAAATCTTTTTGTACTAAGAATAATTTTTTTGCAAAACTCCTAATTTATTTACAAAATTTAAAGTTCAACCTTTTTTTATTACTATTTCTATTGAAACCTTCTCCAAAACTTTGTGCTCAAATTTATTTTTAGACCATTTCATCAATTTTTTGTTCACCTCAATATCATCATATTTTACTTTCTCAACAATATGAACTAATTGGTCTATTATTGGTGTTTTCTCATTCACAATATGAATTTCAAATTCATCTACAAAAATGTCTTTTATTTCATGTAGCACTTTTTTGTTGTTGTCTCTCTCTTCTTAGTTCCTCTTGTCATGTCTTCCTCTACAAAAGTTCTTGCAACATTTGTATTTGTTCAAAGGTGATTGTCAAGATCATATTTGGGAATGAAAATAACCTCATCTAATGTCACTATCTTTCTAGTTGACCTAATCTTTTTCTTCATCTTCTTAGACATTGGTATGCTAACACTTGACAATGTAATTTGTAATGGTTGCACTTCAACACTTAGTCTTTGTATCTCTTGCTTGGTTTAGCAATCTCCTTCTAAGTAGGTATTGCCTACTAGATAGGCATAGCAATTGATGTGTTAGTAGATACAAGCACAATACTCATCAATTATACTAAATCTTGGATTTCCTCTTGCTCTTTTGGCTTCTCAAACTCCTCGATTATTTATTGCTAGGCCTCCTTTTTTGCCTCAATATGAGGTCTTGAGGCATCATGCATAGATTGATTTGCATATTCTTTCTTTTCTCCTTCTTCCTTGTCCATGACAATATTTTTTGTAGGTGGTGGATGTTGTATTACAATTATGGCTTTACCCTTTTCTCAGCACTTACATCTTGCTCACCCTTCTCAACTATGATTGAAGTTATTTGAAAACTATCAATTGTAGAGGTCATAGTTGGTGCACTCTCAATCCTTGGATAATCCTGAACTTGTATAAGCACTGGATTGGTGCATGGTGGAGGAGTGTCTAATGTTGCATTTATGAATGCTACATTTTTAAGTTCTTCCATAGTCAAGACTTTAAGATTTTGTTATGTTCCATCATTAGGAATGTCTTCAATTGTGACAAAATCTTGTTTTTCACTCTCCTCTATCTTTCTTCCAATCTTCTATTCCAAATTGTCTAGTTCATCATAAACTTCTTGATTATCTAACTCCTTTATTTTTGTCTCTTCTTCCTCTTTTTGATGTTGTAGGATCCAACAACCCAAATAACTTCTTCCATACTAATGTTCTTTATTGTACAACCTCTTCTACTTTATTTTTCAAAATTTTATAATTCCTTGTCTTAGGAACAAATTTATTTGAAAAATCTCTTAGGGAAATAGACATATGAGTCTTCCCTAAGTCTTGAATGGTCTGAGCTAATGATGTTTCTCTATTTTCCTCTCCATGGACAATGCCCATTTCCATTTTTCATACACTTTATTATATAGGTCTTTGAAATTCTATTTCCTAACTCTATAGGTGCATACTTGAATTTTGTCATCATATCTATCATTTCTTGTTCAATATTCTTTCTATAAACTTTATCCAAAGAATCATAACTACTATGCTTAAATGTTGAAACTCATGTTGAATTTATGATATTCTCACATGCCTAAAAAATATTCATCGAAGGTCATCTGGGAACAATTTAGAATTTTCTCAAATCAACATACTAAATCTTCTCTCCTTCATCTTCTTCATCATTAGGCTTGATGACTAACTTCTTTCTTGGCTTCTTTAGTTGACCCTTCTCGTTCCCTTTGGTAGCTTGTTTCCTCTTTGGTGTAAATTTTCCCTTAATTATCTTGGTTGTCTTTGATGTTCCTTTCTTTGGTTCAACAACTATATGTAATGTTGCTTTGGATCCTTGACGAGTTATCCTTCTTTGAGGTGCAAAGGTAGGAGGTGTAACATTTTTCTTCAAATCCCTCTTGACCTTAGGATCCACTATTACTATCTTCTTCTTCTTTTTTGCCATAGGCTCGACAACCACTAATTCTTTACCCTTTGATTCTTCTTCTTCTTCTGATTCCTCATCTTCCCCTTTTCCTTTAGGACTCATTTGTTTGCTGGAATTAACCTGGAATAAGGAAACAAGAATAGGAAAATTGGAATAAATCTATTCCAATTTTGGCCCAAAATGAGAATAAATTGAATTCCAAGTTTTTTTAGGAATTAGATTTATTCTTGCATTGGACCAAAATTGGAATAGATTTATTCCAATTTTCCTATTCCTATTTCCTTATTCTAGGATAATTCCAGCAACCAAATGGGCCCTTAGTAATTTTTAGGGTTCCTTTGCCTAGTTTTCCCTCAAGATCAGAAATCATTTTCTTTCTTTTTTTTTCCATTTTACGCACTTTAGTCAACATCACAATTTTTATCTTTGTTATCTCATATGTGTCAAATGGCTCAACATTCTTATCAATTTCTTCATATAGTAAAGTTGTCACAACTATAGTAATCTCATTTAAATTTACCTCATATTACATAAGACCAAGCCATGTAACCCTCAATAATACAACTTGTGCATAAGTATAGTTAGTGTCCACCATGAAACAGATGTCATCATAGTAGTGGTCAATGATTGACTAGGGAATCTTTAACGTATTCTTCATTTTTCCCTTAAACTCCTCAAAATATCCATCCATAATACTCTCAAAATTATCTTCCAATTGTTCAATGATATAATTGATTTTCTCGATCATTAGTCTTGTTCTATCCCACAATATAGTACCTATAGTTGGAAATGAATTTTACACATAGAAAACTATGCATATTAGGAGTGACCCAAACGTACATGATGTGTTCTTTTCTTTCTTGATTGCTCCAAGATTTTTTAGCTAATTATATCAATTGCAACTTGGCAAGATCATACTTGTGATCTTTCTTCACAATTTTGTGCCCTAAATGCACTACAATGTAAGGCACACTATTCAGTTAGCTCAACTAATAAAATTTATGTTCAATAATATGTACTACAAATTTAGTAATAGGATCTTCAATTCCATCAATCAACATTCCTCGGTCATTCCACTTGGCCTTTGTTTATTGTTGTCACTTAGGTTTGCACCCTGGTCCAAGGCCTAAGCGCGAGAACAACCTAGTGAAACATGGAAATAACCTCCAAGCTGTGGGACTTGAACTATGAGGTTGAGTCTCCGAAGAAGGCCGGCTTCCTCTTACTGTCAGGGCGCACCTATCTATTCTCAGAAGGGAAAGGGAGAAAGAGAGCATTAAAACAAATCTACCTAGTCTAATCTAAGGCAGTGATGCACCAAAACAGCGTGTTCAGACTCATTCCTGCCCATATATGCACTACAAAACTAGGGTAATATACAAAAGTCATACACGTCCAGACTTATATCGATCAATAATCACATATAGATCAGAAAACCAACTGAATGACACCAAGAAAAGGAGATTTCACTTGTATATTATCCAATAGGCCAAAGATAGATACAGTATGTGGACCACTAATCTCAATAATGCATCAATGAGAGGCAAAAAGAAGAACATGCACATTGACCACTGAAGAGAATGACACAGGATGCTATGTAGCTCAGAGACACAGGGATTCTACACTACAAGTCTGTAAGCAGTAGCAGAGAAAACCAGGAAGAGTCGACCCCAAGAAAAGAATTACCAAATTGCCTTTATAGTTTAGGCATAATTGGGATTTTGCTTCTACATTTACTGCTCAACCATTGGCATTAATTCCCCATACTGAAAATCTGATCAAAGATCACACTTGAGAATGGTGCAGGTACAAGACAATCTGATATTCCTCTGAAAGAGAACCTTGAGAAGATAGAAATGGCACCCTGAAAATCTCTCTGACCAGGTAGATGGATCGACAATGAATGGAAAGTCCCTTCATTACTTTAGCATTCATTCTGGAGTGGTTGGCATTGATCACAAAATCAGATAGTGGAAAAGTCACAAATTTTTATCATTCTGAGTTGTGAGATAGCAAGGTCAAATGGGTCAACCAAGTTCCAACAACCAGCTGGGCCACGCGGGCCAATCACTCCCCATTATTTTGCCACCTACGATCATCTTAACGCATTTGACCATCATTTACTTGATTGGGCGCTATGTCGCTATGGAGGATTTACCCTAAAATTCCATTAGCACCATAGCGCCCAGTGGTTAGATTTTAATTTACTAACCGTGCCAACCCCAAACTGTCATGTTTAACTACGAAGTCTCCAACCTTAACCACAACACAAGCTTCCAGCCATCCCCTGAACTGTTAATACTTTCTGTGCCTCCTCCCTGGGCCCATGAGGACACGTGTCCTCCAGGCACTATGTCGCCATCGTAAATAGCGCGCAACTCTTCTATAGCGCGATGGCGCCTGCCGTCGATCGGCCCTGATCTGACGGTGGAGATCTTACCTTTCCATGTACCGATGACGCTGACTGAACTCTGACTTGGAGGACATGGTCGCTCTTTATTGGCCCAATGAAACACCTCCCCGGTCTGACAAAGCACCAACTTGGAGGGTCTGTATTGCCTTGACCCCACTGATGAATACGTGGCTACATCTGATTCGCCATCTTGACGCCGGGCTGGCAAATTGCGTTGCAGAGTACCAATAGGACCCATTTGCCTGACCCTTCCTCACCATGGTGGATTTTCTAATTGGGCACTATGTCGCCATCGAAAAATGCATTGGTTTTCCATTGGCGCCATGGCGCCTTGCCATATTTTGAAACTTTCGGTCTGTGGAAACATGTCGCCCGCCGACGTGAGCATCTCCGCCGGGCGCTATGTCACCATGGAGATTTTTCGATCGACGTGCGATAGTGCCATAGCGCCTGCGGCACCAAAAAAATTTCCTGACCCGCCCTCCATTGTAGCCCACTTGCCGAGCCCAGCAGACACATGTCAATTGGGCACGATGTCGCTGATGCTAACTCTCGGGCAGTTCTTGATGGCGAGATCGCGCCGACTGTCGATCTTGCTAAAATCTGACGGAGAAGATCTTGCGGGTTGTGAAATACATCATAAGGTCCGATCTTGGCATAAAAAATAATATTTTTGCGGCTAGCCATTGGACGAGCCGAGCATTTAAAATTTAAACCTTTGACGGGTGAGTGAAAGGTAACACTTCTGGCGACTCACAGGGGGCATGAGCCTGCTCAATGCATGACCAGTGCCTAAGAATGATCCATTGGGCCATGGAGTCAGAAAAGAGGGCCTGGAAGGTACGAAACCAAGAGTTGAAAGAAACCCTAACCCTAAAAGAGGAAATCAAAACATTAAAAAAAACCTTGAATTCTGGCTCTGCGACTTGGAAACAAAAAATAGGACCTCCTCAGCAACTTGAGAATTGTCAAAATTTCAAGGACTAGCAACTCAAGGGAGAAACTCTGTGCACACGCACTTATTGGAAAACAGGAACAAACAGAAAGAACTAAACTACTTATGTACATGGATTCCCAAACTTTCAGAAACAGGGCTTCAAATGGATCCCATTGACTAGAATGGGCAGAACTTCACCATTTCGCCTGCTTAGCTGGAACGCGTTGGCCTGTTTGCAACCAGAGATCAGATAAGGGCCACTCCATAGTGGATCAAATTTGGAGTGTGTTCTTGGTTTTGCTCTGTCTAAATCCCACTTGAGAACCAAATCTCCTTCTCTGAAGATTTTGGCCCTTGCCTTCTTTTCAAAGCTCCTCTTCATCTGCTGCTGATGTATCTCTAGAGTTTGCATAGCTTTGCTTCTCTTTTCTTCCAGTTCAATTAGTTATGCCATTCTTACTAACATGGCATCATCTTCAATTAGTTCCAGCTGATGAGCCAACTCCAAGGATGGGAATTCCAATGAGATTGGAAGTCTGGCCTCCCTACCATAAACCAACACAAAAGGTGAATTCCCAATAGATCTCTTGGGCGTTATCCTATCAGCCCATAGAGCAGTTCTTAGATTCTTATGCCAGGCCCTCTGGTTGTCTTCTATCGTTCTCTTTATAATTCTGATTAGATTCTTATTGGAAGATCCAACCAAACCATTACCCTGTGGGTAGTGATTTGATGATGTGCTCAGATAGATATTGTGACTCATTGCCCATGCACAAATCTGGGTTCCAACAAAAGATTTGGCATTATTTGAGATGATAGTAGAAGGAGCTCCAAACCTAGATACAATTCCATCAAGGAATTCAACAACTGATGGCTCTATAGCATCCTTCAAGGCAACTGCCTCTGTCCACCTAGTGAAATAATCGGTAGCAGCTAAGATCCATTTATGACCTGCACTAGATGGAGGATTAATGGGGCCTATGAAATCCAACCCCCACTGGGTGAAGGGCTGATCCACTTGAATGGGATGAAGAGGAAGAGCTGCAAGTCTTTGTTTTCCTGAGAAGAAAGCGCACTTCTCATATTTTCTCACATACCTATGACAATCATGAAACAAGGATGGACAGTAATAACCAGCCCTCATGATCTTCATGGCAGTTGTTCTTGCAGAGAAGTGGCCACCATAAGGGCCATCATGGAGTTCTTTAATCATCCTTTCAGCCTGATCCTCTTCAACACATCTCAATAGGGTCCCATTAAAATCCCTCCTAAATAGGATATTATCAATGACAACATAGGGAATGGATTGTAGTCTATATTGTCTTCTTTTAGCTCTATCCAATCCCTGAGGGTATCCATTCCCTGATAAAAAGTTCTTCATGTCATCCATTCAGCTCTTTGGGACATTAACATTTCTTTCCTCTTGTTGCTCTGCAATTACCATAGCAACCTCTTCATCCAACTCCTGGTCTGATAACATCTATTTGCATAATCCTCTCCCTCTTACCAATTTGGTAACCTGAATATCAACCTCATATTCCATTACCCTAGTGATCCATCCAGCCCTTTTTTCACTGATATCCTTGCTCAAAAGGAAGTCCTTTACACTAGCATGGGGCACCAACAAATGGATCTTGTTGTGGGATAAAAGGTGTCTAAATTTCTTCAAGGCTCTAATGACTGCAAGGGCTTGCTTCTCAACAAAGCTGTATTTATCTTCATATTCTTTAAGCCCTTCACTAAAGAAGGCTATGGGCTGCTCCTCATTCTTGTCATTTGTTTGAGTCAAGACAACAGAAATACTTGACTCACCACCTAAAGTGTAGAGGATGAAATCTTTCTCAAAATTTGGGTTCATGAGGGTAGGGGCCGATGCTATGGTTGCCTTGATCTTTTCAAAACTCTCCTTCCCCTCCTTGGTCCATGAGAAGACCATATCTTTCTTGAGCATGGCTGTAAGGGGTTTCACCATGGTAGCAAGATTAGGAATAAACCTTCTTACAAAATTTATCCTACCAAGGAAACTTTGCAGCCCTTTCTTGTGTTTAGGGAGAGGAAGGGCAAGTATTGCTTTTGTTCTTTCTAGATCAATGGTTAATCCATCCTTAGATACAATGTGTCCCAATAGTTTTCCTTGGTTTGTAGCAAAGACACATTTGGCTGGGTTGAGAGAAACCCCAAACTCTCTACATCTTAGAAATACCTATCTCAAATGATCAAGATGATCTTCCACATTCTTGGAATACACAGTTATATCATCAAGCTATACTAAGACAAACTTGTCAATTAATGTTTTGAAAGCTACCTCCATTGCCTTTTGGAATGTGGCACCTGCATTTGTTAATCCAAATGACATTTTGCAATAAGCATAGGTGCCGCATTTAGTAGTAAATGTTGTCTTGTATCTATCAAACTCTTTAACCAGCACTTGGTTATAACCAGAAAACCCATCAAGAAAAGAGAATCTCCTTAACCCACTGACCTTGGACAAAATTTTCTCCATAGAAGGAAGAGGATGGTGATCCTTAAGGGAAGCCTGATTGAGATCCCTAAAGTCCACACACAATCTGATTTCTCCATTCTTCTTCCTCATAGGGACAAGGTTAGCCACCCATGATGAGTGTTTAATAGGAAAAATTATGTTAGCTTCAATCAACTTGGATAGCTCTTTCCTCATCAAAGGTTCAATCTTGGGATTCACTGGCCTCTGCTTTTGTCCTACTGGTTTGACCCTATCAACCAAATCTATGGTATGCTGAAACAAACTAGGGTCAAAACCTTTTAAGTCATCATACGTCCAAGCAAATACATCACTAAATTCTTGACATAGATGAATGAAATTTTCTTGCTCAGCTTCAAAACATACCTTCCCCATGTTAAGAGATTTTCCATCAGCAATAGTAACTAGGGCATGGTCATCCTTTCCTGCAGCTAGATTCATCCCTTTATCCCTTGACTGATCATCAGGATTAAAGACACTCTCCAAGGTAATGAGACCCTTGGGTAGCTTGTTGGAACTGAGATGAATGATCTGATCACCATATTGATCTTGTAGTCTTGACTGATTTCTCTCTGAAAATTCTGCTTCATTCTGCAAGAAGCTCACAATGTGCTCATCAGACTCAAACACCTGCCAATGAGTATTATTATTAGGAATAGCAGGCCTTACCACTACCATTATTTGTTGTTTCTTTTCTTCCTTAAGATTCCTTGGCACATCATAAGATGCACCCACTACTGCAAGTCTATCAGCATATTTATTTTCTTTCCTAGGAATGCTTTGAATATTAAATGCTTGGAAACCCTCAAGAAAATCCCAAACTCTGTGTTTATAAGACTTGAGCAGGCCATTTTTGGTGATATTCTAATTTCTCACTTGGTTCACTGCCAACTCACTGTCCCCATATACTTCCAAGGCTTGAATTCCCCTCTTTTGGGCAAGTAGGAGACCTTGGATCAAGGATTCATACTCGGCCACATTATTGGTACAACTAAATTGGAACCTAAAAGAGAAGTAGTATCTTATTTGTGTAGGAGAGATCAACATAACACCAGCCCCTGATCCATTTCTATTCCTTGAGCCATCAAAGTACATACTCCATACTCCATTTATGTCGTCATTAGTCCTAACAAGGTTAGGAACTTGAACCTCTTTCTCTATTATGCGATATGTACTAAGGCCTGTCTCAAGGGTTTCTGACATAGGCTCAAACTGACATGTATTTGCCCACTCATCTAAGAAGAAATCAGGAATCTCTGCTATGGAAGTGATAGGCTCGTTTACTATGTTATTTTCATCCATCTCTAGGATAGGGCAATTTATATTGACGAAGTTGGGAGTGTAGGGTTCAATGTGATGAAGGGCTTGAGGTTCTACTCTTATTGAAGCATTGGCCCCATATCTGGTCTTAAATGACATGTAAGACCAATCAGCAGATATGAATCCACCAATTTGAGCAGTGAAGTCTCTTGAAGGACAGATGGCAAAATAGGGCTTAACCTCAGCAACAGATATGTCTTGAATCACAGTACAACCAGGGCATGCATGTAGGGCCATTTCCACACTTCTAAGGATGCCTACAATTTTGACAGTACTCCCATCTAGTTGTAACACATCCCTAATAATGGGCTCATATTTCATCCCTAAAGCATTAGCAACACACCTAGGCATTACTGAGCTACTAGCCCCCGAATCTATCATGCAATTATGGACTAATTTGCCCCCTATAATCAGAGAAACATAAAATGGAGGAGGTCTAACCTTTTTATTTGTCTCCAGATCTCCTGCTGGTTGTACTAAACTAGTGGCACTCTCCATGGTAGATGACTGATCCTTGGGTTCAATCCTTTCCAATTCTTGCTGCAGCATCTTCCTCTGCATTGGTATGGTAGCAACAGCATCCCACATGGAAATGTTTACATTGGTCTTCTTCATTTTCTCTACCACACTCAATGGTGCATTAGGAATTTTGGTAGAAACTTTGGGAGCTGCACTCATGAGAGGTTTAGATGGAGTAACATAGGGATCACTTGCATTCTCCTCTCTTGGACCTTGCCTTTGCTATTGTGAAGTGTTTGTTTGCTTATTCATTGTCTGTGTGTTAGGTATAACACTTCAAGTTGAGGCCTGCTTAGGAGAAGGAGGAGCAGCATGTTCCATAGCTCTCTTCTTGCTTCTTGTGTTATGAGCAATGGAATCCTGGTTTACATTACAATGCTCCTCCATCTGGTGATTCATAAAAGAGAAATCACCCTGCCTCTGAACATATGAGGCCTCCTTGGGATGATCTTCCTTGTGTGATTGCTTTACTGTGGACTCCTGGACAGTTAGGGCCAAATAAGATTCTACTTTCTGACATAGGCAGTAGGTATAAGAATAGTTACATGAAGGACAAAAATCTTGGTCTTGGGCCAAGTTATTTTGAGGGACTATAGCTCTGTTCTAATTTGAGCTTGAAGCAAAAGCATGACTATTCTACCTATTCTGATCAAAAGAGCTATTCCACTGATTAGGAGGCCTACCACCACTTGGAGCCTGATATGGCAATTGGGGAGGCTTGCCACCTTGGGCTTGCTGCCTTTCTAAGGCCACCACCTTGTTACTAATCTTTTGTATTAGAGAAAAACTATCCTCTAATCTCTTCCCTTGGTCCTTCAACTCCCTCCCCTACTCTTGTAATTTTTTATCCAGGGTCTTCTCTCTTTTATCTGTTCTCAACACTAGACCTTGGAGCATTTCCTTGAGTTCATCTATTTCGTTTGAGGATGTGGAAGCTTGGGGAACTGGAGTAAGGGCTTGTGACGTAGGAATTGTAGGAAGAGGGGCTATCACTGGTTGGTAGTTGGGAACATCAGGAAAGAAAGGCATAGGAGGCCTTGGAGCCAACTTTTCACCTTGTATTAGGATATTCTCAGCCTTTATAGCTATCTCATAAGCATTTGGTAATGTATCTCCTCCCATAGTTTGGATTGTGGTGGCAATGTCACTGTTGAAAGCTCTAAGGTAATGCAAGAAGGAATTACCAGGGGTAGGTTTCACTATAGTAGGTATTCTATCCCTTGTCTTTTGGAATCTGTAATTAAAATCAATCATACATTCATGGGGGGCTCTTTTTATTGTAGTCAGCTGCTCTAGTAGTGACAAATGGTCACTCTTATCCTCAAAATGTTTGCATAATCCTGCTCCTAGTCCATCCCAATTAGTTATGGAACCATGAGCTAAGCCTCTATACCACTGTAATGCTTTTCCTTTTAAAGATGAGGCTAGAAGTCTAACGGAAACATCATCTTTTGTAATACCATGAATATTGCAGACATTCGCTACCTCTTGGATATGCTCTAGGGGGGAAATAGAAGTTTCACCAGTAAAATCAGTTATGATTTTTAGTGCAGCTACTAGTATATCATTTCTTTGGGCTAACAACAGAGGACTTCCACCATTAAAGGTGGAAAAAGGATGAACTCTTGGCTGTGCCATATAAACAAGTGTTCTATTGATGAGTGTTGATGGAAATCTAGGCTGAGTTCGAACGATAGGGGGAGTAGAGACAAATCTTACAAGTATATCGACTGTTATTCTACCCCTAACTGGTGATAATGAAGTTCCAGTCCTTCTTCTCCTAGGATTTGAAATAGAAAGCTCTTGATATTGAAATTTACCTCTAGAAGATGCCCTTGTTTCAGTCCTGGGCATGAATTACTGCAAACTTGGTCTGGAACTAGACTCTTTGATGTTCAGAGTCACCAAGTACTTGAAGAACCAGCCTCTTAAAGGCTCGAAGACTGAAGCCAGCACTACTTCTTCAGCATTTATCTCTAGAATTCTTTCTTCTTGATACCAGTAGACCTAAAATCTTCTGATATATGTCCCATCGAGCATGCCAAAAATTGTTGTACCTTAGGTTTGCACCCTGGTCCAAGGCCTAAGCGCAAGAACAACCTAGTGAAACATGGAAACAACCTCCAAGCTGTGGGACTTGAACTACGAGGCTGAGTCTCCGGAGAAGGCTAGCTTCCTCTTACTGTCAGGGCACACCTATCTATTCTCAGAAGGGAAAGGGAGAAAGAGAGCGTTAAAGAAAATCTACCTAGTCTAATCTAAGGCGGTGATGCACCAAAATAGAGTGTTCAGACTCATTCCTGCCCATATATGCACTACAAAACTAGGATAATATACAAAAGTCATACACATACAGACTTATATCGATCAATAATCACATACAGATCAGAAAACCAACTAAATGACACTAGGAAAAGGAGATTTCACTTGTATATTATCCAATAGGCCAAAGATAGATACAGTATATGGACCACTAATCTCAATAATGCATCAATGAGAGGCAAAAATAAGCACATGCACATTGACCATTGAAGAGAATGACATAGGATGCTATGTAGCTCAGAGACACAGGGATTCTACACTGCAAGTCTGCAAGCAATAGCAGAGAAAACCAGGAAGAGTCGACCCCGAGAAAAGAATTACCAAATTGCCTTTATAGTTTAGGCATAACTGGGATTTTGCTTCTAGATTTACTGCTCAACCACTGGCATTAATTCCCCATACTGAAAATCTGATCAAAGATCACACTTGAGCATGGTGCAGGTACAAGACAATCTGATATTCCTCTAAAAGAGAACCTCAAGAAGATAGAAATGGCACCCTAAAAATCTCTCTGACTAGGTAGATGGATTGATAATGAATGGAAAGTCCCTTCGTTACTTTAGCATTCATTCTAGAGTGGGTGGCATTGATCACAGAACTAGATAGTGGAAAAAGTCACAAATTTTTATCATTCTGAGTCGTGAGATAGCAAGGTCAAATGGGTCAACCAAGTTCCAACAACCAGCTGGGCCACGTGGGCCAATCACTCCCCATTATTTTTCCATGTACGATAATCTTAACGCGTTTGACCATCATTTACTTGACTGGATGCTATGTCGCTATGGAGGATTTACCCTAAAATTCCATTAGCACCATAGTGCCCAGTGGTTAGATTTTAATTTACTAACTGCGCCAACCCCAAACTATCATGTTTAACTGTGAAGTCTCCAACCTTAACCACAACACAAACTGCCAGCCATCCCCTGAACTGTTAATACTTTTTGTGCCTCCTCCCTGGGCCCATGAGGACATGTGTACTCCAGGCGCTATGTCGCCATCATAAATAGCATGCAGCTCTTCTATAGCGCGATGGTGCCTACCGTCAATCGGCCCTGATCTGACGGTGGAGATCTTACCTTTCCATGTACCGGTGACGTTGACTGAACTCTGACTTGGAGGACGTGGTCGCTCTTTATTGGCCCAATGAAACACCTCCCTGGTCTGACAAAGCACCAACTTGGAGGGTCCGTATTGCCTTGACCCCACTGATAAATACGTGGCTACATCTGATTCACCATCTTGACGCCAGGCTAGAAAATTGCATTGCAGAGTATCGACGGGACCCATTTGCCTGACCCTTCCTTGCCACAGTGGATTTTCTGATTGGGCGCTATGTCACCATTGGAAAATGCATTGGTTTTTCATTGGCGCCATGGCACCTTGCCATATTTTGAAACTTTTAGTCCGTGGAAACGTGTCGCCCACTGACGTGAGTATCTCCGCCGAGCGCTATGTCGCCATGGAGATTTTTTGGTCGGCATGCGATAGCGCCTGTGGTGCCAAAAAACTTTCCTGACCTACCTTCCATTGTAGCCTGCTCGCCGAGCCCACCAGACACGTGTCAATTGGGCGCGATGTCGTTGATGCTAACTCTTAGGCAGTTCTTGATGGCGAGATCACGCCGACCGTCGGTCTTGCTAAAATCTTACGGAGAAGATCCTGCGGGCTGTAAAATACATTATAAGGTCCGATCTTGGCATAAAAAATAATATTTCCACGGCTAGCCATTGGACGAGCCGAGCATTTAAAATTTAAACCTTTGGCGGGTGAGCGAAAGGTAACACTTATTCTTCAATAACCTTTCTTGTTGAGCGACACAAGGTCTTGACTTGATCTAGGGTAGGATACCCTATCACTCAGTGAATTACCACCTTATTGATTTTTACTAGCCCACTCTCCAGCCATAGTTTTGTGTCATGTACCCTGCTTAAAACAATTTTGATCCATTCCACTTTCTGAAAGGCTCGAGCATCACTAAACCCTTTCTCTACAACAACCTTATTATTATCCTTCAAAACTCCATTTTCATATAGTTTATCATAAGCATTTTAGAGTTCAAAGTCTCCAATCTCCCCTATCTTTCACATATAGCATGAATGAACATCATGTACCATAATGACTCTAGAAGGAATCGATGAAAAGGCACTATATGCATCTCCAATCATCATGATATCTAAGTGCACCTTCAATTTTGGTGGGAGGCATTGATCATTTATTATAATTTATACATTACTATCCTTCAACATTTCCTTGCCAATACTAGATTTAGATGATGCCATTTTTGAAATGGGATGTTAATATAAATTCAACAATTTCATAAAACAACTAAACTCAGTTCACAAGTCTTACATACTTCACTTTAAAATTTGCCAATGACATGCTATAAAATCATTATATTTCATACAAATTTCTCTTTTGATCACCTTTGAATAGCTATTTAAGTTTCAAATCACTTGGTAAAAGAAAATTATCTTCAAAATTTGATATATATCTTCGAATGATTGAATTAGCTCTTCAAAAAATACTATGTACTCTAGTAGGTGCATTACAATTGTCTCAGCCTTCGCATAAAACTTTGTTCACAATACCTTCATTTCATCACTCAATCATAACAACTACTTGATCTTCATTACCATTTTCACACTTATCTTGGTCAACATATCAATGTTGTCTCTATAGGAGCTCAGACTATATAGAGATACTCGATCACTATAGACACTAAGACTGATACTCGACATCTATCATGCATATGATTTCTTTTGTTCAATTCTTGCCTCAAGTCTATCCTAGTGCATCTTTATTCATGTAGATATGAAATTTTAACCTATCTTATGTCAAGAAATGATATGTAATGTAACATTCAAATGCACAGTTCCTTACATACCTTATTTTATTAGTTAGAGGTAGTGTGATCACCTAATCCATTGGATTGGGTGACCTTAGATTCACTTGATCCACTACTGCTTTCTTCTTCCTTCTTTTTCCAAGTTTGATTCATCTCACTTCTTTTTTTCTGCATCAACTTTGTATTTTCCCTTATTGTGTTCACTGCTTGGTCCTGGTGCTTGAGTCCTACACTCCTTGGTTACATGTCCAATCTTGTGACAACTATAACAAACTAAACTTCCATTCATCCAACTCTTAAACTTTCCTCTATATTGTATCATGATAAAGTTTTCTAGAATATAACTATATTCACAACAATAATTACAACTATACCATATGTTGTAATCCAAGTTATGTGAGTTACCTTGCTTAGGTGCATGCCCTTTCTTCTTGGATGTCCAGTTAGATTTGTCCTTGGATTCGCATTCTTGAGATACATATCCATATTTCTAACAATTGTAGCAATGACCTTCAAATCTAGTTGCAATAGGTGTATTGCTTGCCTTTGACCTACTTTCATGTGCTTGTTGTCCTTGCTTCTTGTAATTAAAACAATATCCATTGAATTTTGGTTTAGGATTTTTCTTACCAATCTTGCTTTTACAAATGTTCTTTGTGTGTCCCACCTTACCACAATGATAACATGTAGGTTTTTTCTGTGGCTTTGAATTTCTTTGCTCTCCACTCTTTGATTATTTTCCTTCCTTGGATAGATACTTGTTATACCCTAGACCAAATGTGTCATTAGGTCTTCTTTGTGATCTCATCAGATCTTCATAATATCTCATATATTCTTTAGGTTTGTTCAAACTTTCAATGAGTTCCTTTTCATGTCTTAGTTCATTCTTTAGATTTTCATTCTTTGATTTCATATTAGCAATCTCCACATATTTTCTATTAAACTCTTGAGTTGTAAGGAGTAGTCTATTGGTCATATCAAACTAATTTTGAGTACATCTTTCCACTTCACTATTCTTATCATCAATTCTTGTAGATATATGATCTTTATCTTCTTCATCTTTCTTTTTCTGCTTAATCATTTCACACAATCTTACTAATTGGATTTCATGTTCTCTCTTCAGTTCTCTTACTTCCCCATTTAGTGTGTTGTCATTTTCTAATAGGTCTTCTATTTATGCATCACTTTTATTGGACTTTTCATCTTCAATTAGTCCTTTAGTGTCTTCTACATATAGAGTATCATACTATTGGATAACCAAATCCTTTCTTTTCTTTAAGGATTTCTTTAACTCCTCTCTTGTTTCTTCAAGCTATTGTAGTATGATATGGATGTCAAACTTCTGGATCTCAATGAGTTTTCTCAACTTGTAAGCCTCCATCTCCAAGATCTTAACTCTCAAGTTGTTACAATTCTTCTAACAGAGAATAGCTCTGATACCAATTGTTGGAGGTCTTAATGGGAAAATAAGATACTAAGAAGGGGGTAAATTAGGATCTACAAAAATGTTTCATTTCTTGAAACAAATAATAAATCACATGTCTTCACCTTTAATCCATCTCATATCTAGATCGTAAACCATATAACTATAAACTATAATACTAAAATAGATCTAAGTATGCATCACATTCATAAACATGCAAGTAAATGAAAACACATAACACACAAGATTTGGTTACACAAGAACCCTCTAAGGTGAAGGTAAAACTAGGGTGGGGATGACACCCACAAATCTTCAAAACTATAGCAATAAAGTGTGTCTGTTAAGGCTACAGTGTTTGACTACTTCTAGTGATCTACCTTATGAGGGGTCTTCCCTATTAGGAGCTTACAAGACTTATGCAACCTACCTTGATTAAAGGATTTAAACTCATGACTAAGTAAGAACTCTCTTAGGAGATTTGAATAGGCATGTTAGGATCATTGTGTTAAGAGATTTACCCTGATCCACTTGTTAAAATATCTTAGTAATTGATCCTTTAGTTAGCACCTTGATGCTAGATTACAGATTCTCTTTCCTTCTCTAATTTGATCTCTTTACCAGATATAGTTTGTTCTTCCCTTCGTTGCTAGATTTCTCTATCTAATATATGCTTCTAATCATCAAACATAAACTTCCTTCACTCGTATACTTGTCTCTTCACTCTCTCTTGATCCTTCTCACACACATATGAACACTCTCATGAACATCATTTATTTAGGGCTTGAACCCTTCATAAACAAACAAATAGAGAAGGTTCTAGATCGTGATCAGCACTCTAGATCTCTCTCTTTTTTCAATCTAGATCTCTCCCTTTTTTCACTTAGTCCTTCCAATTTTATGATTGTTATTCTACCTTCCTAGGGATTGATGTCCTCTAACAAAATGAATAATTAAATCCTTATTTGTCTCCACAGTCACAAAATTGTATATAGAATTTGGTTAAATGGTTTATGTAAGTGTTTTTTCCATCACAAACACATATGTCAAAACTAGTTTACTTGGCACTTGAATACCCTAACACTCGATCAAAAATGATATTCATATTTCCCCTTGGCATATGTATGCTCTGCAGTGACTATCTCACTTGTTATAAACTAACTTCAATTTTCTTAGTATCTTCTATCTTTACTCAGTATAAATTATCACTCAATCCAAATTGGAGTGCTTGCCAACCTAAGAACTACTTGATTCAAACTGAAATGTGAGAAAGTCTTGCATCTTTTAACCTTCATTGGGTGGCTCAGTCATAGTGATGACTAACCAACTCTACCTAGGAAATAACTAAGTGTTTGTCACTAATAGTCAACACAACATGGAGATCAAAAATGAATATACATCATATAATCCTCCAATGCCTTACTCAAGATCAAAATATCATCTATGTAAACAATGATATTTTTACAAAAAAAATTATTTTATTACCTCATTCATTAGTTGCATGAAAATTCTCAGTACATTGGTTAGCCTAAAAGGCATGACTAACCACTCATTCAAACCTTCCTTTGTCATGAAAGTAGTTTCCCATTCATCTTCTTCTATGATCTAAATTTTATGGTATCTACTCTCAGATCTATCTTGGTGAAATACAAAACTCCACTCAAATAGTCTAGAATTTCATCCATCTTTGGCAATGGAAATCTATACTTGATTGTGATCTCAATGATATCCATAGAATTAGTGCACATTCTCCATTCATCATTCTTCTTTTGTGTTAATATTGCAAGTAAAAAAAATGGACTTAGACTCTCCCAAATCAACCCCTTATGTAATAACTCTTGTTCTTTCCTATTCAACTCTTTACTTTATGATGTTGTCATTTAATGTGTTTCCTTATTTGGAAAACTAGCTCTTAGAATAAAGTGCATGTGATGATAGATCTTCCTTACTAGTTTTAATCCATTAGGTACATTATCATATACAATTTTGTAAATGGTCAGTCAATTTAATACCTTAGTAAAAAAGGCTTGGACATCCTTTCATACTGACTCAATGATTAGACATAATAATGTGTTTTCCTAAGAATAACATATTGACTTCATTTTGTTTTTTCAACTCAAGAGCATAAGCTTGAGAGGGTGGTTGCAAAGTATATGCTCTGATTCCTCTTTAAGTCATTACAACTAAAATAAAAGAGAATGATGAAGGATGCTTAAGCTAGGAACTGAAATGACATCTTATCTTAGAGCTTAAAGTAATGCTACAAATAGTAAATCTATCTATGCACCTATGTTGTAGGAACAATTCACTGATTATGTTTTCAGTGGTTGCAAGAACAACATAATTCTACCTTGCAAAGAAATAAACAAGGAAATGAAATCTATTCTAATAGAGTAGTTCACTCACCAAGTGGGCCCCCTTAGATGAGTGAATAGAAAAGACAATCAAGATAGAAGATGGAAACTTGAACTTTTTATTCTATTCATTCATGGTAAGAGATTACATTTGATTAAAAACAAGATCACACGTTGTTCTTATGAAAATTAATCTATTCTATATTTCTCTCAGCGAAACTTGTTTCAAGGCTAGAACAGGCATTATTTAAAGGGGAACTACAAGAACTTCCTAACTCTATGATCACTCCATCAATGAGGATCAATTATAGTTTCATAAATTTTACAAAAAAAATATCATTAACTGTGATTAACTTCTCCAAGAATATAGCAGGTTGAGGGAGCTATATTTGTGCACTGCCATAATAAAAATCACACAATAATCTACTTGTTGCGGTGATTCAATAATCTAATCATCTTTGAATTAGCACCGAAGTGGTGACATTAACTATGTAGGAAAAGTACCTAAAAAACATTGAATGCATACAAATTCCATATACATATATTCATTTCATCATCAATGTTAGAAAATGTATGATGTTCAAACTATCACTCTTTGCAAAGCCTATGGCTACAAGAAGGAATCTACCCAAACATAGCATGGATGAGGAAACATTTATTAGCATGTAACTTCCCTTCATTATATCATAGAAATCCATAGATTCAAGCAAACATAGCATATCTAAACTATCTATACTTCAATCTTTGTGTCTTGACATATAGATAACATATTCATTAAAACATAAGTTCCTTTTCTTAAACCATAGAGTCATAACTATTTCTGCAAGATAATTTTCTAAAAACAAGATAAGAAGGATCTCAAAATAATGGCCTTTTACAGGCTCATCATTCCCTCCAACTAATCCATTGTTGGTCTCTAGCAATCATGAAGCTCTTGATTCGGGCCTGAACTCATCAATCACTAGGTGTCCTTTCCCTTGGCTCATTCTTCACATAGTCAAAGTAACCATAAATTTTCTTGAGCCTTTTCTAGTGTTGAACTTCAACTATCATATCATGATCTTCTACAATATCATTTGATACTAGTAGTGGCTGTAGTAGAATAGGGGGTTGATACCTTAGTGGAAACCAATGTTTGTATTGATTTCTCCCCAACTCAATATACCAAGGAATCCTAATTGTAGCAAGATTCAACTTTCGAGGAGAGTGGGGGTTCTCTTATTTTTAGGTCATCTGGCAACCTAATCCATTGCTGCCTTGAGGCAACAATTATTGTCTCAACATCTTGAGATGAGTGTTGTTTTTAGTATGTAAAGGCCTATTATTTGACTAAGAATACCTTACTAGATCTTATAGGATTGCCTAGAATAGAAATCTAATCCAAATATGTCCATCTAGAATGTTGAACATGTGGTCTCATAAGCAATGGTGTTGTCATTAACTTTCCCTATAAGGTGCAACTTGATGTTCTCTGCTTATCTCATTTTGTATCTATGACATACAAGAGTGAATTCCACTCTATGTCATTAGGTACTGGTAGATTATGGAGATACAATTCATATAGTAGATTTTTCAAAGCCATTAGAATAGATTGAAATGTGTCATAAAACTCATGTAGGGTAGATAAATGGATTAAGACCTTGCACAATTCTAGTCAATTTAAAATTTGCAAATTTCTCTTTAAGAAATAAGGCATATACTAGTGATGGTGACCTACAATCCATTAATTTTGGAATCAATCCTATGATCTATTCAATTCTTCTTTTCAATACTTCATTCTGGTCTAAAATTTATTTTAGTTGGTAGCTTTGCTCATTAATAACATGTTTTAATTTTTCTTTCTCCAATTTCCATTGAGCTCTCTCCCATAACAACTATTGAAACAAATTAATTTCTATGGAAAAAGTTGTAGACAAATTGGGCAGTGGAAATGGTTCTTGATTAAAGAGGTCCATCCATTCATATGCCAAATGGGGTTTTGTTGACACTTTGTGGAGTGGAGAATTTCCTTTTCTTATGACAATTGTTGTCACCACATTCTATTCCCTATTAGATTTAGTAGCTATTGTAGCTAATGTGTCTAACTCATCTTGATCTAGTTTTTATGTTACTTCCTTAATAATTTTGGGTCAAAATTCTAGATAATCCTTTGAAGGGAACTCTATAGAATTTTCACAAATATCTTACATATCAAGGTTTTCCTGAAACTCCTTAGATACTTCAAGCTCACCAGACTTTGTATCACTATTAATAAGCACATAGTCAACACTATAGTCAACTTTCAATTGTAGATTCTAGGATTTTTACTCATTCTCACTAGCTATGTTTTTTTGCAATTTTTCCTCTAGAGAGGATTCCTTTTCACATTCAAAAAACTCAGGGCAAATATTGGAATAGAGGCTTAAAGAACCCTACCCTCAGAAATCCTTGCACTTCACCCCTTGGGTGGTGTTGACAAGCATGAAGGATTCTTTCATTTCCTCTTGCTTGCAGGTATTTCTACCATAGGTGTTTCAGGAGGTTTTTTTGAATCTTCCTCCTCTTGTGAGTGCAGGGTTTCATTAATGTTACTCTCCACATCCAGTTATTGTTCTAACATTTCTACCTCATGTTCCACAATTTTATCTTTACCTTCCTTAAGGGTAGACCTATTGTTAGCAGATGATGGGGTCTTAGGTGCACTAGCAACTTCTACATTTTTTCTTCTCTTTTTGCTAGCAATGGAGGGTTCAAATTTGTAAATCATCTTCTTAGTCAGTCTAGAACTAGACAGAGAGGCTTTAAGAACATTTTTAGCTTTGGAAACAACTTTATAGAAACCAGTAGATGTTCCTTCCCCATATCCAACACCCTAGCCTCTAGGTCCAACCAACCTAGGCTCTACCTCATTTAACTGCAAAAACTCTTACCATGTCCCAATTAGTTTCTTATTCAACTCCCTTTCTATGATTAATTCTATTAAGAAATGGTGAGAGACATAATGATTCTTTCTTGGCTGTACTAAAGAAGCTTGCTTCATAACAATGTTAAACAAGAAATTTGGAAGGCTTACCTATCTACAATCATGTCATAGGTGATCCAAAATCTTGAAATGTAGGGCATGCAAATGTGTGTAACGTCCTCCGCACTTGAAGTACTGGGTGATAAACATTGTTGGATGAATAAACTCCATCAGCAAGGATAATCTAGAAGTACCTTGCTTCTTATCAATGTCCAATGGAGGATCTTGGTGTACACTAAATTGTGCCCTATGTAACAACCCCCCAAGGAACCCAAAAGAAATTAACCTAAAGTTTCCCTGAGTTTGCCAAAAATAATTTGAAAGATATTACAAACACAACCAATGTGGGATAAAAGGTAAATACAACTACTTTTAAATAAATATTAAATTCCCACCCAAATATAACTAAGCAGCCAACAAATATTAAATACATGATTTAAGGATCTTTCCACAAACTTCTAAGATGCCACCTACACACCTCGATTAATGGAATGACAACTATTTTTATTATTTTCTATTTATGCCACCCATGCACCTTGAAAATAGAACTTCCTCTTTTCTCCTTTTTTCCTATTTTTCTATTTTTTATTATTTTCCTTCCATTTTTGTCACTTTTTGTCTCCTCCTCAATATATATATATATATATATTTTTTCTAATAATTTAATTTTCCCATGCAAGATGCTCCTGCATCAGACTCCCTTGGTAGATAAAAAAGTGTGTCCCACACTTTGATGCCAAAAGAAAGATATACAACCATCTTCATCCTCACCACAAGCTTCCACCTCAACAAGGACAAGAAAACCAACATACAAATCTTCCACATTTTTTTTTTCTGATGCATAATGCTCCTGCATCCGACTCCCATGGTAGGAAAAATTTTGTGAATATGGATTCACAAAATGAAGTAGCCATTGTTGACAGATTTTTTTTCTCTTCCTCCAACACATAGCTGGAACAAGTATCCGGTGCCAATATATTTCCTTCTTTCTTCTTTTCCAACACTTGGCTAGAACAAGTGTTTGCTGAAATTTTTCCTTTGCAATGAACTCTATCCAAGTATAAATTTCATCCTCATTCAATCTTGTTGAACTAATCACACATGTAATCAACCCAGCAACACCATACCAATCTTTCTTTGCATACCACACATGACTAACAAAATCCTCATGCAAACCATCATCAATATCTTTCAAACTCATATCAAAGAGAACATCCCATGATTCATAAGAATTTACCTCTTTGACATCTTCATCTTTGCTTGCCTCTTTCATGTCGTCAACAATGCATGCAACTACTTCACTTGCTTGATCTCCAACTAAGGCACTATACTTCTCCTCCATTGCTGCAATCTTCAAATCATCTTGATCTATTTCAGGTTCATAAATCTTGTCACCTTCATGGTTTTCCTCTTCTCGTTCATCTTCTTCAACTTTAGGTTCGCAAATAATTTCCTCTACATCTGCTTGCTCTTCTTTTGTATCACATGTTTGATACTCCACTGGATCTTCTTTCTTTTTCACATCCCAGGAATTATCAATATCCCTTTTATGGTGATGTGCTCTTTGTTTTTGCAACTCAACTTCTAATTCATTCACTTGCTTCTGCAAATCAACTAGCAATGACTGTTGATTTCTTTCTCTAAATTTCTCAAGTCGAGGAATCCTTAAAATCCATCCAATCACAAAAGTCATCTTCTTCTTTCCCTTCTCCATAATCAAGTCTTCAGAAGAGAAATCTCGTCCAAAACAAGAACCTTGTGCAAACTGCCTCACAGTCGGTGCTCTGCCTACACAATCAAGAACTTCTTCACAAACTTCACCCAACTCAAGGTCTTGGTGCAAACTGCCTCACATTTGGCGATCTGTCCGCACGCTCAGGAACTCCTGCTCTGATACCACTGATGTAGTACAGCTCTGCTACCACTGACAAAGGTATGCTTTGATACCACTAATAATGGGCCACACTACCTGTACCAACTCACAACCAAAATCACAACAAGATGGAGATAGAGAGATGACAAAAATGCTTTATAAAGCATCCATTAATACTTGAAATTCATTACAATATCCTCCAATTGAAAGGACTCAAAATTCTTACAATATAAGAGATATTTTCTCACTAAGAGCTTCTACAAGAAATTACATCTGAAGAGCTTCTACTTGAAGAGCTTGTCTTGAAGAGCTTGTATTTCTCCAACTTGATTACAAATGATAATAAGCCTTGCTTAAATAGGCACTTCTAACCCAAGACATTACAAACACAACCAATGTGGGATAAAAGGTAAATACAACTACTTTTAAATAAATATTAAATTCTCACCCAAATACAACTAAGCACCCAACAAATATTAAATACATGATTTAAGGATCTTTCCACAAACTTCTAAGATGCCACCTACACACCTCGATTAATGGAATGACAACTATTTTTATTATTTTCTATTTATGCCACCCATGCACCTTGAAAATAGAAATTCCTCTTTTCTCCTTTTTTCCCTATTTTTCTATTTTTTATTATTTTCCTTCCATTTTTGTCACTTTCTCTCTCCTCCTCAATTTTTTTTTTTTTTTTTTCTAATAATTTAATTTTCCCATGCAAGATGCTCCTGCATCAGACTCCCTTGGTAAATAGAAAAGTGTGTCCCACACTTTGATGCCAAAAGAAAGATATACAACCATCTTCATCCTCACCACAAGCTTCCACCTTAACAGGGACAAGAAAACCAACATGCAAATCTTCCACATTTTTTTTTGCGCATTATGCATCACATCATCAAGGTTAGGTATACAAGGTCATATAAAAACATCATCATGACATCACAGAGAAAAATGCCAAGCCTCTAGTAAACATCTTAACTGGTCAAAGCTAAGTCAACCTTGAAACCCAACATCAGTAAATCACAACTCACATAAAGCACGTGCAATAGTAACTTTTCATAATTCATTAGGTTTTGGAAAACACAAAAGTTTAAATTTCCCTATAGGTTTCCAACTTTCATTTTCATTTTCAGGTATTACAGATTTGCTAAAGTTCTCAAGTCCACCCAAGTTCCAACACTCAACAAAACATAACAAGGTGTTTAAACATAGCTTTCATAGTTCAATATGTTTTCTAAAGAAAACATAAGATTTGATAGACAATTAGGGTTTTAGTTTCTATTTCCAAGTATTACAGTTGATAATGATTTCAATTTCAATCAAGGTTCGAGTTCCCATTTCGCTAACCGCCAGATTCACTAAGGTTTCCAAGTTCACTACAATCTTAGATGGTCCAACAATTAAAATAAAGTTATTTAAACATTGTTTCATTGTTCAATTCATTATTCAAAAATAAGATTCAATAAACAACTAGTTAACACTTTTTGTCTTTTAAAAGTTTTATATTTTGATAAGGATTTTTGAGTTTACAAAAACTCGAGGTCTTACCAATTCATTTAGAAAATATTCAAATATAAAACCCCATTATTTTATATCAAGAAAAAGTTCCTTATAATTGAAACTCATTTCCCTATTTAAACCAAACTCCACAACTTAAAACTAGCTTAATAACACTAATGTATATATTAACTAATAATTTATTAAATTATTCAAAATAATAATCATAAAGTTATTTATAAAATTATACTAATTTAATAATAACTATAATTATTATTTAATAATGTTAAAAAAATAATTTAAAATTACTAATCACAATTCATATTAATTAAATTAATTAATAATAATTAAAAATTGTATTAACTAAATTAATTAATAATAAAATAATTATATTAAAAAAATATTAATAATTAAAAATTTTAATTTAAAAAAAAACATTTTAGGCCTGTCAGCCAAATCTTAACTATTCGCGGTAACCTTGGGCCTATTGCGGTAGTACCAAGTCTGCATGCGGTAGTCCTTTGGCCTACATATGGCTGTCTTGGTACTACATGTGGCAGCCAAGATACTGCTGAAACAAAGTGAAAGGAGGAGAAACAGGGGTGGGGGGCCACCCACCCAAAACTAAATTTATTATATTGTTTAAACCCTTCCTGCATCAAAACCCAAATTCACCTTAAAACATTTTAAATTATTTATATAAATTTTAATAATGTAATTACCATAGCAATTACCAATTATTATATATATATATATATATATATATATATATATAGACTCTTCAATATAAACCTGGTATAGAAATCTGGACCAAACAATCAAAAACTATAAAACAAAATTAGTTTTCCTTTCAAAAACCCACACCCTGATTTTAACAAATCCATATATGAATCCCCAATTCATCAAACAAGGGTTTCAAAGCTAAATTCATTGACATATGTTTTCAAGAAACAAAGATCAATACTTTCAAACATGAGGGTTTCAAATTTCTAATTTACATACTTATGATCTCAAAACAAAGAACAATAATATCATGAACAAAGGTTTCAGATTCAATTCATAAATAGATGTTTCTCAAATGAAGATTGATAAAATCACATACAAGATTTTCAAATTAAATTAAATTTTGGAAATAGATTTGCAAACATGGAGAAGATAAAGAAAAAAAGAATGAGCATCTATTGCACAAACCTACAAGATTCTACTTAGATCTGATGCTAAAACAATGAATGCACAAAACTTGCAAACAATTCCCTTTCTTTTCAAAATCCATCTTCCCTTAAATCAACTCATCCAAAACTTGTGTGATTGCAAAATGAGCTCTAGATCTCTGATAAAGAGTTCTCCCCTAATTTGGGGCTCTAATTGTGCAATCACTCAAGGGAACTCGCTAATTAATTTCTTCTTCTTTTTATTACCTTTTTTAAATGTTCATGCACAAAATTTTAGATATTTAATTACAAAATATCTTTATTTAAAAAATTATCTTTCTCTCTTTAATTAATTTATTATATTTTAATTTCATGCATAAGCTTTATGTAATTTAATTAAAATAAACTTTATTAAATTATTGTTTTCTCTCTTTAGTTAAGTACAAGACTTTTTAATAATATTTTTATTAATTCAACTAATAATATTATTTAAATTTTATTATTAAAAATAAAACTCCTAAATAATAATTATTAAATTAAATAAGTATAAATATGCCTAAATTAGAACTTTAATAAAAACTTTAAATTTAATTCTTGAGATATTTTTAATTAAAATTTTATTAATTTAACTAATAATATTATTTAGAGTTCATTATTAAAATTAAATTTCTAAATAAATTATTATTAAATTAAATAAATATAAATATGACTAAATTAGAACTTTAATTAATTCATTAAATTGAACTCTTTAATTTAATTAATTTCTTAATTCATTAAATATAATTAAATATTGAATTTTCTTTATAAAATTTCCATTAAATTAAATCATTAAATATCTTTTAATTTGATTTAATTAAAATAGAAAATCATCATAGACTCACAAGACTAAATACAGAAATCCATCATACAAAATAGAATACTAAAACAAACTCTAGGGTCAAAATCACGAATTCACATCACTTGATGAATTTAGAAAGGTGAAACTAACTTAGATACTTGTCCTACTTTCTAGGACAATTGGCTTAGGTTAGGATTTGGACTCAAGGGATATCTCCCCACTTATACCATTGAAATACTACAATAGGGTATGCTCATCCTGGGAATTCATGGAAGTCGATACTCGATACTTGCAATCTACATAAAATTCATGCATGTACAAACACATATATTCTAAACTAAATAGACAATGGTAGGAAGTGGTACATCATGTAGATCCCGACTAGTAGGTGACTATGACTCCCTCCATCAACCACATCAAAAATGTCAAACATAAAGAAAACATACATGTATACCATACACATGCAAGTATGGGGTAAGTAATCATAGAACTACATATAAATGACTCCTCTATCTAACATCATGAAATAACTAAAATCACTATATGAACATACATATATCATCATTGATAAAATCATTGATAAAATCATGAACATATGAAATAACTGAATAACACAAGTAGCTCATCACATAAATCAACTGAGTATGAAATGACATATAACCAAATTCATTAACTAAGTACCGATAATCATAAAACATGATCAATAATCAAATCTAGTAACTAAGTGTAGACACGTAAAATTGTCCAAATCCCCTTTTTCATGACTAATTAAATAGATATTTATTATTTATTTAATTATAGCCTTACCCTTACCTTTAATTAAATAAATCTACATTTATTTAATTACATTGGCCTTTCATTGATTTAAATAAACTAAGGTTTATTTAAATCCTAACCTATTCCACTTGCAACCTAACCCATTCACATTAATTAAGTACTTCGTTTACTTAATTAATCCCTTTTCTAACCCCACTTGGAATTAAATATTAAATTTAATCCTATTTGAGCACATGGCTCCTAACTTTAACTCTGACCTATCCCATCTTTCTAAACCTACCCACTTCTTTAATCATGCTCCCTTTTCCTAATCATCTTGCTAATCACCTTTTAATCCTACGTGTGTGCTCACAAATGTGTGAAGAATCCTCACACAAGTGTGAAAGATGTTCACACTTTTCTCTCTCCCTCATGCTTCTCACACCCCTTGCACACTTGTCCTCTTGCATGAGAGTCAAGGTGTCTCACACATGTGTGAGAAGCCATGCTTCTCACACCTCTTGCACACTTGTCCTCTTGCATTAGAGTCAAGGTGTCTCACACATGTGTGAGAAGCCATGCTTCTCACACCTCTTACACTTGTCATTGAACATGTCACCATCAAAGGTTGCTCACTCATGTGTGAGCATATTGCCCCTTTTGAATGGTCAAAACCCTAATCCACATGGAGTCTACTTGGCCTCCACCTCATTGACACCTCATCGATCTTGAGAGATCCTAGCCCTTCATCTTGCCTTGAATCTTAACCATCCATTTAATATCATTTCCTATAAAAGGATAGCCCTCTCCTCATCTTTTCATATGAAGCACTATCTACCCCATTGTTACACTAAAGGAATTATGAGCAACCACATCCCATGAGCAAGGAAATCATCAACCACTTGGTGATTTGTGAGGTTTGCATATGTGCTATTTTGAATAGTTTATACTCTTTTGATTTCATGTTATGTTTATTTCCATGTTCTTTTTCATATTTTGAGGTTTGCATGATCATGTAGGAATATGCATTAGTTTCTTAATGTTTATTCTCTTATTACATTTTCATGCATAACATTTTGGCACACTCGGTGGGACCCACTTCATGGGTTTGAACTAACCATCTAATGTGTTTTTGAGTGTTTTGTGAGTTTTAAAGCTTGTAGGTTGAAAGCTTGCATTTGGAGATCAAGTTTCACGAGGAGCCTCTAATCGAGCCAAGGAGCCCATCATCGTCTTTGGAGTGCATAAGAGAAGTTTTTTGACATAAAACACTCTATGTTTTTCTTATTGCTCTATTTTCAAGTTGTAGAGGTAGATACACATTAAATATACTCTTTGTTAATAGAAAAAAAATTCTCCTTCTTTGTTAATAGATAAATAGATTTATTTTTTAAAAGGGGTGCATTGATTTTGTTTTGTTTTATTTTGTTTATACATAGTTCTTTTAAAATCATTTATATTTATATTAAAAGAAAAGGAAGGGGGGGGGGGGGGGGGGTGGTGGGGTTGGGGGAATAAATTTATAAAAGTTGTGTTTTTAATCATTTGTATATATATAAATTAGGTAAAGAATTTAAAAAATAAAAAAACAATTTTTTTTTATTAAAAACCAAAAACAAAAATTAAAATTTAAACAAAAAAAATTATAATAAAAAAAACTTTTTTTGTAAACTCAATTTTTTTTTTTGGTTGCAGGCCACTGCCATGGCAACGCCCACGAGCAGCGCAACTGCTGCCATGGCCACCACTCCCCCTTCCTACAACTCCCCACGACCGCCATTTCTCCTGCCTCTATCGGTCGCCATTTTCCCACCTCCGTCGACTATTTCTCCCATCTCTCCCTCCACACCTACAAATCTCCTCCACTGCCTCCACTCACCAGTGAACTCTGCCACCCATTGCGAATCTTTCCTAAACACCTACTGCAATTGTAGACTACCACCACTCACCGCTACAACTCGCCACCACTTGGTGCTGCAACCCACCACCGCTCGGCTCTGCAACTGCTGTCACCACGGCCCCCTTTGCCCTCTCTACTGCCACTACGACCCCTCTGTTCTCACCCCTACCGCTCCCATGCAAACTCTACCTCCCATTGCTCACCACTCAATCTATGGCCATTGCCCACCACTCCACTCACCTCTCCTCTCTACTCCGCTCGGCTGCCCACCGTAAAAACCTAACCCCTCCTCCTTGCTAGCCCCCCGTGGCTTCTGCTGCTTCCACCACCGCTTCCTGCTTCCTTCCATCTCCTAGCATTGCTACCTCTTATCCACCCACAGCCATTCTACCTACCATCACTTCCTAGCCCATCTGCCTCTCTTAGTTGTTGCCCACACTTGGCCACTGAAATCGCTCCTCCCGCTGCCACTACCCCACTTCCTACAATTGCCCTTGGCTCGTGCCTTGCTCTGCCACAACTACATCCCTCCACCTACCTTGTCTTTTTTTCATTTTAAAATTTTAAAATTTTATTTTTCATTTTAAAAACACAAGGCATTAAAAAAAAACAAAAAAAAATTATTGTCTTTTCATTTCCTTTTTGAAAAAAAAAAACATTGATCTCTCTTTTATATAAAACTACCCAAATTTCTTCTTTTTTTTTTTCCAAAAATGTTAAAAAACAAAAAAATAATTGCTTGACATGCCTCTAACCATCAAATTTAACTTTGCAGGTCACTGACATCATCACTGCATTAGTAGTCCACATGCCCTTCTAAGCCATAAGGAGCAGCCTTTGGTTTTTTGCTCATAACTTGAGCATACAGACTCTATTTTTGAAAAACAAAATATCGTCGAAAAGTTGATTGAGAGCCCATCATGATGGTGCTAGTTTTGCTATATTTTGATGCTACTTAGATCCCTATTTTTCTATCAAAGACCAAACTTTATGCTAACCTTTTCATTGCAAGGTTGTTTCAAGTTTGTCTTACATTTTCACTGCCCTAACTTGTGTTTTTGTAGGGATATTTTTTCACTAACTATGTTTTTTGCAATTTTTCTTTAAGTTTGGTTTGGGAATGAACTTGTATGATTAAACACTCATCTTTTAATTCATGGTTAAACACTCAAACTCAATCTTGAATGTACGGTTAATTGAACACTTTTTGCTTTGGAATGAATGATAACATAATCTTGCATGTCTAAAGATCAATGAACATTGCAATACACATTTTATTTGGTGCTTAAAATGAACAATCACTCAATCTTGAATGCATAAACAAAATTTGATTATTTCCTTATCAAATTCACTTATGTGGATGATGCTTGATTTACTTATGTTGGAAAACTCTCAATTTTTATGACATTGTCAAGTTGGAAAGAACATTGCATGTTTTAATCACGTGTGTCTTCAAGTAGATAGAAAACTTAAAGCTTCATTGGGAAAGAACAAGTGTCTTTTAAACCCTAAGTCCACTTACGTATTCTCTCCCCTCATGCCTTTGGGTGATCTTGGGTGCACAAGAAATAAGTGGTCTTGTTTTACTCTTTTTAGGAGGTCTGCTTGGGGATTTCATCACCCCTTGGGATGACCTCAACTCCAGTGTTCTGGCAGAGTATAAATATCAGGAGGTGAATCCAAAGACACCTCTCTTGGAAGTAAAATATTGTCACTCTTGGCTAAGCCCCAAAGAACTTTATACCTTTGGGAAGTGAAGGAGGATATTTGGGTTACCGTCTCCCCTTGACTATGTAGTAGTATTTTCTTCCATCTACAAATTTGGCCCTCACGTACTTTGCGTATATCAAGGATGCCCTCTAGTTGATCCTTGTACATCCTAGTTGAAACCTTATAGGATTGTTGGTGTGTTTGACATTCTTGAGTGTTTGAAACACACTTGTCTTGTATATATTTCATTGTATATATTTTGCATCTCAAATTAAAAAACCCAAAAACATCATAAAACATAAAAAATCAAAAAAATCATAAAACATAAAAAACCAAATTTTTTTAAAAAAAAATAAAAAACAACAAAAACAAGTCTTGGTTTAGGTCCTCCTAGTCAAGTTGTCCACCTAGAAGAACCTGGTGATCAACTGGCTCATCCCTCTAGAGACCTCCACCCATTGTTGGCTTCAACAAAATTTTGGAAAAATTGTGATATTTTAGAGCTTGGTAAATCAAAGTTTGCAATATTACAACACTGGTTATTTCAAAAAAAATGGTGTGTACTTGGAGAATTTAATGCACAATATCTCATAATATCCTTCTTGCATCAAGGTTCATAATTTCCACTCATGTACAAGTCCATCACCCAAAAACATTGCAAATTATCAATAAAAGTTAAGTAACTACTTTTGATGTCCTTAATTTCATAATGACCTAATCACAGAAGGACAAGTCATCAACATGTGACATTAAGCATTCAATTACTTCCAATCATCTTAATTGAATTTTAGAGTTACATGCAATTTGAAATTGATTTAAAAACAAATATTTAAATATTTCCCTCTGCCCAACTATGAAAAGGCATGGGTCCCACTAGGCTAGGATATGCAAGAGTGAATAATTATAAACAATACCAAATCCTAACAATGTATGAATAAAATAAAATAAAATGCATGCAAAGTTATGCAGTATGTACTTGGCAACTACTACAAGAAAGATGTTCTAGAAAAGATCATCAGAATTGACAAAGTGATGGGATGAAATGGTAAGATGGAAAGAGAGAAGGTGAAGTGGAGTGAATAGCAAAGAAAGTACTTTCAAGAAGAATCTGTTTATTATGAATGCCTTAAATAGAGTCAAGAAGTATCAAGAATTAAGGTAGGAGATCCAAACTCTTTGGCTACAGGAACAAGAATATCCTCATTGTGCTAAATTTTTTGTAGTAACTCCTCATGACTAACTAGTCTATTGTAAAGCTTGAGGTGATGCCCATTAACAAGTAACTTGAAGTGGACAAGATAAATTGTAGATAGTTGAACTACATCATTTAGAAATGTGACAACAATCACATACGGTCCTAACTAATTTGTTTGAAATTTCCATGGATTATGTTGGTACTTTGAGTCATAAAAGAGTGCTCAATATCTTAAAGAAATTTTTTTATGTTTGATAAACCTATCATGCCACTATTTTCTCTGGTGTTGAATGAGTTTAGTGTTTAATGTAGATTTCCTCCATTCATCAAGACCATTTAAACTCAGGATTCAGTCATGTTATGAAATAGTAAGTTCTATACCAAGCTCCAAGGTAGTCCTAAATGCTTTATATTCAAATTCTACATGCATTACTGCTGACTTACCATAGACAAGCTCAAAGGGAGTAACACTGGTTCTAGATGTCTAGGAAGTTTTATAGGCCTAGAGAGCTTTAGGAAGGCATGTGGCCTAGTCCTTCTAAGGAGTACTACTATCTTGGTGAGGATGAATTCCAGCTCCTAATTAGTGACTTCTACTAGACCATTAGCCTATGGATGATAAGGTGATTATTTACCATGCCGAATGGTATACTCCTGCATAAGAGAAGTTATAAAAGATGAGGTAAACTAGGCCCCTTGATCATATTTCAACTCTTGAGAACTCCAAATCATGTAAAGATATTTTCATACAAGAACTTGGCCATGTTGGTATCCCTTGGGCATTTCATGGGTTTAGCCTCTGCTCATTTGGTTACATAGTCAATGTAAACTAGAGTATATGATTTTCCTTGTGAAGAAGGTTCAATAGGTCCTACAAAGTCAATACCCCATTTGTCAAAGGGCACGACAACTACTTGAGGCTGCAAGGGAATTTCATCTTATTTAGTGGGTCTTCCCATTCATTGACACTTGTCACATTTCTTTGTATATCTAGTTGCATGCTTGTGCAAACTTGGCTAATAATACCCAATTGTCAAGATTTCAAAAGTGGTTCTTTTAGCTACAAAGTGACCTCCACAAGGCTCATCATTACATGCCTTTAAGATATCATATGTTTCATCATCTCTTAGACACTAATGCATGACTTGATCGGTTCCAATATAGAACATAAATCTAGCAATCCATGAATAGTTAAAACTCTTATCTACTAGTAACTTTATTGCCTTGGCAAAGAAGTGAATTGGCATTTTGTCTGTGGTAAGATAATTAGCAATATCTGCATACCATAGATTTTGTGCTAATAACAAAAAAAGGTGTTCGTCTAGAAAACTGTCATCAATGGTTGTAGGATCATTAGGGACATGCAACTGAGAGAGAAAGTTCTCTACCACATTGGCCTTGCCAGGTTTATCTACTATAGTGATATCAAATTCTTGCATGAGTGATGTAGTACAAGGTAGGAGAATCCCCAAAGGAGATGTCCTAGCCCCTAGAAATATAACCACATAGCAAAAGAAATAATGCAAGATTTGATACCAAATCAAAACTCTTTATTATAAAATAATAGTTTACATGAAATATGCTTGGCTATAAGGCCTTCCAGATTAGGTCCAAATACAACAACAATTACAATAACAGTTCAGCAAGATCCCTCAAGGTCCAATCCAAAATCTATCCCAACTAGCCTAGATGTGTAACACAACAGCAATCTGGTAGAAACCACCAAGGAAATATCAACTTATCCTTGCAAGCCCACCAAGAAACCTTCTTGTTTTCCAGCCACAACCCTAGATCTTCTCTAACTTTCTCCAAGATCTAAGTGTAAACTATTGGAATAATCAAATGGGAAGAATACTTTTGAGAGGGCGGTTGAATTAGAAGTATCACATTTTAATCTTAAAAACTTTTAACTAAAAATAACTTTCATGCATCAAAATACATAACACCAAATTTGGTAACCCAAAAACCCTCCAAAATGAGAAGGTAAAACTGGGGTGGGGATAATACCCACAAAATCACTACAGCAATAATGTTTGACCACTTCTGATGGTCTGCCCTATTAAAGGCTTTAAACTATATCAATAGTGACCTATTTAAAGGATTTACAAATACTTTATATGAAGTGTCACCCTATTAAAGGATTTTGTCACCTCTTCAAAGGATCTACAACCTAGCTGTTAATCTAACCTATCAACATAGGATTTTCCTTCTAATACAATTGCTAGAGAGTATTAGACTAATAAACCTAATAGCTTACAATCCTTGATTGTTGAATTTAGGCACTTGATCTGCTCTTTTTGATCTTGATCCTCTATGATTTGATATCTGTTTGATGTCCTTGTTCTATTCTGACCAACTAAATACTGCAATGTTGCTCTGTTCCTCTAAGTCTTTTCACTCTTCCCACTAAATTTCACTATAGTTTACCCTTACACTACTTTCTTCCATGCATACAATGGGATTTCATCCTCCTTTTAAAGATTTCAAAGACTTAGGGTTAGGTATAGATCTACAATCCATATTGAATCTTTATTTCCCACTCATTCCTTGCACTTTTCTTATTGGTTGCATGCCTTCTCCATTTTTCTTATTGGCTTTATGCTATTTGCATAGGAAATATAAAAGATTCATTCTTATCTTTAATATCCCTCAAGATCCTTCTATGTTAGCTCAAAAAATAGTTTACATCTAATTTTGTGAAGGCATAAACTCATATGATGATTTTGTGTTACTCAGCACGTACTAGATTACTGGTGCTTGACACATATGTGATTCTGGTTTGCTCAGCACCTATAACATTCTAGCTTGCTCGCCATCAATTGTGTTTTGACTCGCTCGGCATCATCTGTGACTCAGAACCTATGTATCACTCAGCTCATATGGTTCACTCAACACCTAAAGTCACTTGGCACCTATATCATACTCGACACTTGATCTTCACTCAGCACCTATTGGAATTCTGTCTCAACACATACTATAGTTTGGCATATATAGTGTACTTGACTTCTATGTGAAAATTGGTTAAGTGCGTTGACACTCAATTATCAAAACCATTTTGAGACCAACAATCTCCCCATTTGACATGAGTGTCAAAAACACTTAACTAAGCATTATGCTTGATCTTATGAGTACATTATTCAATCTATTCGATATATGTACAAAATTTCAAAAACTTGTTCAAAATTTTGTTAAGAGCAATATACCTCAAAATTCTGATAACCCCCCCAAAGTTGATGTGCCATTTCTATTCCTGTAACCAAAATTATTGTGTTGAATTTGTCTCATGCTGATGTATCTGTATATGAGGATTAGTAATGCAAAGAATACTAAATATCAAATCAAAAGTATTCACAAAACTAAATAAACGTAACTTCAAGATAGACTAAGATGAGCTCTCAATTGAGAATATGAGCCATTAATGGGCTCTCTCAATGAGAAGCTCTCTTGTTGAGTAGCTTTGTCTAATTAGATAGGATGTATGCTCAATTCTCCACAGGCTTCATTGGTGTTCTTGATGGATTTTGGCTTGGGTGAATGCATTTGATGTAAAATGGATTCTCAAAAATGGCATTATGGCTTTACTTCATGATCAAAATGGCATTACTTTGTTACTATGGGTGATTGTGTTAAAATGGCTTGGGAGAGGATTCTTTAAATAGGCAAAGGGCTTGAGGGATCAAGGACTAGGATGCAAGGATGGGAGAAAGCTTATGGAGGGTTTATATTGAATGAGAGGAGAGCACATAGATTGTGCTTCCTTATAGCCAATCAAGGAGTGACACATGTCACAGTGTCATTGGTTAGAGCAAGAGGGGTTGAAAGATCAACAAAGGAGGATCAAAGCTCATAAAGACCCTCATAATGGCTTGTAAGAGCAATGAATGGGCTTGTAAGAGTCATTTATGATTTTGTGGGCTTCATAAAGTTTTATGGTTGGGATATTTGTGAGAGAGTTGAGATATTTTGACTTGGGTTGGATTAAGAAAGTCTTAAGCTTGACTTAGGAATGTGCAAATGATTAAGGCCTGGATTAGGCTTGGGTTAAGATTAGATTAGGCTTGTTAGAGATGGGCAAGTGGATGGCATTTAATGAGGGTGGGTGAAGGAGGAGATATTTGTTGACTTTGGCTTGGGTTAGCAAGTCTTAACCCATGTTTAGGGAATGTGACAAGGTTAGGAGGGGATTAGGATTAGAGTCAAAGATAAAGATTGACATCTTCTAGAAGAGCCTAGGCTTTGGATGAGGATGAAGACTTTCTAGAAGAGTCTAGAACTTCCTAGGATGAGGATAAAAAAGGTTTTTAGGAAATAAATAAATTTTTATTTATTTCAAGGGTTTGGGTTGAGGAGATATTTATTAAAATATTTTTAATAAACATGAGGATTAATATTTAATCTTAATTAAATATGTTGAGTTGGGATTAGGGATAGGAAATGATGGGATTAGCCTTTAATCGAAATTAAAGAAGGATTAGAAGATTTTGGAAGAAGTTAGTGGTCTTAAGGAAATTGGCCAAGTTTTGGGCAAAAAATAAATTATTTATTTATTTTGGGATTTTTGGTCAATTTATTAATTAAATAATTAATAAATAAGGAAATAATGTTTAAATAAGATTTAAACATTTTTGGGATGGATTCCTTAATTAAATATTTTTAATTAAGATAAAGGGATTTAATGGCATAAAAATAAATAAATAAATTAAATAATTAATTAATTAATAAATGATGATGTCATCAGGGACTTTTTTCAGAAAATAAAAATATTTTATTTTCTAAACGATTTTTAGGTGTCTACAGTATCTGATACTATTTGCCTTTGCCCTATTTTTGTTTCTTGTGCCTACTTGTTGACCTATTCTATCTTTTCTATTTTCACTTGTTTTGCACTTGCAAATTTTTATTCATATCTCCCCCTTTTATATGTACAATCTTTCCCCCTTTATTCTCCAAAAGAATGAAAGAATGTAATTACTTAGTATTCTCCCCCTTAGTTATTAATCTCCCCTTTATTTCATATCTCCCCCTTTTTGACACTTATGTCAAAGGGTGCTAAGGGTTAAGACCATACTTTGCCAAAAATGTACTATTTACCTACATAATCATTTTAAGTGCTGCATCCCAATTCTCCAAAGCAATTTCCAATAACTTGTGTTGAATGGTAGTCTCTGTAGCAAGATATACAAGTCCATCTAAAGTAGAAAGATTAGGATCTTTCTTTAGCACATTCTCAGCATAGCTTGTTCTTTATGGAGTTCTTCCAAGTGTGGGATTATGGAAGACTGTATTTGCATCAATCTAGCCTTAATGTTGGCCTCTTTAGCTATCAACATAGCTAGTTCTTTTTGAGTGTGAAGTGTTTGAGCAAGATGCTTCTCACTCTAAGCTAGGTCTTTTGGTAGTTGCATGCTAGAAATCTTTAGATTTTTCTCTAGGCTTAGTATTCTTTGGCTTGTCTCTTGTGTGAAATAGGAAAAGTCACACAAATTTTTGTATAATGAGAATACATTCTCAAGTATAGTTTTTACCTTTTCAATCTTTTTAACCAATTCTACTTGTGACAGTGCTATTTCACTGGCTATTCTCTCATTTAATTTCCCTTGGAATTTCTTTTCAGACCATTCCATAAGTTTTATATTGGTTCCTTGGTCTTCATTTGTCACCTTTTCTACAATTTCTAACAATTTTTCCATTATTGGCTTGGTCTCATCAAGTGACTACAAGCTCAAGGCAACCAAAAAGATGTCCTTGATCTCATGTAATGCTTGCTTTTGTTTATACTCCTTCCTAAGTATCTCTTGCCTTTTTCTCATATTCAAGGCTTCCTACATCTCTTTGATTTGCTCAATGCTTATTGTCTTTGAGTCATAACTAGGTATGACTAAATCTTCATCTAACTCAGGGTCTCCATAGTGAAGTACCCTTGTCACCTTTGTTGAGCTTGAGCTTGGTGCAAAAATTTGCAATGGCATTGCATCAGTGCTCGGCTACTTCTAAGGAGTCCCTGAGGTAGGCAAGTTTAGCAACATTTGTATTGCCTCTTGCTCCTTAGGGATTTTCTCTACTTCTTTCTCCTCTTGTCTACTGCCTTGGTCAATTATAACAATTTGAGGAGGTGCACCTAGAGTCTGTGCTGCAAAAACATCTTGTGTTTTTTATTCTTTTGTAGTCTCCTCGGTAGTAGTTGTCATTCTTGTTGTAGAGTCAACCTTAGCAATTTTGTCTAGTACCTCTTGCTCTTTAGGTTGATCTAAGGGAGGTTTTGTTGATTGTTCTCGAGTAGCTTCCTTCTCCTTTTTTATTGCTGCTATAGCTTTTTGTAGCTCATCAACACTCACCAATACTAGATTTGTGCATAATTGTGTTTGCAGTGTTGATTGGTGAAGGATCTTCTTGAGATCCTCTATAGTTAAAGGGTTGATGTTCTGATCAAAAGTGTCAAGAACATCATTTACAGTAACTATAACTACAAGTGCTATGTGTCGAGGACTAGGAGGTGGGAATTGTGTGTCTTCCACACTATGTTCTTCTTGATGCTCAATAGCTATTGCCATTTCATCTTGTTTCTCTATCTCCTCCTCTTCACCTTTTTCTTTCTCCTCTACCTCTTTCTTCTCTTCTTCTCCTTTTTCTTCTTCTTTCTTTTCTCCTTCTCCTTTTTCTATTTCCTTTTCTTCCTTTTGTTTCTCTTCCTTCTCCTTCTCACTAGTCTCAACCTTATTTGCTTCTACATCTATCCTTTTTAGTGTTTTGTCCCTAAAAGGGATCTTCCTCTCCATCCTTGACAATAGTCAAGGCATATATCAATTTCCACATTCTTATTGATTTTTAGACAACATCTTCTACTTTATTATGTAAGATGCTAAAGGCTCTATACTTTGGTGCAAACTTGCTTCCATGTTTCTTGTTTGCCTTAGTTATTTGGCCTTTGCTCAATTCTGGCATCACTTGCGCCAATGTGAATTCTCTTATTTTTGTTTCAATCTTTAAACAATAATGCCACTTATTTTCAACAATTTCATTTAAGTCTTTAGGCATTGTATTGTCCAATTCAAGAGGAGTGTTCTTGAATTTTGCCATCATGGCATATATTGATTCCTCTACTTTATTTTGATCCTCTCTACTTAATTTCTTAAAATCAACATTTTTCAGACTAAATAAATCTGCATTCTTTCTAACATTATCACATATTTTATCAATGTTAGACTTAGGAACATGGCTTACCACTCTAAATTGGTTGATGTCTTCTAATTATCTCCTTTCTTCTTCATCAAATTCTAGTTGTGCTACATATTTCCTCCTTTGCTTCTTCTTCATTGGACCAGTCTCCTCAATAGTCTTCTTCTTCTCTTTCACTTGTTCATTGGCCTTTTGAGTTAAATCCCTTGTAGTGGCTCTTGTCACTTGTGCTAGCTTTGCTTGAGTTGGCTCTATAGCCTTCTTTGCTTTAGGCTAGGTTGTAGGCTAAGTTTTGGCTTTTCTCTTTTTAGACTCAGCTTGAGCTAGTGCTTCCTTGGCTTCTTCTTCCTCTGCACCTTCTTCCTATTTTTTATCCTCACCTAAGCCTTGAGTTATTTCCAATGGGCCTTGTCCCTATTCATCTTCTTCACTCTCATCTTCTTTTTCTTCTTCCTCAACTACCCCTTCAATTCCTTCTCCAAATTTCTTCTTCAATTTCCTCATGAGTTTCTCTTTCTTCTTCAAGGTTGAAGTAGTTTTCAGTTCCATATCTACTTTGGAATGCATAACATCATATGTCCCAAAGTGAGGTGTATCTTTATCAATCTCCTCTGCAAGCAATGTTGTGATTTATTTTGATGCTTCATCAATGTCTATCTCATATCCTAATGGTCTTAGCCATCTAACCCTTGGAACTACTACTTGGATATAAGTGTAATCAATATCAACTAAGAAGAAAATGTTATTGATGTATTTTTCCACTAAGGAAACTAGTATCCTCAGCCTTTGTTTCATGGATTTCTTAAAATCCTCAAAGTAACTTGTCATTAGGGAGTCAAAGTTGTCTCCCATTTGCTCAATAAACTCATTATTTTGAGTAATGGCTAACTTATCTAATTTCTAGTTAACTTTTCCAAAAGAAGGAAAATCTTCCAAAACATAGAAAAATATGCAATCAAGAACTGATCCAAACTTACATTGAGCACCTTTAGATCTTCCTATTGTTCCAAGATTCTCCATAATTTGCTACAACATCAATTTTTTTAGATCATATGTATGATCTTTCTTGACAAGTTTATAAGTCACATCCATAGCAATACATGGTACACTATTTAATTTGCTTCATTGATAGAGCATGTGAGAAATGATTCTCATAGCAAAGTCTAGAAGGGGATCTATGATTGTATCAATGGTCATGCCCCTTTTATTCCATTTAGCCCCAGTGTTCTTCTCAATGGCTTCCTTTGAATCATTACATAGGGTCTTGTGCTGGTCTAGGGTTGGAAAACCTATAACCCTATGCACTATTCTCTTTTTTATCTTCATGGGTCCTCCTTCTAATCACAAATAGCCATTATGTATTCCGCTGAGAACAATTTTGATCCACTTAGTTTGGAAAATTTTGGGAAAAACTAGGGCATTGGTTAAACCCTTTTTCTCAACAATTTGAAACTCATCCTTTAATATTATGTTATCACACAATTTATCATATGCTTGAAAATTTTCCAAATCTCCTATTGCACCTATTTTGCAATTGTAACATTTCCTTACATCCTGCACCATTACGACTTTAGGTGGAATCATGGATAATGCATCGAAAAGGTCATTTTTATAGGCTACATCTAGAATTGGCCTAAACTCTGGTTGTTTTACCTCATTACTAAACAATTGAACCTCAATACCTTCCTTTTCCTTAGGATTTTTGGAATTGGATGCCATATTGCAAATCTAGGGTTTCAAAAGATATAAAATTTTATGACTGCACAGCTCGACACTTGAAGAATACCATAGATTGATGAAAATAATGCTAAATCTTGTCAAAATCCATGGAAAAGGCTTCAATTTTGTTGTTCAATCACTTCTACACTCTACTCATTCTTGTTTTGCATTCAAAATTATGAGAAATGATTGAAAATTTGACCTTATACCCTCAGAACATAACATTAAATGCTTAGTGTGTATACAACTATATACTCAGCTTGTTAAGATTTCAACATAACTCAGCTTCTATTGGTTTTCGATCACTCAACTTCAACTAGATTTATTCTTTGCTTGGATTCCATTGAAATTCCCCAACTTGGTATCTAAGGATAGCTCGACAACATTGGTGAAAACCTTGAATTTTAACTTGTGCATCTCTAATCATGTTGATTTCTTCTTTGTAGTGCTTGTTTGTCTTGGGACTAATATATGAGTAGCTTTGTATATTATTCCCAGACACCTATTCTTACTCAGTTGGATGAGGTGTGATCACTTGACCTCTTTAGTGAAGTGATCCCTTCATTTGATGAGGTACTTTCATCTTTCTTCTTCCATGTCTTATTGATTTGTCCTCTGATGTGTTCAACATCTACCTTTTCCTTTCCTTTGTTAACTTTTGACTTAGGTGCCTTTGACTTTGTTGGGAAATTCCTACTGATGTGACCAGTCTTCAAGAAACTGAAACATGTGGTTTGACTTAACCATTTTTTGTAGTTCCCTTTAAAATGTGTCCTTATGTAGTTTTTAGGAATGTGTCCATATTCTTGACAATAATGACAGTTATACCTAGTGTTATAGTCATAATTTTAGTGATGACTATGGTTACCTTCTCTTGTTGCCTGATTTGATATCCACTTAGCCTTTGATCTACACTCAAAATATCTATGTCCATACTTTTTGTAATTGTAGTAGTGACCTTCAAATTTTGGTGTCCTGATAGTCCTATTCCTGCATTCATGTGCTTGATGTCCTTGATTTTTGCACTTATGACAATAGCTTGCATTCTTGGGCTTATCATGTTGATGGGAATTTTTACTCCTACATACATTAGTAGTGTGTCCCTTTTTACCACATAAATGACAAGTGGGTTTAGTGTTCGTACCTTTGTTACCCCTTTCTTTCGTAGTCTTGGAAGAATTTCCTTGTTCAGTGCTAGTGCAACAAAGTCCTAAAATATCATTACTAACCCTTGGTGCTTTTAGTAGCTACTCAAAGTACTTGATGGCCTCATTAGGTTTTTTGAAGCTTAATGCAACTTTGTTCTCTCTTTTCAAATCATTCTATAGTAGTTCATTCTATATCTTCAGTGTAGAGATCTCAATGTCCTTCATATTTAGCTCATGATGTGCATTCATCATTTGGCTTATGATGTCTAGCTGCATGTTTGAGATTCTTTCAAACTCAATTGTCTTTTCCTCAAGTCTATTGGTGTTAGTGAACAGATTTTTCTCCAAGGAAATGTGTGCAACTTTAACTCTGAATGCCCAAGTGAGAGAACAAATCAACACCAATAGTTAGATAGGTTATCCCAGGATTAATAACCTTCCTCTAAATTTTATCAGGTACAGCTCCTTGTGTGAGATATTCAATGAATTATTTATGAATGCTTTTAACTAGAAAGCACAAAAGGATATCAAGCATCGATCCATAAATACAACATAGATGTGTAAACTTTAATAACTAAAAGGAAAAGAAAAGAAAGAACAATAGATGACACAAGGTTCATTTGTTGAACACTGCATTACATAGTGAAAATGAAAACATGCCTTCCATCCTCTTGACAGAATTAAAATCAGAGCTTTGAAAGATGTTTTGAAATGATAGTGTAACAAGGAAACAATGACATCAGAATGTAATTTCAAAGAAAAATGACAATGACATAAAGATCATGATTAGTGGAAGGAAAAATACATTATAATCAAAATTTTAATGTGTTTAACCTTCAGTCTCCCTTCCTTGACTGTAAAAGACCACAAAGACTCTTTTATGCATTACAACCAAACCATTATTTAAAGAAAAATAGAAACTCTTCTCACAATATTACATCAATCACCAAATTCTTTCCTCTATCTCAGCCACATAGTTTAGAAATAGAAATTTTTTCCCATACTCTACCTCTTACCATCTCTCAAGAAAATGGAATGATCTTAGAAAATATCCTTCCTTCCTAGAGCACATAGTCTATAGTCTGAAAGTTGCTAAAGGATGGAACCCCCCCATTCACTTGTTGTTTCGTATTTACCTTTTCTTTGTCAGTTTTAATTTAGTTTTAGTAACTAATTCTTTGAAAGAAGACTCTTCTTTTTTATCTTCCCTAGGACATAAGATCATTTACATTCCTTATAACTTGACATCTTCTTTCAAGTTTTTTAAAAAAAAATTTTACCTTCATAAGATAAGCTTTATCACTAGCTTTATTATTTCAATGACCTCTCAACCTTTATAATACCTGCTATGTTTAACAATATTTTTGGATTTCCCTTCGATTTTATTTAATCATTTAATCAAACATTTCATAAGCACCCTTTATAATCTGGATTTCACCCTCTGCATAATTCATGATATATGTATATATTTACCTTAGCAAGCAAGCAAGCAACTTTTGCATATCTTGTATTCGAATAACATCATAATCACATTTCTTTGCACCTTGTTTTTGTGTGTTCCAAGTAATGCTTTAAAGTTCTCCAACTTCATATCTTCTTCTAATTCAACTTGAAGACATGCCATATTGATACATATGAGTGCAAGTTTTGAACCAAAGCACCTTTATTATAACTATTGCTGACCCCATATCTATAATGTTTAGGTGTCTTTAGTTATTGAATCTTCTATTTGTTTCCATCTTTACACAAGACACCAACTAATTTTAGTGATCTTTGCTTAATATAAGGTGTACAAAGACCTCTTTAACTGGAAATCATCACATTCTTATATGATCCCAAGTATTGAAATTGGTTACGAACATATGAGAGATCTCCATTATTTGGATACACAACTTATGGGTCTGTTCCAATCCCAACATGTATAGGATACTCCAAGAATTTGAGAAAGAAATATGGTCATTATTCAAATTGCTCCAATGGTCTTATTGGATCTAAGAAGAGCTCATGTTGCTTTTACTAGCATATCTGACTGCCCAAGGTATACACCATCTATATTGAACACAATTGCCACATCTACACGATCATTTATCAAAAGAAGTACTCCATATGATTGTGAAACTTTTAGACTCTCCTCAGCTGCATTGATGATTTCTTTCGTATTAGCTTATTTCTTTCTTAGTTGCACCATTTTTTCTCTCCCTTTAATAGTGGCTTTGACAGTCTCAAAGATAGAACTGCTCCATTTCTTATTCATTCCAGAATCTATGACTACATACAAGAGAAGATCATTTGGCTTGAACATTCTTTTCAAAGGAAACATTTTTCTTTTGGTAAGGGAGCTTTAAGAGGTGGTTGAAAATCCTTTGAGGTCCATTTTCAATCAAGAATCCCTATCATTTCTACAACACAATCAATATCCATTGGTATGTCTTTGAGTAGAGCTTGAATAAAATTCTCTAGGGGTAGAAGAATCTGTAAGATGAGAAAAGGGAGTTACTTTTCTTCCTAGAGAATCATTAGGAGAAGCATTTGTAAGAGATGACCTCTATCCATTGACTATGTGAGATGCTAATCTAGAGAATGCTTGAGCAAGCTCCACAAAAAATGCACCCAAAGCATATACTAATGAATTGCTAGAACGTGTGTTACTTGCCCCTAGCTTTAACATGTACTAATCAAGGCCTCTTCTACCATCCCAATTATTTGGATCAAATGACAAATTAGAATCATACATTGATGAACTTATGTTACTCAAATTATTACCACCCAAAGTTGAAATGATTTAATCAGAACCCCTCCTATAATAATTTTTCAATAGACTGCTTGAGGAGTTTTCCATTGCACCAATATCATATATGGAAGACCCAAGTGAACTTTTGTTCACACCACCAAATGTTGGTGTATAACTTCAAAGACCTCTACTATCAAAATCAATTCATGCTGATGAGACTGTGAAAGCACTAGCCATTTCCCTAGTTCCATAAAATGATGATCCTATAGGGCTTATACTATTGTAGCCAAATGCTAAGGTGCAGCCATTAGAGCCTCTTCTCTCAGAGATTTGACTAACAGAAGGTGATGGTGTCACAAAAGTACCAAGATAACCACTTTTGTATATCAATGGCTATAGAGTACTATCATCATCGTGATAAGATGTTGAGTTGCAATCATCCCTATAAAGCCCATGATTATTCTAAAAAAAACCAGCACTATGAGGGACCTTTTCCTTATCACCAGTAGTACTATTCATTTCCCAATCTCTATGAGTAACTTTACCTCTCCTTGTATTCTAGTATAGCTAATATGGAAAGAAGCTTTACCCTGCCAATACCATCTATCTAATCTGTGAAAGTGTATGGTGCTACCTTGCTGCCTTCATGATGTATTATAGTTGTATGTGAAATCTTTAATACTTCTCCTAAATTATGCTGATGGCTTATATGGGAATATTCCTTTGATGACTTTTAGCTTTTGAGAAAAATCATTTTCCAACTAATTAGGAACCAATTCCTATCCTTGATGACATTTTGATATCTAAACATATGAACTCGATAATGACATCATCTCTGATTTCAATGCAGTAACCTTATGGACAAGATAGAGATTAAGAAGCCATGAAACGAACCTATGTTCATTTACAACATTTGCCCAGTTGGACCAAATTGTTATGGTCACTTTGAATCTAAATATAAACTTTGAAGGCCTCTCTTTGAATCGAGTTAAAATTTGGAGATCATGCTAATATAACAAGCATCCAAACTATATCCATAGTGATTATTCCACAAAATAGATCATAGGCTTAAATTTCAGAATCAGTCACAAAATCTCTAAACCAATGAATCAAGGTTATCTTCAAGAACTGAACATGAATTCTAAACTTCTCCTCAACATTTCCATCCCTAAAATTTTTGAACTAAGCCTTTGAAATTGTGGATTGGCAAACTGCATTGATCTTATATTATTTTTGCACCCAAGATATTGTGCTTACGACTTTGAATGAAATCTAGAATGCAATAACCCAAAATCTCACAATGTGTGAACTTCTTTACTGGACCTACAAGTTGAACCATCTAAACTCCCAAAACCAAGCCATTGAATCACACATGTAAACCTCTTAGAATGGATTGTTAAACCTACATGAGCACATTGAACTATTTTGAACCACTTTGAACTACTTCAAACTTCAATTCAACGAGGTTCAAAACTTGAAGCTAAAAGTTTTAAAGTCATGTCCATATTAGGTACTAACAATTGGTAAGATTTCTCTTATCATCTTCTATCATGGCTTCTTCTTCAATGACTCTTTTCTTCTATTTGGTTACCTCACAAAGCATCATGGCTTGTGATTCTTGTTCAACCTTGAGTATTCTGATTTCTTCTACTTGTACTCTATTCTTCTCCATCAATTCTACAATTGTTGCATCAAATTCTTTGGAATCTCCATTGGAAAACACTTTTTTGGTATCAACCTCCTTGTAATGTGTGTCATTTTTAGCTATGTCTATATCCATCCTTCTTTTTAAGGATTTTCTCAATTCTTCTCTAGATTCCTCCAAGTTGTGTAGGGTGAGGTGCACATCAATCACCTTATTCTCTATAATCTTCTCAAGTTTGAAGACTTCCATCTTCAGATCTTTTCTCTAAGCTATTAGGCTTCTCCTTGTGAGAACCTTGCTCTGATACCAATTGTTGGAATAATCAAATGAGAAGAAGACTTCTAAGAGGGGGGGTGAATCAAAAGTATCACATTTTAATCTTAAAAATTTTTAACTAAAAATAAATTTCATGCATGAAAACATATCAAACAACCATAAAGTGAACACATGCATCAAAACACATAACACTAAATTTGGTAACCCAGAAATCCTCCAAAATGAGAAGGTAAAACTGGGGTGGGGATGATACCCACAAAATCACTACAGCAATAATGTTTGACCACTTCTTATGGTCTACCCAATTAAAGGCTTTACACTATATCAATGGTGACCTATTTAAAGGATTTACAAACACTTTACATGAAGTGTCACCCTATTAAAGGATTTTATCACCTCTTCAAAGGATCTACAACCTAGCTATTAAGCTAACCTATCAACATAGGATTTTCCTTCTAATACAATTGCTAGAGAGTATTAGATTAAGAAGCCTCATAGCTTACAATCCTTGATTGCTGAATTTAGGCACTTGATCTTCTCTCTCTTTCATCTTGGTCCTCTATGATCTGATATCTATTTGATGTCCTTGTTCTATTCTGACCAATTGAATAATGCAATACTGCTCTATTCCTCTAAGTCTTTTCACTCTTTCCATTGAATTTTGTTATAGTTTACCCTTTCACTACTTTCTTCCACACATACAATGGTATTTCATCCTCCTTTTAAAGATTTCAAAGACTTAGGGTTAGGTATGGATCTACGATCCATATTGAATCTTTATTTCTTATTCATTCCTTGCACTTTTCTTATTGGTTGCATGCCTTCTCCATTTTTCTTATTGGCTACATGCTAATTGCATAGGAAATATAAAAGATTCATTCTTATCTTTAATATCCATCGAGATCCTTCTATGTTAGCTCAAAAAAATGGTTTACATTTGTGTTTTTGAAGGCACAAACTCATATGTTGATTCTATGTTACTTAGCACATACTGGATTACTAGTGCTCAACACATATGTGATTCTAGTTTGCTCAAAACCTATAGCATTCTAGCTTGCTCAACATCAACTATATTTTGACTTGCTTGGCATCATCTGTGACTCAGCACCTACATATCACTCAGCTCATATAGTTCACTCGGCACCTAAAGTCACTCAGCACTTGTATCATGTTTGGCACTTGATCTTCACTCGAGACCTAAAGATCACTCAGCACCTATTAGAATTCTAGCTCAGCACATACTGTAGTTTAGCATATCTAGTGTACTCAGCTTCTATGTGAAAATTGGTTATGTGTGTTGACACTCAATTGTCAAAACCTTTCTAAGACCAACATAAACTACTTCACATTTGGCACTCTATCCACACAATCACAACTTTATCACAATCTTGCTATAAATTGCCTCACATTTAGCACTCTGTCCACATACTTAGGAAAATTTTCTATTTCATAAATCCCAAAATCACTCCTTCAAATCGCTTCCCCAATCACTTCTCTTGAATCAGTCTTCAAATTCTATGCCAAAACACCCTATTTATGCTTGCCAAAATGGCTTACAAAACATTCTAGAACATTACAAAATAGAAAGGCTGACCAAAAAAATTTTGGACACATCCCAAGGAAAGATCTTATCACAAACATCATGATCAAAATAAATCTTGTAAGTCAACTCACACCAAAAAAATAGAAAATAATCCAAAATGTTGACACTCACAATCAAAAGGAAAACTTGGCACTTGAAGAGTCACTCAACACATGAAGAGTAACTTAGCACACACTATGGAACTTGGCACACACTATAAAGTAAAAATGGAATAACACTCTAACCCTAGTGTTAACACAACATGGGATAACCTCAACTTAGCTTACACTACAAAATTACTGGCACTTGGCAATTGTTGTAACTTGATAGCGACCAACATAACTAGTGGGATAACACGATGGCTAAGATGCTCCTACATCAAACTCCCTAGGTAAATAGAAAGTATGTCCCACACTTTGATGCCCCAAGAAAGAGAAATAGCCATCTTCATCTTCACCAAAGGCTTCCACTCTAATAGGGACAAGAAAACCAATTTTCAAATCATCCACATCTAAATCATTTTTTCAAACACTAGAATCTCAACCACCCAATCAGTATGCTCACTTCTAGGAAAAAACTAAACATAATTTTTCACTAGCAAATCTTCATCTACATCAACAACTAGTGAATCCACTCTAGAAAAAAAAAACTCCACATTGGTAGCAATATGTAGATCTCCATCAACACATGCCAAACTCACAACACTGGCAATCTCATTACTCACAAAAAGATGCTCTACAACATACAACTCATCATCGACAACAACCAGATCATCCATGACAAAGTGCTCTACAATTTCCATGTTAGACCCAATTGAGTGATCATGAAAACCAATCTGCATCTCAACATCAACAAGGTTATAAATATCTTTGGCACCAACCTCAAGTTGCTCTATAGGTTTTGTATCAAACTCAACAAATTGATCAACAAAACCAAAATTTTCCACCTTGACCTTGCTATGCCATCTTCTCTTACAAAAATGTCTCTTAATGAGCTAGAAAACTATCTTCTAGATCGGTAGGCTCTAGCTCCACAAACATCTAAGGAATGCCTTCCTCATCTTATCCTTATCTTGATTAGCCAAACTAGTTTCAAATCGAGAAACCTCCACCTTAGCTCGATAAGACAAACTAGCTTCAAACTAAGAAGACATCTTAGAAAACCTCCTCTCTACCACGTCATAGAGATTTGCAATCATCTTAGGGTTCTAATCCTCTTAGAGCCATCTCCCAAGATATTCATAAACCCTCTATAAAAAATCTTTCCCACACTCCTTTTGATAAAACCAAATTGTTTACAAGTCAGATCAAACTTGCCACCTCACATGAATGACTATAAACCAAATCACAAGTCTACGAACATGGATCTACAATACAAAGACTCTCTATGATCATGGCTCAATAAGATTATTATTCCATCATTGTATCCATCCATCCATCTATAAGCCTTCTACAATTACAAGTCAGAACCATGATCTACCACCTCATATTCAAGAAATCTTGGACTCCAAAATGAATAATCAAATCAAAATCTTCTCAAATCTACTTCTCAAACTGAAGTCCTGGTGCAAACTGCCACAACTTTGATGATCTATCTACACACTCAAAAACAACCTTCACTCTAATACCACTTGATGTAGTGCAAGGTAGGAGAATCTCCAAAGGAGATTTCCTAGCCCTTAGCAATATAACCACATAGAAAAAATTACAACAATAAGAAGCACTAATGCAAGATCTAATATCAAATCATAACTCTTTATTATAAAATAATTGTTTACATGCAATATGGCCAGTTGTAAGGCCTTTTGGATTAGGGCTGAATACAACAATAATTACAATAGTAGTTCTGCAAGATCCCTCAAGATCCAATCCCAAACATATCCCAGCTAGCCCAGATCTATAACACAAATCTAGTGGAAACCACCAAGGAAAGTTCAACTTGTGCTCACAAGCCCACCAAGCAACTTCCTTGTTTTCCATCCACAATCCTAGTTCTTCTCCAACTTTATCCAAGATCCAAGCGTAAACTACCTCACATTCGATGCTTTGTTTACACACTCACAACTCCATCACAATCCTACTATAACTACCTCACATTCAACACTTTGTCCACAGACTCAAGAAAATTCTCTCTTTTGCAACTCCCAAAATTGCTCCTACAAATTTTCTTCCCCAATCACTTCTCTCAAATTTCTCTTCAAACTCTAAGCCAAAACACCCTATTTATACTTGCCAAAATGACTTATAGAACATTCTAGAACATTACAAAATAGAAAGTTTGACCCAACAATGGTCTAGAAACATCCCAAGGAAAGATCTTATCATAAATGTCATGATTGAAATAAATCTCATATGTTAGCTCACACCAAAAATGCAAAAAACATGTCCAAAATGCTGACACTCAGCATCAATAGGAAAACTCAGCACATGAAGAACCACTCAGCACATGAAGAGTCACTTAGCACATGAAGAGTCACTTGGCACACACTACAGAGTAAAAATGGGATAACATGCTAACCTAAGTGTTAACACAATGTGGGATAACCTCAACTTAGCTTACACTGCAAAATTACTAGCACTCAACAATTGTTGTAACTCAGCAACAATCAATAGAACTAGTAGGATAACATGAAGGCTGGGATGTTCCTGCATCAATGAGCTAATCTTCTAGTAGACTTGTTCACCAAATGTTTTATGGAAAAATGGTCAGTGTGGACAAATATTGGATTACCAGTAATATAGTGCCAAAATTTATTGAGGACATAGATGACTACAAGTAATTCCTTTTTAGTGACTATGTAATTAAACTTCACACCTTGAAAATTATTACTGATGAAATAAATGGCATTTTCAACTGAGTCTAGATTTTTTCCTAGCACAGAGCCTATAGCATATTTTGAGGCATCTGTATGAATGTGAAAAGGTAGTCCCCAATTAGGTCCTCTCAGAATAGGTGTTATGGTAGGAAATTCCTTAAGTTGTAGGAAAGATGTAGCACAATCAAAGTCCTAAGAAAATTCCAAATCCTTTTTGAGCAATTTTTAGAGGGGTGTTACAAGTTGACTGAAGTTTTTAATGAATCTCCTACAATATCTAGCATGTCCCAAAAAAATAAATACATCTTTCTGCTTTTCTGGCATAGGCAAGGTACCAATGACTTCAATCTTTGTTGGATCTACTTGGATGCCCTTAGATGAAATGAAATGGCTTAGTATTGCACCTTACTCCATCATCATAAATCATTTTTTACTATTTAAGGAGAGGTTATAGTCTTGACATCTTTTGAGTACCATTTCTAAATTTTCTTTGGCTTCCTCTAAAGTAGCACCATAAACAATAAAATCATCCATGTAAATATCCATATAGTCAGTAGAGATAACTGAGAAGATATTGATGATAGCTCATTGAAATGTGGTTGGGGCATTGGACAAGCCAAAAGGAAAAACTGAGTAAGTAAATGGTCCCCATGGGCAAGTGAAAGTTATTTTTTCTTAATCTTCTAAGGCTATTTGTATCTATCTGTAACCACTGAAACCATCTAGAAAAGAAAAATACTTTTTGCTAGCTAGGCTGTCAAGGACTTGGTCTATAAAGGGAAAATAATTTTTCTTAGTGGCTGAATTGAGCTCCCTATAATCTACACAAAGTTACCATTTTCCTCCCTTTTTGGGTACTATAACCAGGGTTTAGACCCATCGGCTATTAGAGACAGGGTGTATAAAACTAGAACTTAGTAGTTTCTATAATTCATTCTGAACTATATCTTTCAAAATAGGGTTAACTCTCCTTTGAGGCTACTGAATAGGTTTGAAGTTAGGGCTGATGTAAATCTTGTGAGTGCAAAGCATAGGATCTAATCCTTTCATATCCATGTAATCCCAAGAAAATTCTCTTTTATTCTTTTGTAGTAACTACAACATAACCTTTTGTTAAAAGGGTGATAAGTGTTGTGGTTCCACAACACACACCCCATTCTGTACTAGGAACGGGGACCCCCTACTTCTTTCAGATCTTGAATTCACAATTTGGGAACCCAAAGAAATGTTAAAGAGTTAAAAATTAAAAAAACCAAAAAAAAAAATTTAAAAAAAATAAAAAAAAAATAGAAAATAGAAAAGATCAAAAACTCAAAAAATCAAAAAAAATCAAAAAAGACATAAAAAATATAAAATCTAAAAAAATATTAAAATTATAAAGTCGCAAAAATAAATAAATAAATAAATTTAAAAAAAAACACACACACACACAAACACCACATATAAGGCACAAGGCGCGCTCTACCTGGGTGGTCCATGTCACACACCCCATGGATGAGCGGGGTTATAAAACCACCGCCTCCCCTAAAACCCTTATCCATTTTCATTTTGTGCTGCTCCACTTAGTCTTTAAGCTCACATCAAGACTGACTCTACACAAAGCAAGGTACATTCAAATTCATGCCGCACATGCTCTTAACATGCTACTCACCCACTTATTTGCATCGCACCATGCACACGTTCCCATAGTGCATCGCATCGTGCACACCCATATGTGCCACCCATTGCTCCCATCACACTGCAAGCACCCACACAACACCCACCCATCTCATAGCCCAAGTGCACCCACACCTACATGCACATCCAACATCTGCCAACACATCCACTATGGCTTACACATGTACTACGCCACATGCCTATGCACTACACCACACCTTCAAAAAGCATTCACACACTACACTTCTCTACCATGCATGCACTCCACACCATGCACATGCACTTTATGCCATGCTAAACCTTCAAAACCCAACTGCACAGTCTACGCCTCTCGACCACACGAGCTACAAAATGACATCGTGCATGCAATCACTACCTCCGTGCACCATGCAATCTACACTCTAAACCCTAACCACACCTCCACTTCATGCCACACACGCCATATGGCACTATGTGCTCACTCGTGCCTTTACCATAAAAAATATTTAAAAAATAATAATAATAATTAAAATATATAAAAAAATGAAAAATAAAAATTAAAAATTAAAAAATAATTTAAAAATGAGAAAAAAAAATATAATAAAATAATAAACAAATAAAGATGCACCTTCTTTTCATTAATTTTTTTTTTCATTAATTAATTGAAGAGTAATCAAACATTTTTTGCATTTTCTTTAGGTTCTTATTATTTTGAGCTAATAAATGTCTTTCTTGTATCATGCAAATTAATTGGCATCCACATCCGAAGAGAAGATGGCACCAAAACCCATTGTATTCAAGTTCCAAGGTGTACCATCAAAATTAAGGTTTTACGATGATTATGCAGAAATCAAAGATACTAATTTGGGGCATACATACTTGGGAGAGTTCCTTAGAAACTACAATAAACCCACTAAGAGATCAGCACTAATATCTACCTTGATATGTTCTGGGTTGGTTAGCGCAGCTTTGCATCCCATATCAGTGCAATTAGTAGAATTGATTATGACACTGGCACAACACTTTGTCTTGGAGGAGAGAGTGGTTAAGAGTGTGACTGGAGAAGTGGTCCTTGACCTCTGACCTGACAACATTGAGAGGGTCTTCCACCTCTTGAGGGTAGATCAATTCATTAGACTCTCCTATAAAGTAGTAGAGAGATGGTATAGAGAGCATCCCAAAGAAGCATAGAAAATCATCCAATCTTCCTACCTCATTGAGAAGACTCCTTTGGGCTGGGTCATAGGAAAGGTGGACATGACTAGGGGATACATAAATGAAGATATTGGCTATTCCATCATCCTTTTGAGCAGAGTCATGGGTCTACCAGTAGCTGGCCACCTCAGTGCTTTCATGGTCAACTTCATTAAAACAATAAAAATGGTAAGGATGCCACTAGACTGGTCTACCACCCTAAGTGAGAATTTGTGTGAGAAATTAGGGGTAGTTACGGACAAGAAGAATTTCTATATGACTTCTTACATGGTTTATCTTCTTGTAGCAAGGGTGCCAAACTACCCCAATTTGTACAAAAGAGGTAGCATGCAAGATCCTAACACCTGGCCTTATATTGTCTACCCTCAACTAGTGAGGAAGAAGCTCTTGGCACAAAGCAAGGAGTTTAGAATCATGAATGATGCATTCATTTTTGTGGTCATCCAATTCATAGAGGGTGATTACATGAAGAGGTTATTGGATGAAGCATAAGAATAGATAAAAACTCTCGGGGCTTTCTTCATCTTATTTAAGACATTCACATATCTGTGGGTAGCTGGTACATTTGTCAACCCCAAGAAACTCCCCATATACCCAAGCAATAAACTAGTGTTATTGGAGATTGCTTGGTAGATTGAATCTACATATGAGAGGGTGAAGAGACAAACAATATCCTATTGGACATGGCCCCTAGTCATTGGACCATACCAAGTAAAATAGAAGCAAGATATTTCATCCTTTGAGTGGGAATTGGAGAATTATCCCCTCAAAGAGTACAATTCCCCTAGGCTCTATTTTGACAATATCAGGAGAGTGGAGAGCCTAACTAGTAAGGAGTTTCACCATGAAGATGCTATTGAAGATCATTGGATGAACACAACAAATGACTACAATGTCTACATAAGGGACTATTGTAGGATGACTATGTATCTAGTAGAGAAGGCTCTCAAGCTAAACATCCTAAAGGAAATAAGGTAACATGATTCATGAGAGCTATTGGACCACTGTTCAACTTAGACAAAATTGGAGAATGGCCCATCATGAATGCCAAAGTTGATAGGAAAGAGGGAAATGATATTAATCATTGGATGAGGCATGTAGTCAAAATGAATAAGGATTGGATAAAGAAGCCTTTTCAACTTGATTTGATACTTGACACTATAGTCTTTCACACTCAAGCTCACCTTGAGAAAGGTAGAGGGAAGAAAGTTACAATACCTACCTTTATGGCCCAGTCTCCCATCAGGCCAGAGATAGTATACCAACTTGACCACCGAGTTGGATACTATCATCCTCCAGAGAGGAAGGGAAAGAATAAAAGGAAGAGGACCTTCCCTTAGAGGATTCAAATAGAATGGGGTGAAGTACAAGTACCTCGCCAGCAATAGGGAGAGAGTATACAAATGTCTAAGGATACTGGTGCTTCCCAAGTCTAGGATGACCCTCAATTGCCTCCCTTTGTACCGAACCAATTATAGTAGGGAGAGAGTTAGTAGGTTCCTATTCCTCCTTTACAAGAAGAGCCAATATCCCCTTCTTCCTGCACAAATAAAGAGGATTAAAATTCAAATGAAGAAAATGCAAAGGGTGACTAGGAGAATGGTGTCTTTCCCATCTGTCCCTGAAACCATTCTAGAAGGAGAAGGGTAAGAAGAGGAGGAGGAAGAAGACAAGGAACAAGTTCCCTTGCAAAGAAGGACTCAGCTAGCTAGAGCCATAGAGCAAGAAAGGAGAAGTACCATGGGTATATCGCCATCCACCCCAACAAGACCCCTAGAAGTCTCTTCTTTGGAAGATGAAGTACAACAGTGGGTGGATAAGTAGGGTGAAGAAGGTGATGAAATTTTCAAAATGTCAAATTTTGATTTTATGCCCATAGGAATAGAGCTAGTTGGAGATAAGATCAATGATACCCCTACAAGTGAACCTCAACAAGAAGACTGGATGCAGATGCTACTAGACTCACAGTGTCCTAATCTTACTCCCCCATCTCCACCACAAGGCATGGTGATAGATAAAGGATTGGTTACTCCTCCCTCTCAGAGTTCAAAAGAGGAACAAGTTCAAAAACCATCACATGGGGAGGAGCTAGAAAAAATGGTAACCGATGAATTGTTGAAGGAGGGACAAATGGTGGAATATTGTCAACCACATTCCAAAGACATTGAGGTGCAAGTTGCAGGGTTTACTAAGATAGAGACCATAGAAGGAGATCCCTTAAAAAGGGAAACAACTTTGAGGAGGTGTGATAAGGGAAAGAAGGTAGCAGAACATACTCCTTCATCCTCGAGAGGTAGGTCTTCTGCTGAGGATATCCCGAGATGGCTCTGGAAAGAAGTAATGAGGAGTACTTGACCTCAATTTCAAGCTACTAAGGAAGACATTTTTGAGATTGTAGAGATTTTAAATAAGCCCAAGTCTCCATTACATGAGGCAAGACCATTGCCCTTTGTTACCAATACATAAAACAAGGAATTCTTTTCTCAAGTGGCTATCCCTCTGGAAGATATAGATGCAGAGAACCTCAGACCTAAGACTATCAAGTCAAAGAGGTCATAGTTAGGAGACCTACATAGGATACAACCCAATTGATGGTGAGTTTGGGAATTAAGGAAATCTTTAGAAGCATGGAGTAGGGGGAGGTTGAACTCCAAGCACTTTGAAGGAAAAATAAGATCCTAAAAGGATATTTAGCTGAAATAGTTGGTCCCCTTAATCCTGAGCACCCCGAGGAGACATTGAACACCATTCTCAGGGAAGGCTAGAGTGTATGGTGAAATCCATTTTTGAAAGCCTATCAACAATGGTAGGAAATTTTTGAGGATAAAGGAATTTTGATTATTCAATGGAACATAAAGTTACTCCATGCTACACAGGAGAATGTGAATAAAATGGTAGCAATTTTGAAGCAGGACTTTAGCATCATGGATGAAGTAAGGGCCTAAAGCAAGGACTTACAAACTTTGTAGACAATAAAGGGACATAGGTATAGGATCTTGTTAGATGTTTATACTACTAAATAATTAGATTTGATTGATGATTGGATAAAAAAAATTACGAATAGTAATGAAGTAATGGAAACATTACATGCGGAGATTCATCAGCTCAAGGACCAAGCCCAAGAGCAAATTTCAGAAGCAGAGAAGCATTATGGCAATGCTTGTTTAGATATTTTTGAGGATGAAGGATGGGAGAGGTTATTACCTATAGAGGTAGTGGTGGAGAATGTTAAGAAGATTTTTGTGGAAGCTGTTGATGATGAAGATATTTGGCAAGCCTTCAGGATTGAAGAAGCTTTGTTAGAATTGGATACCAAACTTGGGGATTTTGTTGACACCCAAATTAAGGCAGAAAATTATAGGAAAAATGTCAAGGACAAGTATGAGGCTTTGGATTTACTAGATGCAGCTAAAATTATTGAGATTATAAAGAAATTGAAAAAAAAATATCCAAACATAGCTTTGGGATGAAGAAGAACAAAACCTAGATGCCAGAATTCCAATTTTGACACTTAGTAAAATTTTTAGATTTTGGACCATTTTGAGGTGTGTAGCTCCACAGCTCCATAGGTATGTAGCTCTGTAGGTCCAAAACTCTGCATTTTTTAAAGTTCCACTAATAGTTAACTACTAGTTCCAAAAAATAGAGCTTTTCATGCATTAGAAACACATTTTGATGGTATTTTAACTCTGACAAATGCCTTGTGAAGGATTAGCTTCCAATTTTGGCACTTCTAGACACTTCCACTTTGACTTAGAGCTTTCTCATTATTTCTTCTCTCATATTTCTTTTTTTTAACATGTAAAAGGCTCATGCATCTAATTAATGAAGAAAATAAGGATGGAGTCCTACTTAGCACCAATTAGATTGTAGTTTTTATATAACTAGTTTATTTTTTTAATTAAAAGCATTTTTATTGCATGAAGAATATCTCTCACTCTTAACACAAATTGAGGAGATGATTTCTTATAAATACCCCATTGTAATATGTAATGAGGACATCCATTATTTTGCAATAAAAATATGCTTTTGGTGCTTGCATTTGGAGTGTAGTAATTCTTACCTAAATGTATCATATTTTTGTGGATTTATTTTCATGGAATCATGATTTAGCCAAAGGTTTATTGCTTTGTTTCTATTTGTGTGATTCATTAGTTCTAGTGTGTGTTATGGTATTGATGAATTTTGTTGTGTAAGTAGCTTGAGAAGAAATCATCAAATTGTGCTTACATAACTTTTTATACATAAGTGCACTTTTAGTGGCCTTGTGATTTGATGAAGGGTGAAACATCATACAATCATTAAGTTTCTCATCGACAATTGCATTAGTGGGATCAAGGAAGCACTGCTCCTTCTTTCATTGGTCATTTATCAATCTATTTGAAAGCTTAATTCATAGACATGTTGTTCTCCATAACTTATGTCCATTAGGGAATTCTAATTTCATGTTATTTACTTTCAAGTTTTTTTTATTTTCTTTGCTAACCCCTTGTTAGAATAGGAGTTCATATTAGTTTCATTGTTAGCTTGCATTCATTAACAAATCCATAAAAATACAAAAACATAATTTTCTTTCATGTTTTATTTTGAAGCAACATGCAGATTCTTCATCTCATTCTGAAATCAAAATGAACTAGAAAAGGCCTCCTTGTGAACAATCACATTTATCTTCAACTAAATGGATTCTAGTAGGTCACAAGATCAACTTGGAACCTTGGAGTTGATCCAAAAAATTAGCTTTTCAAGAGAGGATTTTGCAAGAATTCATGTTGTTTAGCATCGTGCATAATGACAACTCAATAGAAGTGGCGATAGAAGGAGAGCCACACTTTGAATTCTCAGAAAAGGAAGGAAAATTTGCTAAAGTTTTGAAATTCTACACTTTTTATGAAATTTTTCATTTGCCACGAGTAAAAAAAAAATTCTCAATTTTTGAGAAATTTAGTTGTGTAGGTGCACAGCTCCCCAGGTTCGTAGGTTCATAGATCCACATCTATGCAGGTGTGTAGGTGCATAGAACTCTGTGGTTTGAAAAATTCAATGGTGTGAGGAAGTGTACTTTTTTAGAGGTGCACTTTTTCCAAAATTGATGCAAACTGGAGGGTTCTAGTCTAGAGTCCCCATTTTAGCATGCATTAAGGTCTTCAGCAAGGGTGTACGAGTTTATTGAGCTTACCCACTTCTACAAACCACACAATGATAAGGGAGTAGCCCAAATTCAACCACTTCCATTCAAACTTTCATCATCTTCTTCAACTCCACCTCCACTCCAACCACTTAGTGGACCACTACATACTCCCATAGTTCCACCTCCACAAAAATCACCTTTAGGTCCACCAAATCCTCCGATGGCCTTCTTCACAAAAGCAATAAAATCACCAATAAACTTGAGAGGTGCACTCCATGACCTCCTTAATAATCCTAAGAAGATTTGCCCAAGGTTCATTTATGGAGAAACATGAACTATTGAAGACCATGTTAAAGTGTTCAAAGAAATTTGCAATCGAAAGTAGATTGCTAATGAGGATGTGGTCCTTCATTTATTCCTCTACTCATTGGGGGAAGTTGCTTACAACTAGTACATCAATTTTCCACCTGGATGTATCAAAGATTGGAATACTTTCAGAAAATTGTTCTTGGAACAATTCAAAACATTCATCAACCCAATTGTGATGCATCAACAATTCATTTCAATCAAAAGGGACCCAGCTAAGATAGTTTCTCATTTCAACCATCACTTCCATATGGCATATCGCAAGTTGGAGGCACCATACACTATACTCATTGAAACAACTATTTAGATTTATCTAAATGCCATGGACCCTCTTACTACCATCTTTCTTAGAAGGCTTCCTATAGCAGATATCGATACATTAGAGAAGGTTTTCATAGAAGCAATAACTTTCACCAAGCAAGTCAATCCTAACTGAGGACGACTGATGCTCCCACCTCAAGCTATCATAGTAATGCCAATGTACCCCATCAGAGTACCTAGTATGCCTAGTCAATTCATACCACCCAATCCAATTCCACTACAACAAGTGCTTGCTCCACAGAACCTTATGCTAACTTATCTAGGGTATGAGCCTCCTAAGACCACTTTCTTCGAAAAGAAGGCAACAGTTCCTGTTGAAATAGACAATAACTTCATTTTAGAATTTGATCAAATGAAAAATACTATGTCACAAATGAATAATGAATTGACTTGTCTTAGGTTTTCACAAGGACAAAATAACAACTTTCAAAGAAACAATGTCGGTCCTTACAACAACAATTATGGCCAAAGTTAACAAAAAATTCAATGGAAACAATAATAATGTAGGAAACAATAATGGGGGAAACAATCTCAATTCTCATAACTAAAATAATGGCTTTTAGAGATATAAATGACAATGGAACACACATCTAAATAATGGAAGTATTCTTGCTAACAACAACAACAAAAATGTTCAGTATGCAGATATCAATCAGTATGATGATGGTCATAATGCACCTAGCAATGATGGTTCACACTATAATGGGAATACAAAAATTAATCAAAGATCTCAAGCAAGTGATAATTCTACTCTTGTATAATTTAATGCTATGCTATTGGAATCCAATGATCCCACACAAAATCCATAGGTAGAACAATCGGTCAATGAAGAGTTCTCATTTCCATTCAACCAAGAACCTGACCTTTACCATGACAAAATGTTTGCCTTTCATAGTGACAATTAGAATAAGTACAACTTGAGAAGTTGAAAGGAACCTCTAACAGATGGAATTCCTCCAGTGCTACAACCAACAACTCTAGACCCAAGGGTGAGTACTCAGAGGATAGCAAAATCATAACCAAGCCAATGTGCCAACAATATTGAAAAACCCTGCTTGGTCTACCAAGAGATACAGTGTGGTGGAAGTCTTGAAACAAAAAAAAGGCAATATGTTTATGTTTGACATGTTGCAAAACTTTCTGCAAGAATGAGAAGCACTTATAAAGACTCTGGACCATATGAAGACTTCCCATAATGCTAATACCACCCCTCAAAATGTAGCATCACAAAAAATTAACACTACGGAGGCATTGCCCACCATGTTTAAAGACAAGGTAGAAGTACCCTCATTTTTTCTCAGTATCTGAATATACGAAAAAAATCTTCATAATTTCCTTATTGATTTAGGAGCTTCGTACAATGTCATGCCATTATCTATAGCACAAAAGTTAGGGGTTACCCCTCAACCTACCAACTGGGTAGTGATGAAGTTGGACAAAATAGAAGTAAAATTCATAGGTGTATTGGAGGACATGCAGATATAATTGACAATTGACCCTCAAATTTAGGACATTGTTGATATACATGTGGTTGATATTCTAGAAATATAAAGATTTCTCCTTAGGAGAGAATGGACAAAGTGTCTAAGGGGGTCATTTTCCATAGATTTCACTCAAATTTGGTCTCCATGGAAAGGTCTAAATAATCAAATCAAGATAGATGCAAAGCCCAAGTCAAAAAAGATGATCACATATTACAATGCCCCTAATGAGGTAGTAGTTTTGCAAGCAAATATAGGCTCCTACAAGGTCATGGTTTTTGATACTATGTCAATTGGAAAATCAAATGATCAAGATGTGGACTCCACAATTTCAGCCCTAAAAGATGAGCTCATAATACAATTCATAGACCAAATGATGGCTAACCTACAATGTCTAGGAGAAGAGGCTAATCCCAATATTCTCCTCCTTCCAGGATTTTGTTGATTGCATAAAGTTAGTCATTCTGAGTTCAAATGTTCATCATGTCAAGAAGTAGTTAAAAGAGTATTGACCCAAATTATTGAAGTAAAGAAATTTTATGATCCACAAAAGGAACCTACCAAAAATCAATCTCCTACAAATGTGTCTAATGTCATAGAAGAGATTAAAGGGGAAACTAAAGATTTGAACACATCATATAGTGATATCTCTTCAGATGGTGGAGGTTTTTCTTCTCTTCTGCTCGAAATGATCAAAGTAAAAAGAAGAAGAAGGTACATAAAAGGCCAGGGATGGACTTCAATGGTAATTTTTCCTCCCCCCAAAATTGAAGAAATTCAAGAACTGATAGGGGAAATTTAGGACAAACAAGAGAAACACACACCTCCTTTATCAGGGATTCACAACATAGAATCATCAAGTTCCTCTCCTAAAGGATTACAATGGGTTCCTAAGAAACAATCCTTTAAAGCTCAAATAAAAGAGAAATTGAGGACAAATAAGCACAAGGTCAGAAAACCCAAAGAAAAACCCAATTTGGACTCTTCACTTTGATGGTTCCAAGTGTAAATTAGGAGTTGGTGCAGGTAACGAGCTTGTTCCCTAAAAAGGTAAATCTTTCTATGCAGCATACTAATTGCAATTTAGATGCACTAACAATGTTGCAAAATATGAAGTCTTGACTCAAGGACTTCTCTTTGCACTTGAGAAAGGAGTTATAGCTCTCATTGTCAAAGGAGATTCTCAATTGGTTATCCAACAAGTAAAATCATTTTACTCTTGCAATGATAAGAGATTGATTGCCTATAGAAAAAGGGTATTGGACTTGTTAGATGACTTCCAAACTTTGAACATAAAGTCTATTACAAGAAGAAAGAACATGGTAGCCGATGCCCTTGCCATTTCAGCAAGCGCATTGCAACCTATTGAAGGAACAAAGTTGAAACATTTTTCAGTTGAGTTGGTCACTACTCCATCTATTCTAGACAATATCATGAACTTCCAAGTTTTTTAGGATGATCAACACATACTAGAGTTTATCATGTGTAGTGGTCACTTTAAGGGATAGGAAATAGATGACATCCTAGATGACGAACCAAAGGATATTGAAATTCAAGACAAAGATGGAATCTTGAACGTGAAGACCAATACTATTCCAAAGGGGATGGTTGAATTAGAACATATCTTTGATCGTGATGAATTAGCACTCAACAAAATAATTTTAGAAGAAAAGGGGACTAACGAATGCAATTCATACAATTTAGGAATTGAAGATGACCCAAGATGGTAAAGATTGGGAAAACATGCAGTTTATAGGAAAGGGAAGACATGCTCAAATTGCTCACAAAATACAAGGATGTCATCACTTGGAACTATGAATATCTAAAGATGTATGATCCTTGTATTAATACACATGATATTCCCCTCAAACCAGACACCAAACCTTTTTGACAAAGTCAGAGACCCATTAATCCCATTCTCGAACCTCTAATACTAAAGGAAGTCAAGAAATTGTTGGATGCAAAGATTATCTTCCCTGTGCATCACTCCACATGGGTGGTTAATCTAGTTCTTTTACGAAAGAAGATCGGAGAGATTTGACTTTGTGTAGATTTTTGCAATTTGAACTTACCCTCCCATTTCCCTCACTAGATGAGGTCATACAAATTGTGAACAATTCAAAAATGATATCTTTCTTGGATAGATATTCTGGTTACAATTAGGTAATGTTTGAAGAGGAAGATAGACTAAAGATTTCCTTTATGACCAAATGGGGAACTTTTTCCTATAGGAGAATGCCATTCAGATTGATTAATGCAGGAGCTATATTTCAACGTGCCATGGATGAAGCATTTAAGGAATTGACCAATAGATGTATAGTTATTTATATGGATCATTTGACTATCTTTTCAAAAAATCAAACTATACACATTGCTGACCTAAGACAAGTGTTCAATAGGGGTCGTAAATATGCCATATCTCTCAATCCCAAAAAGTGTTCATTTGGGGTCACTAAAGGAAAACTCCTAGGTCATATCATTTTTGAAGTTGGCATCTCCATTGATCCTGATAGAGTTGAAGCCACTTTGATGTTATCACCCCCAAATAGTCAAAGGGAACTCAAGTCTTTCTTTGGAAAGATAAAATTTGTTTGGAAATTCATAAGTGGATTTGTAGAGATTATGTGTCTACTTAATAATTTTCTTAAGAAAAAAGCTAAAATAGAATGGGGCCCTGAAGTTAAGAAATCATTTGAGGATATTAAGGTAGCTATTTCCATGGCTCCAGTATTGGTCAATCCTGACTAAAACCTTCCCTTCAAGATATTTTCCTTTGCTTCAAAGCATTTGTGTGTAGGGGTTTTGACTCAAAAGAAGGAAAAGGAAGATGAAAGACTTATTTCTTTTATGAGTTTCCCTTTGAGGAATGTCAAGTTGAATTGTCTTAACCTTGACAAATAGTCTTTTGCTTTGGTTAAAGTAGTAAAGAAATTTTTCCATTACATACTGAGAAGTAAGGTGTATGCTATTATACCTGACCTAGGAGTAAATACATTGTTGATGCAAAATAAACTTGGTGAAAGATAGGGTAAATGGATTCAACCTATGAAATTAGTCAAAGGTCAAGGATTTTCAAGGATGATAGCTAATAACTAGGTTAGCGATGAAAATAAATTTGAGTTTGAGAAAGAAACAAATGATGAAGACTAGAAGAAAATGATGATATCTCAAGTCAATATTGGGTAAGGTGTGGTGATAGATGTCTAGTACCAAGATATTGTGTATTACCTCCTGCAGAATTGATGCCCAAGTTGGATGAATAGCTCACAGTGTAGAGGACTTAAAATGAAATGCAAGTCCTATATGTTGCAAAACAACAAGTTTTACAAAAGAAAATATGAAGGGATCTACTTAAAATGCCTAGGACATGAAGAAGCGAAGGAAGTCCTAGAATAGTTTCACAACAAATATGGTATATGGCATGGTTCGGCGGAAGCAATAGCTCATATAATTTTAAGGTCGAGATATTTTTGGCTCACATTATTTAAGGAAAATTTTGAGCATGTTTTCTCTTGTCATGTATGTCAAACAAGTGCTAATAAAGAGAGATACCCGACGATGTCATTATAGCCTGTGTATGAGATACATCCTTTTGCAAAGTGGGGGTTGGATTTAATTGGTCTAGTTAACCCACCATCATCGACTGGACACAACTACATTCTTATGGACACCAATTATTGCACAAGATGGATAGAAGTAGAAACTTATAGAAATTGCACTGCCAAGGAGGTAATAGATTTCTTGGAGGAGCACATTGTTACCAAATTTAGAATGCCATTTGCCTTTATGTGCAATAATAGATCTGCTTTCGCATCAATATTTCTGACTCAATGGGCATTCAAGAATAAAGTTATCATTAAATTATCTTCAAATTACTAATTGCAAGGAAATGGTGTAGTGAAATCTATGAACAAGAACCTGGTCATAGTAATAAAGCGATTATTGAAGGAGAACCCTAGAGATTGACATATGCATTTAAAATATGCCTTATGGATAGATCGAGTAAGGGTCAAGAATGCTTTGGGGACTTCTCCATATTTACTTGTCTATGGGTAGGAGCTAGTATTTCCACTCAACCTTAGAATTCCTATTTTGAAGTTTATGAGTGGATATGTTGAAGATGCTAATAGAGTACAGTTCAAATTGATGAATCTTTTAGAGATGGATGAAAAATGCGTAGCTGCATTGGACCACATGGCTAAACATCAAGCTATCATGAAGAGTTTGTTCAACAAGAGAACCACCATAAAATCATTCAAGATTTATGACCTTGTTCTATTATGGGATAAGGCAAAAGAAAAGCTAGGAATTCATACCAAGTTTCAATGCTTGTGGATGGGTCCTTATCAGATAGTGAAAATCCTTGGAGAAAAAACTTTTAGGCTTAGTTGCGTATAGGTAGAATTTCTTCGCTTTCCTATAAATGGGTAATTTATGAAACATTATTATGAAGCCAAGAAGAAATAAAAATTAGTTAGGTTCTATTTCTGCAACTAGTTAGATTTTATTTCTGCAATTAGTTAGGTTTTATTTTTTGCAAGTGTGTTTATTTTTAGTTGTGTGTTTTCTTTCAATTGTGTGTTTGCTTCCAATCGCATGTTTTCTTTCAAAGTTGTGTTAGTCTGAGGAGGGAAGGTGCACTTGAGATTTTATCTTAAGATATTTCATTAACCACTCTTTGGTTTTGATTTTAGGAAGAGGTATTTCTTTGTCAAAATATCTAGACAACTATGTTTTATACAAATGAACAAAGGATGTTGCTTGCAAAAATAGGGAGACTTTCAGTCTTAAGTTCAGGGTTTTGAACCAACGAGCTCTCAACACTTTGAAAACTTAAGAATCAACCATATTAGGTGTTGTCAAATTAAGGCTAAAGGTAGCAAGGGATGATTCAAACTCCAATTGGTTCAAATAGGAGGGGTTTTCTCAAAGGGTTGTTAAGATCATTGTTTGGCATGAGAGTTTCTAAAGTTCTAAAAGAGGAACACAAGGGATGTTCACTAAAGACCAATCCAAGAAATGACACTAATGTCCTGGCTATACAGTCTAAACATAGTCAGGATATAGAATATATACACACAAAAAAAACAAAAGAAAAAAAAAACACAGTGTTAAGATAAGGATTCTAAAGATCTAAAATGGAAAAAGGATACAATTTCAAAATGGAGTATCTTTGTACTAAAGTATTGCTTCATCAAAGAGCAACATTGTGAACTACATGGAATAATTTTTTAAAATTTGCCAAAAAACGTAAAAGAAGGTGACATCTCGCTAATAGCACTCAAACTAATTATCTCATCTAGTCAAGAAGTGATTGATAAAAAACCTTTGTGAAGATTCTAAATGAATGGTCTAGGAGGAATGGAAGATTGTTTCTGACTTGTCTAAAAACTATGATAGATTGCATCCTAAGATGTCAAAGGGAATGAATACACTAATAACACATTGAGCTTGAAGGTTGTGAACTCTAGAAATTTTGATTGCAAAGTCATCCAAGATACGCTCAAAGTGTTCAAAGTTTGGTTGGTGTTTGACACATGTAGAAAGGATATTTGTTGATGAAGAAACACCTTCATCATTTCTTCCTTTTTTGGGGGCTATTTGTTGTGGTTCCATAATATACACCCCATTCTATACTAAGAATGGAGACCCCCTACTTTCAAATATCGAACTCACAATTTGAGGACCCAAAGAAATGTTAAAGAGTCAAAAATCAAAAAAACCAAAAAATTGAAAAAAGTCAAAAAATAAAAAAAAGATCAAAAAATTAGAAAATCAAAAATCAAAAAAATCAAAAAAGACATAAAAATTATAAAATCTGAAAAAATATTAAAATTATAAAGTTGTAAAAAAAAATTTAAATTGTTAAAAAATTAAGAAAAAAAACCAAATGCGCACCACATATAAGGCATAGGGCATGCACTACCCACGTGGTCCGCTCTACACACCTGTGCACTTGTGTAGGTGTGCACCACACACCTGTGCACCTACACAGGGGCACACTACACACCTCATGGGTGGGCGGGGTTATAAAACCCCTGCCTCCCCTAAAACCCTTATCCATTTTCATTTCATGCCACTCTGCTTAGTCTCTGAGCTCGCATCAAGACTGACTTTGCACAATGCAAGCTACATTCAAATTTGCATCACGCACACTCTTAAGCATTGCATGCCCACTTATTTACATCATGCTACATGTGTGTTCCCATTGCATGTCACACCATGCATGCCCACGTATGCTACCCATCACTCCCATCATGTTGCAAGTCCCCATGTGGCACCCACCCATCTGGTAGCTTGAGCATGCCCATGCCTACACGTGCATCCAACATCTACCAACACATCTTCCATGGCTCACATTCAAACTATGTTGCACACCTGCACACCATGCCATGGCTTCAAAACCCATTCACATGTTGAACTTCTCTCCCGTGCATGCATGCTTCATGTTGTGCCAAACCTTCAAAACTCAATTGAGCGATCTGTGTATCTCCACCATGCGTGCTCCAAAATGGCATTGTGCATGATCACTACCTCCACGCATCATGTAGTTTGCACTTTGAACACTATCTACACCTCCACTTTGTGTCACATGTGCCATATGGTGCCACACGCTCGCTCGTGCCTTCACCATAAAAAAAATATAAAGGATAAAAAAATTAAAAAATTAAAAAATTATATAAAAAATGAAAATTCAAATTAAAATTAAAAAAACACTAAAAAAATGAGATTTTTTTTTTTTTTTCAAAAATATTATATATATATATAATAAAATAATAAACAAATAAAGACACACCTTGTTTTCATTATTTTTTTTGTCATTAATTAATTGAAGAGTAACCAAACATTTTTTGCATTTTCTTTAAGTTCTCATTATTTTGAGCTAATAAATGTCTTTCCTATATCATGCAAATTAAATGGCTTCCATATCTGGAGAGATGGCACCAAAGCCCATTGTATTCAAGTTCCAAGGCATACCATCAAAATCAAGGTTCCATGATGATTATGCAAAAATCAAAGATATCAATTTGGGGCATATAGATTTGGGAGAGTTCCTTAGAATCTACAATAAACCCACTAAGAGATCAACATTGATATCCACCTTGATACATTCCGGGTTGGTGAGGGCAACTTTGCATCACGTACTAATGCAATTAGCAGAATTGATTATGACACTAGCACAACACTTTGTCCCAAAGGAGAGAGTGGTTAAGAGCATGACTTGAGAAGTGGTCCTTGACCTCTAACCTAACAACATTGAGAGGGTCTTTCATCTCTCAAGGTAGATCAATTCATTAGACTCTCCTATGAAGTAGCAAAGAGCTGGAATAGAGAGCATCCCAAAGAAGCATTGGAAATCATCCAATCCTCCTACCTCATTGAGAAGACTGATTTGGGCTGGGTCACATGAAAGGTGGACATGAATAGGGGATATATGAAGGAAGATATTGGCTATTCCATCATCCTTTTGAGTAGAGCCATGGGTCTACTAGCAATTGGCCACCTCAGCACTTTCATGGTCAACTTCATTGAAACAATCAAAATGGAAAGGATACCGCTGGACTGGGCCACCACCCTGAGTGAGAAATTATGTGAGCAATTAGGGGTAGTTAAGGACAAGAAGAAGTTCTATATGACTTCATACATGGTTTATCTTCTTGCAGCAAGGGTGACAAACTACCTCAGTTTGTACAAAAGAGGCAATATGTAGGATCCTAATGCCTAGCCCTATATTGTCTACCTCAACTGGTGAGGAAGAAGCTCTCGGTACAAAGCAAGGAGTATAGAATTGTGAATGATGCATTCATTTTGGTGGTCATTTGATTCATAGAGGGTGATTATGTGAATATGTTATTCGATGAAGCAAAAGCACAAATAATAGCTCTCGGGACATACTTCATCCAATTTAAGACATTCACATATCTGCAAGTAGCTAGTGCATCTGTCAACCCCAAGAAGCTCCCTAGATACCTATTAGCACCCAATATGATCATGATTTTAAAAAATTCAAGTGTAGAGTTTTTGAACCACTTTGAACTTTAGTTCAAAGTAGTTCAAAGAGATTCAATGGTTCAAATAGGTTCAGAAATGTAGATTGGTTAGCAAAGTTTAGAATTCTATCTCAATGCATTCGCCAGGTTCAATTTGTTAATACCATAACTTCAAGAAAGTGTAGAGTGTTAGATTAGGTGAAAAACTAATCTCCCAAGAACACTTGCATGCATAAACCTATCACATGGATGAAGCAAAGAACAGAGGCAAAGAAAAATCAAGGAGGCCAAAAAGCCAGATCCATCTTATGGACATGCAAAGAGCAATATCTCATATAATCCAATAAGTGAATGTATAAAATACAAAGAGGTGAATCCTTATAAAGGAATCACGAAACCCGAAAAGGGAAACTAAAGCCTAAGAAAGCTAGGGTTGCACAATATAATTAATAAAATATTAATTATATGCACCTACAAGATAGCTTAAGAAAACTAGAGTAATAGGCAACTTAATTAATTAAATCAAAGTGATTTAATTAATAAGTTAGAACAAATCATTACTCTAACATAGAGGTGCAGATTAAGATGAAGATTAGGTATAGTGGTTCAAAGGGTTTTAGAAGTTCAAGGTGGCTCATTGGTTCAATTTACAAATTTAGATACTGGCTCAAATTGTCAAGTTCAACCTTTTAAATATAGAAATTCAGAGGTGTAATTTGGAAAGGCACCCTAGTCAAAGGACGACCATCATGGTAAATCTTCAAGAAGGTTTAGCAGTTCAAAGTAGTTAGTACTTTAAACATGTAGATTTAGACTCAATGTCTTCAAGTTTAATGATTCAGAGCAGTGAATTGGAAAGGTACAAATCAACTCAGGCCCACGGTGCCAAATTCCTTCAGAACTTTCCAAATAGAAGATTTCATTTAGAAATAAATGACCATAGTTTGACACCTTATCAAATTGATATTAACAAGATAAAGATGTAAATAATCAATGCTTATGTGAGTTAAGTTCAAAAAATCTGATGAATAATGTAAAAGGGGATAATTGAATTCAATCCATGACCCAGTAGTTCGAATGAATTTAGGCTTCATTCATATCACCTAGAATCATTGGCTAGCATCAGCATTTGATCAGACTTCAAAATTCTCAATGTTGTGTATTCTTTAATAAGAATGTAAGCATGCACTGAAAGAAGAGATGTTATGGTTAGATCCTTTGAAAGAGAACATTCACATGTGATTCCTAATCCAGTCGATTCTCCATCTGGCTATAAAATGTGTTGATCTAGGAAAATGCAAAGTAATGAATGTGAAATTTGAAGTTAAATAAAATTGGCACTATCAAAGGCTTGATACCCTGTTCAACAAGGAATGTGCATATGTAGATTTTGAAACATATAGGGTTTGAACTTCATTTTATTGGTAGCATCAAATGTGTCCTGACAAAGCTTGATCTCATAAATAAAGAAACCAATTGCTTCGAAAGTTTTTGAAAGATCCATGGGTTGGAATTTTTAATTTCTCACATAATGATATCAATATGAGTATTGATATGATAGCTTCCCAGAGGGGTTCAAAATATTTAGCAGAGGTACTTTCAGAATATTTGGTGGGTATTGTTAAGGCACGCATTCATATACCATACTCAAACACAACAAGAAATAGTAGCTGTGGATATGTTTGGCCGATAAAAGAAAATATATCTTCTATGTGCTCATAGACACATGGAGCATTGGATAATATACTAGTTTGCAAAAAGGTTATACCAGGGGTTAGAAGATAATATTTTGTCCAAACATTTAGATCACTACCACTTGGGCAGATTATTCATCTCAGGTGACATTCCTAATAACCTGGGCCGAAGATTTTCTCACATGACACGACAAATATTTATGAACTTTCCTAGAGAAAGAAGAGCGTGTAAAGATCTTTTCTGTGCACACTTCTAAGAAATGCTTAACTAAGGATGCATATCCAAAAAAATTTCCTCCAGGCACCAATTATAGCCAAATGTATAAAGATGTTCAAGTAGCTGTTGACTGGTGTCATCGAGATGGAATTGTGATGCAAGTAACTACACGTGCCCCCTCCAAGTTTATTCATGAAGACCGCTTGATATTATCAATGATAAAAATGCTTTAAAATTTTGGATGTGTGACCTTCCCAATTAAAATCAGCCTATGGGATTATACACATATAGTTGTGAATTATCTTTGTGGAAAATATGGAGTGAATGGAACTACACCTCATGATGATGAGTGGCTAGACTATTTTGATGTAGTCATTATTGGTAGTGCAAAGCCAAAGCCTTCAAATAGTAAGCAACAATATTTCATCATGAAGCCACTTAACAGTGGTAGAAGCTGACACTTGTGTCATAACCAGCCAAAAATTGACCTTTAATCTTGTGTGTGGAGGCATGTGCTATGAATGCCAAATATCAACAAAAGGAATTGACTCTTGGTAAGAAAATAAAGTTTCAAGAAATCGGCTCCTCACCATTTCAAATTAATATGGAATGTCACATATATGGGAGATAGAATATATTGTAACCAGATAACAAAAAAGTAGTAGCTATTCATTTGTATTGAAGAGGAGTTTGAGTATCTTGCCACTGCTTCATTAAATGATATGGTGTGGGTCATGAATGTTGTCTCATCCTATGGTATTAATTCATTACATTTGGTCCATGACTGTGACTTAATTGGCACATACAATGACTGGTGTGAGGTATTTTCAACATATCCTAGAACCTATGATCTGCTACACCTTAATGGGCTTTTCACTGCAGGAGGTGTGGTGTGAGATGGTCTTCTGCATTCTCTATTTTAGAAACTACACTTCATCCTTTGTATCTACTCTATGATTTGTTAAAATTGTACAATTCCATTGAGGTGTAGCATACAATGTCCAACAACTCATATGACTTAATAATCCCCATTCAAGGTTTTCCCAATGATGCATAGTGACAGGTGTCATGGATAGAAACCTAGAAAGAAGCAAACAATATTATAATGTTTTATAAACATTATATCATCATTAGTGGGGAATGATATTTAAATATCATATGATGATAGGAAAAGTCGATGAGAACTTGGCAGTAAAAAGGGAGCAATTTCAAGAATTAGTTTCGAGTAACTAAAGATGATTTGACCTTGCAGAGATAAAAGTTGAGAAATCATCAGAATAGTTGGAAAAACATAAATTTTAAATAAAGTTCACCAAGGAAAACCAATGGTAGAGGGAAATTGAAGAGTCTCCATGGGAATGATTTTATAATAATAAAGAATTCCAAGAAATAGTTACTGGAAGGGGAATCAAAACTGACAGAGAAAAGATAAATAGGCAACAGTAAGTGAATAAAGGGGTTCCATTCTTCCTTCTTCCAGACTGCAGAATTGGAGCTACAGATAGGGAGGAGAGTTTGGAAAAACTATTCTATTTTCTTGAGAGGCTGTGAGAGGCAGGGCATGGGTTATTTCCTTTCTTTCTTCTTTTCAAAACTAGGTGTTTGAGGTAGAGTTGGGATTTTGATAAGTTATGTAGCATGGTGAAGGGAGTTTCTATCTTTATTGAAATAACAATTTGGTTGTAATGTGTAGAAGGTACTTTATGAATATTTTATAGTCAAGGAAGGGAGACTGGAGGTTAATAATATCAAAACTTTGATTATGGTGTATTTTCCTCCCACTGGTAATGAACCTTGAGTCATTTCTAGTTTTCTCTGAGTTATATTTCAATACTGTTATTTTCTTCTCACATTACCTGCTCAAATACCTTTAAAGGCTCTAGTTTTATTTCTCTCAAGAGAACAGGAAATGTATTTTCATTTTCATTATATAATGCAGTATTCAGCAAATGAAATTTGCATCATTTGTTGTTCTTTATTCTCTTTTTATGCGGTAGCATAGGTTTTTGCATCTACGTTGTATTTACAAGTAGATGTCTAATATCCTTTCATGCTTTCTAGTAAAAGCAGTCACATTTAATTCATTGAATAATTTGTATGAGGAGCTGTACCCGATAAAAATTCAAAGGAAGGTTATCAATGCATGATAACCTATCCAACTGTTGGTCTTGATTTGTCCTTTCACTTGGGCATTCAGGGTCAGATTTGTGTGTATTTCTTCAAAGGACAATCTGTTCACTAACAATACCCAAGAAACAAACTAGGGTTATTGGATATTTCCTGACATATTGAATCTAAGTATGAGAGGGTGAAGAGATAAAGAAGACCCTATTGGACATGGCCCCTAATCATTGGACCATACTAGTTCAAATGAAAGCAAGATATTATGTCCTTTAAGTGGGAATGGGAGAATTATCCCCTCAAAGAGTACAATTCCCCTAGGCTCTATTTTGACAATATCGAGAGAGTGGAGAGCCTAGCTAGTAAGGAGTTTCGCCATGAAGATGCTATTGAAGATCATTGGATGAATGCAAAAAATGACTACGATGTCTGCAAAAAATGACTACGATGTTTGCATAAGGGACTATTGTAGGACGACTTTCTATTTAGCAGAGAAGGCTCTCAAGCTAAACATCCCAAAATAAATAAGGCAATATGGTTCATGGGAGCTACTAGACCCCCTATTCAACTCAAAAAAAATAGGAGAAAGGCCCATCATAAATGTTGAAGTTGATAGGGAGGAGGATGATGATATTAATCATCGAGTGAGGCACATAGTTAGAATGACTAAGGATTGGAACAAGAAGCCTTTTCAACTTGATCCGATATGTGAGAATATAGTCTTTCATGCCCAAGCCTACCCTAAGAAAGCTAAAGGGAAGAAAGTTACAATTCCTACCTTTGCAGCCCAATCTCCCATCAGGCCAGAGATAGTACACCAACTTGACCACCTAGTTGGGTACTATCATCCTCCAGAGAGGAAGGGAAAGAATAAAAGGAAGAGGACCTCCCCTCGAAGGATTCAAATAGAATGGGGTGAAGCGCATGTAACTCCCCAACAATAGGGAGAGAGTGTACAAGGGTCTAAGGATATTGGTGCTTTCCAAGTCTAGGATGACCCTCAATTTCCTCCCTTTGTGCATAGCCAATCAAAACAAGGAGAGAGTTTGTAATTTCCTATTCCTCCTTTGCAAGAAGAGCTAGCATCCCCTTCTATCTCCACAAAACAAAAGAGGATTAAAATCCAAATGAAGAAAAGGAAAAGGGTGACTAGGAGAATGGTGCCATTCCCATCTATCCCTCAAACCATTCTAGAAGGAGAAGAGGAAGGAAAGGAAGAGGAGGAGGAGGAGGAGGAAGTGTCCTTGCAAAGAAGAACTTGGCTAGCTAGAGCCATAGAGCAAGAAAGGAGAAGTACCATGGGTACATTGCCATCCACCCTAGTAGAACCCTTAGAAGTCTCTTCTTTAGAAGATGAAGTACATTAGTGGGAGGATGATTAGGGTGAAGAAGATGATGATATTTTCAAAATGTTAGAATTTGATTTTATGCCTGTAGGAATAGAGCTAGTTGAGAATAAGATCAAGGATACCCCTATAGGTGACCCTCAACAAGAAGACTAGACGCAAATGCTACCAGACTCACAGGGTCTCAATTTTACTCCCCCATCTCCACCATAAGTCACAGTGTTAGATAAAGGCTCAATTACTCATTCCCCCCAGAGTTCAAAAGAGGAATAGGTTTAGGAACCATCACATGGGGAGGAACTAGTACAAATGGTGATCAATGAAGTGTCAAAGGAGGGACAAATGGTGGAATATTCTCAACCACCTTCCCAAGACACTAAGGTGCAAGTTGCAAGGTCTACTGAGATAGAGATCGTAGAAGGAGAGCCCGCACAAAGGGAAACAACTTTGAGGAGGAGAAATAAGGGAAAGGAGGTTGCAAAACATACTCCTTCATCCTCTAGAGGTGGGTCTTCTGCTAAGCATATCCCAAGATGGCTCCAAAAAGAAGTAATGAGGAGTACCTGACCTCAATTTTGAGCTACTGAGGAAGAAATTTTTTAGATTGCAAAGATTTTAAATAATTCTAAGTCTCTGTTGCATGAGGCAAGACTGTTGGCCTTTATTACCAATACATGGAACCAAGAATTATTTTCTCAAGTGGTTGTCCCTCTAGAAGATACAGATGCAGAGAGCCTCGGCCCCCAAGACTATCAAGTTAAAGAGTTCATACTTGGGAGACCTACATGGGATACAACTTGATTAATGGTGACTTTGTGAATTAAGGAAATCTTTAGAAGCATGGAGCAGGAGGAGGTTGAACTCCAAGCACTTCGAAGGAAAAATGAGATCCTCAAAGAATATTTAGCTGAAGTAGTTGGTCTCCTTGATCTTGAGCACTACAAGGAGACATTGAACACCATTCTCAAGCAATGGGGAATGTACAGTCATCCATTTTTGAAAGCTTTTCAACAATGATAGGAAATTTTTGAGGATAAAGGAATTTTGATTATTTAGGGGAACCTAAAGTTACTACATGCTACATAGGAGAATGTGAATAAAATGGTAGTGATTTTGGAGCAGGACTTTAGCATCATGGATGAAGTAAGGGCTTGGAGCAAGCACTTAAAAATTTCACAAACAATAAAGGGACAAAGGTATAGGATTTTGGTAGATGTTTATACTACTAAAGAGTTAGATTTGATTGATGCTTGGATAGAGAAAATTGCATATAGTAATAAAGTAATGGAAAAATTACACGCTGAGATTCATCAGCTCAAGGACTAAGCTCGAGAGTGAATTTTGGAGGTAGAGAAGCATTATAGCAATGCTTGTTTAGATATTTTTGAGGATGAAGAATGGGAGAGGTTATTACCTATAGAGGTAGTGGTCGAGAATTTTAAGAAGATTTTTGTGGAAGCTGCTAATGATGAAGATATCCAACAATTCTTCAGGACTGAAGAAGCTTTGTTAGGATTAGATTATAGAGAAGTTCAAGGGAAAATATCCAAACATAGCTTTGGGATAAAGAAGAACAAAACCCAAATGCTAGAATTGCAGTAAAATTTTGAGATTTTGGACCATTTTGAGGTGGGCAGATCCATAGCTCTATAACTATGCAGCTCCGTAGGTCCACATTTTCAAAAGTTCCACCGACACTTAACTACTAGTTTCAAAAATAGAGTTTTTCATGCATTAGAAACACATTCTGACCATAGTTTAACTCCAACAATTGCTTTATGAAGGATCAACTTCCAATTTTGGCACTTCTAGACACTTCAACTTCGACTTGGAGCTTTCTCATTCTTTCTTCTCTCATATTTCTTTGTTTTTAATCTGTAAAAAGGCTCATGCATCCAATTAATGAAGAAAATATGGATGGAGCCTTACTTAGCGCCAATTAGATTGTAGTTTGTATATAATTAGTTTATTTTGTTAATTAAAAGCATTTTTATTGCATGAAGAATATCTCTCACTCTCAACACAAATTGAGGAGACAATTTTTTATAAATACCCCATTGTAATATGTAATGAGGGTCATTGTTATTTTGCAATAAAATTATGCTTTTGGTGCTTGCATTTGGAGTGTAGTAATTCTTCCCTAAATGTGTCATATTTTTGTGGATTTATTTTCTTGGAATCATGGTTGAACCAAAGGTTTATTACTTTGTTTTTGGGTGTGTGATTCATTCATTCTAGTGTGTGTTATGGTATTGATGAATTCTGCTATGTAACTAGCTTGAGAATAAATCATCGAATTGTGCTTACATAACTTTTCATCTCATATGAGTGCACTTTTCGTGGCCTTGTGATTTGATGAAGGGTGAAACATCATATGCTCATTAAGTTTCTCATGGAAAATTGCATCAATGGGACTAGGGAAGCTCTGCTCCTTTCATTGGTTATTTATCAATCTCTTTGAAAGCTTAATTCATAGATGTGTTGTTCTCCATAACTTATGTTTGTTAGGGAATTTCAATTTCACGTTATTTACTTTCAACTTTTGTTATTTTCTTTGCTAACCCATTGTTAGAATAGGAGTTCATATTAGTTGCATTGTTAGCTTGCATTCATTAGAAAAACCATAAAAATACAAAACCATAGTTTTCTTGTGTGTTTTATTTTGAAGTAGCATGCAGATTATTCATCTCATTTTGAAATCAAAATGAACCAGCAAATTCCTCCTTGTGAACAATCATAGTTATCTTCAACTAAATAGATTCTATTAGGTCATGAGATCAACCTAGAACCTTGGAGTTGATTGAAAAAATCAGCTTTTCAAGAGAGGAGTTTGCAAGAATTCCTATCATTTAGCATCGTGCATAATGACAACTCAATAATAAGGAATTTTTTACATTGAATTCTTTGCCTGGACCAACTTCTATTTTAATAATTTTATCTACCATGAATAATTGGGCAACAGGAGAAAAATTTGTCTCATGAGGTAATAATGAGTGGAGAAACTATGAAGCTTTTAAATGATGTGGTGAATTCAAGGATGGTAATATGTTTTCTAAGATACATTCAGCTTGAGGGCACACTTGAGGCTCTATTCCATTTTCATTCAGAATAATGGATGAGATTATTTCATCTTCTTCTTGATTAGTTATAAATTATTATCTACCTATCATCATCAATTGGTAGATGAAATTGACTTCTGGATTATCATCACCTAAATCTACCCAGATTGCTTTATCATCTAGTAACAATGGGTGAGCATGGGAGTATAAAGATAGCTTGTTAGTATGAATACCATTGGATATTGTCATCTTTGCAAGTCAGCAAGCTATATAAGCATCTATAGTGGCCAACTATGGTCTTCCTAAAATTAAAGGATATCCTCCCATATTAGCCTTTAGGGAGAGAAAAACAAAATCAATAGGATATTCCCAAGAATTTAAGATGACTGTGACATCTTCCATCATCCCATCTAGCTTAATGATAGAGCTATCAACAAGCTGAAGTATGGTGGGTGTCTCTCTAAGGCTAATGATATGCAGTTGAGACAATATCTCCTTTGTCATAACATTTATAGATGCTCCTAAGTCAACTAAAGCATTTTGAACTTGGATCCCATGAATAGTGTGTTGGTGTTTTAAAACTACTGAACAACAAAATGTTCAATACCAAAATGATAATACTCACACAACCTAAGGATTGGCCAATTCTTATTAAAAATTACATGTGTAAACTATTTCGACCCAAATTCAATAAAACCAAGGATGGTTTTCTACTCTTTAGGTTTTGCAAAACCAAGGTGGGTATACCGAGGGGATGATTCAAATTGAATGCTATTGTATGAGAATTATATTAGTTTCATTCTGATTCTCATCTTCTCTCTTTAGAGAGATACATTATTTTGACATTTTAGATAAAATCCATCCCATATAGCAGATTTGGTCACAATTCTTTTATAGATTTGCAAGTATTCCCAGCAATAGTGGCTAACTAAGGCTAAAACATTCTATGGAAACAAGTGCTGACCATCTTTGAAAATATTTAAGAAAAGTAAAATAAAGTTGATTGTGATTTTAAATTTGATGCTTATTCATGATATACCTATCTGCGGATTGAATTAATTTGATCAGTGCCTATTCCATTGGGATTCAGAGTGTACTCAAGTTTATAGATCTAATTCATTGCATTATAACAGACATTATTAGTTATTCTTAGTGGAATTCATTCTTACTGACATCCTTTCTATTACCACAAAAATCCCATCAAATTAATCAAAGCCTTTACCTAATTCATATAATTAATAGCAGTAATGAATTGATATACAACCTAAATGAATTGCATTCAATTGAACAAGCTTTACTCACACAATCTCAAGATAACCAGGTAACAGCAAAGGAGACAAAATTCAACAAGAATTGATATGGGGATAGCTCAAATTTGTATTAATTTTCCTTGAAAATTGTATACAATTATAGTAAACTCAAAATGACTCTAGAAAGAAACACAAAGATCACTCAACATTAATGTATTCTCAAAAAATTTGTAGAGAAGATACATCATAAAGTTTTCTCAAAGACTAGACCGAAAACATCCTAAGTATACAACTAAAAATGCATTAGAAATCGGACCCTTCTCTAGCCCTAGAATCTCAATTATATAATGTGAGATGCCACAGGCTTCAGGCATAGAGAACTGATAGGTGTCCTTTTACAAAAGATATTTACATTTTGCTTGTCACAAAAAGAAAAAATTGTGTGTAACAAAAAAAATTATACATCACTACATTCTCTTGGTAGGCCCCCTTTTCTATTACATTTTCACATGCTACAAATCCCATGATTGGTCTTTATTCAGTTTGAGTCCTTGGCATATGTAGCTACTATGCTAGCCAATGATGAGTCTTGTTGTAGTACTTACAATTCAATTTCTACCCATGGTTTTTCACTATCTTCACCTTGAACTAATAAAACTGCCTTTACCTTTACTAAAATTGATTTTTGTCCTTTATCTTCTTCATCTCTCCAATCTAGTACTATTGTGTCAATAATCTACACTTCATACTCCTGCACCTCATCATCATCTATTTCAACTTCGTCAAACTATTCATTAGAAGCAATATCTGCCATCCATGTGTCAAAAAGTGTATCATCTGGCCAATTGAATTACAGAATATCATGTTGGTTCCTAAGCACATATTCAACTTCCTTATCAATACTAGCAAAATCTTGTTTTAAAGAATCAAAGAATAATTGGACTTTCACCAATTCCTCTTTTGTGGTAGTGCACCAAGCATGCCCTTTTTCATTGATAACCTTATTTATTCTCAAATATAATAGGTCATCCAATTCATTGGCCCATTCATCCTTATTCTTTAATTCATTCTTTTTATTTAAAGCATGAGGGAATAAATCAAATTTCTCCTTCTTATACTTGCTTAGATAAGAAACAACTTTCAGTTGTAATGCAACCCTTCTATTATCAAAATCTCACAAATCATTAGCAATATCATATGTTTTCTCAATATGGTCATGGGAAGACGTTATAACAAAGTAACACAAAAAGGTAATTTCTTTCCTTCTCTTTCCCCACTTATTGACAATAGGCTTTAGAGCCTCATCATGGGCTTTCAATCCTTCCCATAGACTCATTACCTTTGCTAATTGATCATAAAACAATGGCCATTCAATTTTATCTACTAGATACATTAGAGCAATTCTCAGTTTATCTTCATATTGTACATTTAGCTCTACATGTAATGCCCACAACTTACTCTTTTCTTCTTTAGAATCTTCAACAGTGTAGTATTGTGGCCTTTGTGGTGTATTTGGTAGTTCTATAAGTGGAGTGGATTTAAAAGGCTCCACTAGAGGGTGAGGATATGTGATTCTTGGCCTAGAAGAACTCCCCATTAATTTATTTTCAAGTTCAATTCTCTTTTGAACTTCTTTATTATAGGCCTCCAAAACACTCTCGTATTTACTATGTAGCTCAAACATTGTTTTTTCCTCTTTCTCTGTAGTGGCCAAAATAAACTAATAGGTTCCTACACCCATATGAGCTACCTATACATGGGATTTCTTTGCTACCCTTCTCACAATAATATTTCCCATCAATCTAGATTCATCTAGCTATGATGAGGTAGCTCGTGATCCCTTTCTTAATGACCAAATGACTAAGGCAACCTAGTCTTCACTGAATGTAGTACCTAGGAACTCCTTCTTATTTAGATCTTGAAAATCCAATTTATTTGAAACAGAATTAAAAATCAAAGCATCAGCTATATCCCAATTGGGTAATAATAAAATATTTGAGGCATTTACCATTTGTCTCCCCTCTTTAGGGGTTATGTTTTGGAATTCTTGCATCATCTTTTCTTTTACTTGATTTTGCATGGTTTCTTCCTCCAACTTAGGATGCTCTATTCCTAGCTTATTGCATCTTTCTTCAAATTTACCCATGTTGGTTCTCCATGCAAACTAGAAAAAGGCTCTAGATTTGATAAAATTATCATTTGAAAAAAACTGTTGACTTGCTTGCTCTAACATGAGGTCTAATTCCCTTCATTTATAATCTGTAACTATCAACTCAAAACTTGGCATAGGAGGCTCCTGGGGGTTTCCTTCATCTATTTTAGATTAGATAACAAAAACTCCCCCTTAGGATCCCAATTTTTCAATTTTCTCCCTAGTGAGTTGTTCTTCCTTAATCCTTAGAGGGGTTTGTGAAGGTGAATATTCTTCAATGTGAGAATCTTCTTCCCTTGTTACTTTCTACCTCTTAGGGGAGGGCTTAGGATGCCTCTCTTGCCAGACCACACTAGTGGACCCAATTATTTGTTTAGCTTTATCCATAGTGGTCCTTTTATTGTGAATGTTAGTATAACCTGGCCTCTTTTGGATAGTTAATTGACCTACCCCTATGTTGGGAGTAAATCCCATTTTCCTCATTAATTCCTTGGCCTTATCTAGGAAAGAATTAATAAGAATTTTCTTCTTCTCATTCATAGTTTTCATTGTTTTAGGAAAAGTGAGCATGAGCTTATTTATTCTATCTACTATTGTAATAGCATTACCTAGAGGACTATAATCTACATCAAAACAATGAATAAAATCCAAAACTTTTGGGAAAACTCTCCATTTTTCTTTCTTAGTCTCTTGCTCTTGCAAGGAGTATTCATTTCTTATTATATCTTCAAAAAAATAGAATTCGTGGTCAATTTTATCAAGCTTAATTCTATGTCTACAGGCCAAATGATCAAATCCCTTAGTGTCACAAAAATGAGGGTGAGAAATAGCCATTTTATACTAATCCAAAATCTTGTGTAGAGAAAGCCAACCCCATTTTGTGATTACAAATTGATGGGCCACTGTACAAGTGGAGAATATTGACCCTCTTGATCTTTCCAACAAATAGGTTTCCTCCAATCCTTCTAGCTACCACAAAAATTTAGCTACTCCTACTTTTAAAGGAACTTGGTAAGGTAACACATGGGGAGTACATCTGAAACCATAAATTTTGATGACAGTTGAGACTAAATATGGGATGATGTCTCCCCAATTGTGTGAAACCTTCAAACCAATAGGATTTTCCAAGGGCCTAATGAGATTTTCCAGCGCCTTGGGTATTCTAGGATTGTCACTCAATAATAAGCATCTCAGTTTTGAGGCAAAATATCTATCAATTCTGACAAAACTAGCCTTGTCTACTTCCCATGTCATATCTGCACTCCATAATTGGACTGGCAGTGCTTCCCCATCTTGTTCCCTATTTAATTTAATCTCTTTTCCAAGATATGTTACTCCTTTGAACAAAAATATGTGCATTATCAAAGAATAGTGACCAAAAATATTTTCCACCTTGCCTTTCACAATCCCAACTAGGTCGTTATGAATTTCTTCAACCAAATAAGAAGAAAAATAAAAAATTATGTCCACACCAAAAGAGGAAATATGAGTAACCATGTACATAAAATCCATGGGCATAAACTCCTATTCATCTTTTCTAAAAACTATGCATAGAGTCCTATATGCCTCCACAGCCCTGGCATTGAAATATGCCCTTTTGAAGGGTTCCTTGGAGGCTTCTGTTATTGCTGGTAGAGTTCCAATTTTTCCTTTATGTGCCCTTAGTGCTCCTTGCCAAACTACATCTTTATTTGACATGTATTCTTTTTCTAACCCTTTTAAATCAATTGGCACATGGTAGTCAGCGAGAGGCCTTAAACCAAATACTTACCTAATTTGCTCTTGGCTGATTGTGATCAGAATTTCACCATCAATTCTTCTCACTACTCTAATTCATTGGTCATAGTTTTTTGCCATAGCTTGAAGGAGCTCATAATCCATAAAGACACTTGGAACCACAAATTTCCTAAATCAAACTTCCAAATATTGGCATGCAAGGAAAACAAATTCCTCTCTAAAAACCATTTCTTAAATAAATCCAAACCAGTCTAAGAAGTGTTAGTATCCTGGACCCAATTTCCCTTATCATATAACCCATCTCCAACTCTTAGCCTAGGGTTTAATGAGGTTAGCTTTTTAACTTGCATGGTCTCAATGGTGGATTCAGGGAGCAATTCAAGTAGGTCATCGTGGATGTTTCTATCCAAATAATTCTCTTGCCCAGAAAACACCTTCTTTGGAGACATCTTGACTATAATTCATAGAAATTGAACTACTATAGAGGTTATAGTATATAAGTATTTACTTGATTTTTTGCTCATTCTTCTCTATAATTCTACAATATCTCATGAACAATGGGAAATTGCTCCATGCTCTGATTAGGCACCACACAATATTCTTCAGTAATTTCTTCTACTAAGAAAATTTGAAATCTTTTTTTGCATCAGATGGAAATGGTGAGATCTCCTATAATATACTGTATTTTTTCTTACATGTGAAGCTTTCATTCCTCATAAATGAACTATAAGGGAAACAGAATGGCACCACCTTCTATGTTCAAATTTACACTATTGATCTTTGAAAAATCCTATGATCCATGGATGCAAGTAGGGATGACTCATATTCTACTTGACATGTTAGCAGTCAATCCAATGATATTCACCATGTGTACCTTTCCTTCATTGTTGGCACTTCAAATTGGACCCACTGACTTCTAAGGACACATGTTGTTAGTGAGGAATTGACAACCCTTGATCTAATCTTAATCTGATGGTAGGCTTTTTACTGCATTTTCATTACTAGAGTGGTGGGTCCCTCCTATATTTTCCTTGTTCACTATGTCATTATACATAGAGAGTGAGCAACTTCCAATAGCAAAAAAGCAACAATTTTTTATTTTATTTTGATTGAGTGGAGGAAATTTGATGCATCATGCAATACAAATATGGTGGGCCCCTTCTTTATTTGATTTACTTGCTATGTCACCATACATAAAATTTGAGCAACTTATCATAGCGATAAAGTGGTAGCCATAGATTTGGGCTTGATCTGAGGGTGAGGAAATTGCATGACATGCATACACTATGGTGGGTCCCCACTTGCTATGTCACATAGGGTAAATAGTGTACATCTTTTCATAGTGAGGTAGCATACTATCGTTCATCTCATCTTGATCAAACAATCACAATTATTCATCTAGTTTCTAACTAGAGCGTGGGTTACATTACTATTGACATGAGAATGTAATGTCCAGCTAGCATATAAATTAATAATTTAATCCTTGTTGCATCACCTCATGGCTTAGGTCCCACAACATGCACATTTTCCAACTGGGCACTATGTTACTAATAGTAGGATCCAAAGATTTTTTTATCATGACATAGCGACCTCCAGTGTTCCTAGAATTTCTAGTGCATATGTGTCTCCATCTGGATGCCACCATGTCCCAAAGGTTGTGTGACTCATATCTAACGAAGCATATGTCTAGGACCCACTTCTTGGAATTGTTGTTGCATTATAATTTTTTGTCAAGGCACTATGTCACTAATGGTGGAGATCGTTCATTTTTTGGTTACAACATAGTGACCTCCAATGTCTTGTTAAAATCTAATGTTAAAAAGATAGATACCTATCAATCATGATTATCATAAGTAGCACCTCTAACAGAAAAATAAAATTGCACATCCACCATGCCACTTGGGGGCTTTTATGATCACTGGGAAATTTAAAAGTTACTATCATTTGTATTTTCTATTAAGGTGCCATGTCGCTACTAGTGGAGATCATTCATTTTCTAATAGCAACATAGCAACCCATCAAAAAAATTAGATTCTATTAACACCTTTTGCACTTTGTTATTTTTTGTTCCTTTTCTAGTTCTAACAACTCTGACATGAAACATGTGACTAAATATCTCTTGAAGCAAAACACTTTTTGGTCATTGCACCTCATATTCATGACATTGCCACTCAATTTTGCAATAGTCACTATGTCACGTCTTGTAAAACACTTGCATCTTTTGATAGTGAAGATGTGAATGCCATATATCTTATAAGGATTGGATGGTGTGAAACAAAAGGGAAAAGGTCACTTGGGGGCACGGAATATTTCAACTAGACATGGAATATTCACATTTTAAAAGGTTCCACACCTGAATAAATTCAAAAGGAATGAGACCTAGGATTTTACAAAGGTTTTCAAAGGTTATCAAATTTGCAAGACCAAAAACTAGAAACCCTAGTCTCCAATAATGGACACAATTCTTATTTTTTTGTACCTAGATTGGGAAAATTTTATCTTGCAAAAAATCAGACCAAAATAGTGATTGTAACTATAGGACTCCAAGGGTTAGATTATTTAGGTACAATTAATTTCTCTAGCATTAAATTAGACAAATATCCTAGGGCATGAATGGTTTTTGGATCTTTCTTCTTCCTTCCTAGCTATTTAATGCATGCTTCTTTATTAGCTTTAGTATAGGAAGGGACTTCCTTAATAACATCCAATAATGGTATTTTTACTAACATTTGCTTCATCTAATTAAGAAAATCAATGACTACATGGTTCTTTATGGACTAGCTTTGTTCCATCAATCTACGGGGGAACAAAGGTTCTTTGGCTATAGGAGAGGTCTACTAATTTGACTCATGTGTTTGCTCAATCGAAGGATCTTAAACTTCATTTATTATAGGCTTTTTGGATGAAGTAAGAGTAGCACCTGACCTTGTGTGAATATCATTCAAGAAGATGGCATAGCTTTGTTGTTGAACCTACATTCTAGTATTATTTGGATTAGGATTAGGCTAAACTAGTAGTTGGGTCTACTTGGGAGGAGTATTAGTGGCTACATGAGGAGGCATTAAAGCTTGTTATTAAGGTGGTGACAATGGGGATTTTTGACTAGGTTGGGTATACCAATTTTGATTTTTTTGTCAACCCTATTGAGGTTGTTTCCAACCCTATTGAGGTTGTTTTCAATCTTGCTAGGGTTTTTTCCAACTTGCTTCAGGTTGTTTCCAACCTTGGTGGGGTTGTTGCCAACTATTATTTCCACTAAAATGAGCATTCCAAAAAATTTGCAATTGATTTTTATTATTATAACTTTGAAGAGGATCTTGTGGCATACCTTGTCTTTGAACCAATGGCCTTCATTAATTTACATAAAGGACCTCTCCATTTTCATCAATGGCTTTGAACTTAGTAGGCATTGATTGTGTCTCCACACTTGCAATAGAATTACATCTATAGTGCCTTTTCTTTTCTCTATAATGTAGACAATATTTAGTCAACATGACATCAGCTTCATCTATCTTCCTTCTGGCTTGCATGGTGTCTAGTTGAGTGGCTACATCATTGATGGTGTCTTGCTTGAAATATGATAGCAAATTGGATAATTCCATCTTTGATACTTTTCAACTATCATTAAACTTATGTAGTAGATCTCTAAGTCCCCTACCTTTCTTCAAACTAGTGCTGCAATAATTTAGGCATATATTCTATATATCACTCCAATTCTTTTGAGTGATATCTCCTTCTACCATGAGATCTAAAGCTTCGATGCTTTCATCATTTACACCTCCTAGAAAAATATGTTTCTTTGATTCTTTATTTAATTGATGCTACATAGTACACTATAGGTTGAACATAAATAGAGAAACATAATTGTTCTCACAAAACCTTGCACCCTTGTCCAACATTTTTACCTAAGCACAACCTTGTGAAACATGGAAACAACCTCCAAGTTGTGGGACTTCAACAATGAGTTTGAGTCTCTGGAGAAGGCCGACTTCCTTGCTATTAGGATGTGTTGGTGTAAATAGATATTTAATATTTACACTTTACTTAAGTTTACTTAGGTTAGTGCATTATTTTATTATTTATTTTTATCAAACACTTAAGAGTTTGCACACCTTTTTGAGTTTTCATGTTGACAACACAGAAGTATGCAACTCTAATTATGCACATGGTGTCTACAATATTGGAGTTTACAACATTCACTAAGTTGTCATGTAGACAACATAGTTATTTGCACTCCTAATTTAGCACATGCTGTCTAAAACACTAATTTGCATGTCACACCATTGTAGGCTTATCCTCTCATCATCTCACTTGCTTTTGTGCTTAATGGAGGATAACCCATATCTGGTGGACATGTGTCTAGTTGTATGACTTATCATGATGTTGATTCTGAGGCATTATAGATGCATCTTAGATGCCTTTATGTATAGGCACTCCTAGTGTACTTGTACATTGTATTAAATACTATATAGTTATTCTGATCATACTCTGGTCTAATTTGTACTTGCGTTTTGAGTTCCTTGGTCTTGGGTGAATTCTACCCCAAGGTAGATTCTTACATGGTATCAGAGCTAAGGGAGATACTCATCACATAGCCATTGGAGACCTCATTCCTTCATCTCTCAAAGGGACCTGATTCAGATCTAGAGCATTTGTAGCAATTGGGAGTGTCTAGAGCCAAAGCAAACCTCACCATTGCATCTAAAGCGATGATTTGGTGAAGATCATTTATAAATTTGCCTATTTTAAGCCATAGTCAACTGTGAGGAAATTTTTTTTTTATAAACTAGAACTTGAAGGCCCGATTTGCAAGCTAGGTATGGTCTTTATTTGATCTATTAAATCTAACTTTTGGATCAGTTTAATTCTACAAATTTTGTCTGTATATTTTTCAAAACATTTTTTCAAATCAGGCATCCAGGTAGAGATTTTTTTTTTAGCTTACGCACTAGGAAATCACACCCTAGCCCTATGTAATGTAGAATATTTTGCAAGTATATTTTATTGGTAGGCATTTATTGGTGGACGACATCAATAATCTGGCAAATTTGGCCAAACAATCCAAACTAGCAGAGCAATGAATGGCAACATTCCTTCTCTGGCAAGTGGCTAAGTTCCACGACCAAGTTCTATAAAACCTATGGTGGCTTTTTTTATCCCACATCCACATCAGTTTCATTTTAAACACTATTGGGCTTTCTTTCCCCGCACATGTGGGATCAAAGAAATTAAACCCTTGCCACAGTTTTACATTTTGCACACCAGAATATAGAATTTCAGCACCCACTCTAGTCATTTTAATAGATTTTTAGCTGCACATGAAATATCTGGAAAACTCTAAAATTTTCCTAGTGTGAATCTAGCACAAGTTAGAACCTCTAATAGCTATTATGATTTTTCTACCCTGCGCCATGCGGTGCCACTTTATTGGCTAGACTATAGATGCGTGTTAGCCTCAACCTACACTATTTCATACACATAGCATTTAGCAAAGTTTCCACATGGCTCAATTCCACCTAACATGTGGCCAAAGTCACATTAGTAGCCACATCAATGTTGAGTAGATGCCCACGTCACATGCCAGCTAGTCAACCATATTGCCCTGTAAGCAGTGACTCATACACCAAATCAGCTTGTCTGTATGCCTGGTCAGATTGTCTATACACTACCACATAGTTGTCCATTCTTGTCTGTATGATGATGACATCATCATGATGTCATGCTAACATCATTTAGGGCCTTATTTTTGCTAACATTAGCAAAGTACACACTTAAATTTTATAGCTATCTAATCATCATTCCAGGGCATTTTTGAACTATTGTGCCGACTGTTTGGCCGTCAAATTTAACATAGTATTTTCCTCTCTAGACCCCTCTTTAGATGTAGTTTTGATTTGGAAGCCAACTTCAAATGGCCATAACTCAATCATCTAGACTCCAAATCAGGTGTAATTTTTTTAATTTTGGGTAAAATTTCTTGAAATTTTAAGTGGTGCAGCTCTTTTCTAGTTTTGGTGTATGGATTTGTCAAAATAAGCATTTTTAGAGATAGGTCTTGTTTTGTATTGTATTGCTTCACAATTGTTGTATTTTTTAACTAAATTGTAAAGGTCCAGATTTGCACTCAATACTAAGGTTGTGATCAGCAAAATCAGAAAGCCCACTTTGTCAATTTTGACAAGTGGCTCATTGTAAATGCACTATATATAAAATGCCAAAATCATTTATCTAGGGGGGATTTTTTGATTGAGTGAAAAGGGGGGGTGTGTACTATGTATTATGTCTCCTTGATCTTGTGTTCTTGCATTTTTGGTTCTTTTTCAAAGTTAACTCCACATAATTATGCTACTTGGAAAGAAAACATTAAGGAACCATTGGTAGAAAAAGGTTTACTGTGTTATGTAACTGGTGCAGCAAAGAAACCTCCTACTGATGCTAATGAAGCTCAAAAAGAAGACTGGGAATCCAAACAAGATATGGCCCTAGGAACCTTATTGAAAAATATCTCTAATCCTATCAAATTTCACATTAGGAAGCTCACCAATCCAATAGAGGTTTGGGCTAAACTTGAAGCTTTGTATGGGACAATAGAAGAAGACATGGCTTACACCATAGAGGATAAACTTCTCAAGATGGATACTAGAAATTTTGACACCATCCAAGACTATCTTACCCAAGTAGACATGTATAGGGCACAACTTAAGGATTGTGTTGAACCCAGCAAGGATGGAAAGATGATCAAACACATCATGACTCATCTTCCACTTGAATATGCTCCTTTTGTTTCTAGCTTTAATACACACAAATTAACAATGGGTAGTGCCCATTTTAAGCCTTCATTCAAGAAATTCTCAAAAATTTTGATCTTAGAACATGACAATCTAGTAGGTATGGGAATTCTCAAGTCTTCCAAGACTAAAGCCTTGGTAGCAAATGAAGGTAATTCAAGTGGTAAAATCTCCAACAAGAAGAAAAAGCAATGGAAGGCTAATCCACAAGATAACACACAACAGTCCTCCTCAAAACAAAAATCTTCCTCAAATCAATCTTCTTCCACTCAACATTCTTCTTCACAACAAGGAAAGTCTTCTTAAAAAATAATCAAAAGGGGAACAATTCTAACAAAAAGGAAAAGAAAACTTGCTAACTATTGTAAGAGGAATGGTCATGATGAACATGAATGCAAGGATAAGCAAATTGATGAATTGGTCAACATTATGAGAAAATACAAAATTGATGTACCAAATGCATATAAGGATAAGGGATCTTCATTCACTTCAAAAGGTAAGGGACAAGATTTGGTAGCTAGTACAAATAATGTTGAGGAATGGGTTCTTGATTCAGAAGCAACACATCAAATGGGTGCTTCCAGGGAGCGATTTTTCTCTTTGAAACCATCAAATGTACCTTACATCTATGTGGGCAATGATAGTCAAGTGGAAGTAGAAGGTAAAGGAAATGTTGACTTGGAAAATGGTATCTTCAAGGATGTACTTCATGTTCCTAACCTTAGTACCAACCTTCTCTCCATCTATTAGATAACACAGTATGGATATGGCAACAAAGTAGAGTTCCTCCTTGATGCAATTGTGGTGAAAAATCTCAAAGATGATTCAATGGTGATGGTTGGAAAGGAAAATCATGAGACAAGACTTTATTCTATCTCACATTTTGTGCCTAAGTCCACTTCTCTTGCCTTGTTGACTCATTCAAACACACAAAGTAAACTATGGCATGAGAGATTTGGACATCTTAATTATCGCTACCTTTAGCAACTCAGTAGCAAGGAAATGGTCATTTTTCTACCTCAAGTCAAATATTCAAAGGGTGTATGTCTAGGTTGTGCAGTAGGCAATCATCCTGAAGAGAAATATGACAAGGGGAAGTCTTTGAAGGCAACTACTATTCTAGAATTATTTTATAGTGATGTAGCTAGCCCATTTTTAGTACCATCATTTGGTAAGGCCTACTATGTTCTCACATTTATTGATGACTTTTCATGGTACACTTAGGTCTTTTTCTTAGCTCATAAGAGTGAAGTATTTGATAACTTCATCACCTTCAATGCTCAAGTTGAGAAAAAATCAGGGCAAGCCATCAAGATCCTAAGAACAGATAATAGAAGAGAATATGTCAACTCCAAGCTTATAGACTTTTGTACACATGAGGGTATAGATCTTCAACACTCAATTGCATACATGTCATAGCAGAATGGTGTAGCTAAAAGAAAGAATAGAACCCTTAAGGAAATGACCAGTTGATCAACACAAGTCTCTAGATCAAGTGTTTTGGGCCAAAGTCATGTGTTGTGCCAACTACATCCAAAAAAAAGTCTGCATAAGGCCTTATATGGAATAACACCTTTTGAGGCATGGTGTGGTAGAAAATCAAGTGTAAAGCACTTCAAAGTTTTTGGTTCTCTAGCATGGGCAAGGATACCTCCACAAAAGAAAAAGGCATTAGAACCATAAAGCAAACCATGCATATTTGTTGGATATCTTGACCATCTCAAGGCATACAAACTAATGGATCCAGAGATGCATGAAATCTTCTATGAGAGGAGTGTTCACTTTGAAGAAACGTGTACAAGTTTTGCTTCTTCAACTACTCCTTATTCCTCCTTTGTGGATAGTGATCATAGTTATGACAGTGACTCAAAAGATGAGATTCCTCCAACCTTGACTTTTAGGATACAACCTTTGTAGGGTCAATGAAAATTTGAGAACATTCCTTCTTCTTCCACTAAACCTCATTGGGCACAACAAACGCTTGATGCAGTGGGTTCATTGTTGAGAAATCCTTTAGACACTCAAAGGACTAGGTCATGACACAAGTCATTTCCACATGAATATATAGTCATTTCTTCAGATCCATAGTCATTTAAGGAAGCATCATGGATTCTAGAATGGGACAAGGCTATGGAGGAAGAATATAACTCCTTGATGAAAAACAACACTTGGGATTTAGTTCACCTTCCTAAGGGACGAAAAGTGGTTCGATGTAAGTGGATCTATTGAACCAAATTTTTAGTGGATGGAAGTATTGATAAAAATAACACCAAACTAATTGCCAAAGGTTTCTTATAGGTTCTAGGTATTGACTGTATAGAGACTTTTGCAACAATTGCCAAGATGAACTCCATTCACCTGACACTAGCTATTACTATAGCTCAAGGTTGGGTTGTACACTAGATGGATGTTAAGAGAACTTTTTAAATGGTGATGTTCATGAGGAAATTTATATGGAGCAGCCATAGGGGTTTGTACAGGATTCTACTATGGTTTGCAGATTGAAGATGTCTATTTATAGTCTTAAGTAGGCTCCTCATGCTTGGTATGCCAAAATGGATTCCTTCCTGCTCTTAGCAGGTTTCACTAGATGTCATTCTGATTTGAATGTATACATTCTTCAAAAGGATAACTCAAATTTGATTCTAGTGCTTTATGTCAATGACTTGATCATTACAGGGAACACTTCATCCATCATTGCTAATGTCAAAACCTCTCTACAAGATAGATTTTTTATGACAGACTTGGGTTTGCTACATTACTTCCTTGGCATTGAGATCACATAGTCTTCAGTAGGGATTACATTTGCACAACCCAAGTATGCTCTTAACTTTCTTTTTTGGTTTGACATGAGTGACTGCAAGCCTACTCCCACTCCCTTTCTATCAAGTGTCAAGCTAGAGACCAAGGGAGCTACATTATCTGCATCCCACGCCCACTCCACTGGTTGATGCCACATTATACAAACAATTAGTTTGGAGCATTATCTACTTGACACATACATGCCCTAATATTACTTTTGTAGTTGGCATGGTTTCATGTTTAATGCAAGAACCACATGAGCTTCATTGTAAGGCTTCCAAGAACATTTTGCACTACATAAAGGGTACACATACACATGGGATGCATTATTCAATAGATACAAGGCTTTAGCTAGTTGGATGCATAGACTTAGACTATGCAGGGGACCTACATTCTCATAAGTCCACTTCTAGCTACATATTTCACCTTAGTTCTAGCCCTATTTTTTGGCAAAGTAAGAAGCAAAATAATGTTGCTCTTTCTTCTATAGAGGCTGAGTATCGAGGTGTTGTCAATGTAGCTACAGAGCCTCTTTAGTTATAGCATATCCTAGAGGAGTTTGGATTTGATCTATGTAAGCCTATAGTTATTCATTGTGACAATCAAAGTGCCATTGAGATCTCTAAGCATCCAGTTCAACATCAGCAGACTAAGCACATTGAGGTTCATATGCACTACATCAGAGAGCTTATACATGAGTAGATCATTACACTACAATATTGTCCTATATTAGAGTAGGTAACTAATATCTTCACCAAACCCTTCATTGAGGTCAAGTATATTTTGCAAGATCTCTTGAGGGTGCAGGATGTTGCAGGAAGGGGAGTCCCTTGACTTCTCTCTTCTTCTTCTAGGAGGGATTTTTTCCTCATCTAAGGTCTTCTTCTCTCTCATCTTCTTTATTTTACTTATCTCTCTTTTTGTAGGAGGATTTTTCCCATAAGGTTTTCCCTCTTTCTCTACTTTATGAGAGATTGCATTGCATCATTCTATAGCATTTTTTTTTTACATGGGTACCTAACATAGCCTAGTAATCAGGACCCATCATGCATTTGTTAGCTTAAGTGCATTCCCCTAAATTGCGCTTAAGGGGGGTGTTGGTGTAAATAGATATTTAATATTTACACTTTACTTAAGTTTACTTTGGATAGTGCATTATTATATTATTTTTCATTATTTTATTATTTATTTTTATGAGACACTTATGAGTTTGCGCACCTTTTTGAGCTGTCATGCTGACAACACAAAAGTACACAACTCTAATTATGCACATGGTGTCTACAACACTAGATTTTGCATCATTCATTAATTTTTCATGTAGACAACATAGTTATTCACACTCCTAATTTAGCACATGTTGTCTACAACAGTAATTTACATGTCACACCATTGTAGGCTTATCCTCTCATCATCACACTTACTTCTATGCTTAATGGAGGATAACCCATATTTGGTGGAAATGTGCCTAGTTGTATGACTTATCATGATGCTAATTCTAAGGAATTCTAGATGCATCTCAAAGGCCTTTATATATAGGCACTCCTACTATACTTGTACATTGTACTAAATACTATACAGTTATTCTAATCATACTCTAGTCTAATTTGTGCTTGTGTTTTGAGTTCCTCGTGTTGGGTGATGTGACATGCTCCCCTGCCCACAAGTGGTTAATTATGTGGTGTTCCATGTTCACTAATAGTCATGGCTTTTGGTGCAACAAAAAATGGGCCCTACAATTGGTATTAGAGCCTGGTTTTGGCCTAGTCATGGGTTCAAATATCCCCGGTGCCTTCTCGACCCATGTAAGCACCTGGTATACACATCAAGGGGGAGATTTTTGGGTGATACGATGCGCTCCCCTGCCCATAGGTGGTTAATTTTGTGGTGTTCCATGTTCACTAACAGTCATGGCTTTTGGTGCAATGGCAAATGGGCCCTACAATTGGTATCAGAGCCTAGTTTTGGCCTGGTCATGGGTTCAAATCTCCCCGGTGCCTTCTCAACCTGCGTAAGCACCTAGTATGTGCGTCGAGGGGGAGATTTTTGGGTGACACAATGTGCTCCCCTTCCCATAGGTGGTTAATTATGTGGTGTTCCATGTTCACTAACAGTCATGGCTTTTGGTGCAACGGCAAATGGGCCCTACACCTCGGTCTTGGATGAATTCTACCCTAAGGAAAATTCTTACATGCTATTAGAGCTGAGGGAGATACCCATCACATAGCCATTAGAGACATTGTTACTTAATCTCTTAAAGGGATCTGATTTAGATCCAAAAATTTCCAACAATTAGGAGCATCTAGGGTTGAAGAAGACCTCACCATTGCATCTAGAGTGATGATTCTATGAAGATCAACTATTAATTTGCCTATTTTAGGCTACAATCAATCATGAGGAAAAGAAATTGAAAACTAGAACTTAAAGGCCTGATTTGCAAGTTAGGTATGGTCTTTATTTGATCTATTAATTTTAATTTTTGGATCAGTTTAATTCTACAATTTTTCTCTATATATATTTTTGAATCGGGTGTCCAAGCAGAGAAAAAAATTTAGCGCAAGCATTGGGCAGTCACACCTAGCCCTCTGTAGTGTAGAATATTCTATAGGTATATTTTATTGGCATGCATTTATTGGAAAACAACATCAATAATCCAAAAAATCTGGTTGAACATTCCAAACTAGCGAAGCAATGAATGACAACATTCCTTCTCTAGCAAGCGGCCAAGTTCCACATCCAAGTTCTGCACAACCTTCGATGCTTTGTTTATTCCATATCCATGTCATTTTCATTTTAAGCACTACTAGGCTTTCTTTCCTTGTGCATGTGGGATAAAAAAATTAAACCCTCACCACAATTTTACATTTCACCCATTGGAATACAAAATTTTGGCACCCACTCTGATCGTTTTAATAGATTTTTGTCTCCGAGTGAAAAATTCGATGAAATCTAAACCTTTCTTGGCATGAATGCAATGCAAGTCAAAACCTCTAATAGCTACTATGATATATCCACCCTATGCCATGTGGCACCACTTTATTAGTTAGACTACAAACATGTGTCAGCCTCAACTTGCATTATTTCATACACATAGTCAAACTGTAGACACATGTCAGCATCAGCCACTCTAAGATAAAACTCAACAACTGCTTCAAATTTATAGGGAATAATTAATGCAAAACTAGAAAAGATCTAATCACAGTGACAATTCAAATGTGAGAAGATCACTTATCCACCAAACAATCTCTGAGAGGATAGGAACGATGACCATTAATCTTTAGACTGAGTAGATGGATGAATAGGCGATGATGGAGTGTTCTTTCAAATTTACTAGGCTTGGACAATGATGAAAGTGGTTGTAGGAGATCAAAAATATTAGTTCTATCATCAAAGAGTTTCTTCTTCAGTCATCAACTTGCTAAATCAAATAGAAAAGCATAGGTCAACCTCCTACCCTTCTCTGACCCCTATATGAAAGCAATGCTACCAAGTTAGATCCATTAGTTGAAGAACACTTGGGTGAGTATTGGAGATGATCTAGAGGATATTTCTACACCTTCAAAAGTGGGAAACAAGGGAAGACAACACTAGGAAATTTTAGAGCAATGCCGAAGAAGTACAATGCTTGAGGACAAATATTTTCATAGTGGGGGGTAGATGATGAGGCATATTAATGTCTCAAATTTGATATGGTTTTTATATAGTCTAAACTTACTCTTTGAGCCATGTGAAAAACATTTCCAAAAAAATATTTATTTTAAATGTCCTGTGAACTTATGCTAAATGTAGCTAGAACCTATTAAACCTATGGATAGTGGATATGACGTACCTTGCTTAATATTATATATAAAGTGCAGTATTCCATATAAATATTTTAAGCTATGTTTTAATATTTGAATGAGAGTAGAAATGTTGTTGTATGTGTTCAATTGTTTCTATTTTCAAGAAATGTAGAAGTGATGCGAAGAGTGGTGAGCACCATATTGAAGGAGTAATGAAGACTAGTCATAGCATGAGAAGCATAGGTTAGTTCTAGGTGATAAGTCGTGTCTACAAGAGGAGTTATTTTAGAAAACCCAACTTGTTACATTATCTATGGACTATTATTCTGTTGCTCATTCAATGTTTTAAAAGTCATGGTTCATATCCCACCCTTTTTCTACTGATGATGTTTGCTCACAAGTTTTTATGTTATGTTTTTAATAAATTCCAATCCTCTATATATATGGAGAGTTAGAGTTAGTTAGGGGATTTGGAGATTCTAAAGTTGTTTTCTCTATTCTCTATGAATTGCTCAATCATGTAACAAAAGAAGAATTCTAATGAGAGAGTGATGTTGGATTACCTATTGTGTTCTTAGTTATTTGAAGTCAATGAAGGGGGCCCACTTGGGAGGTGGAATAGATTTAGGTAGAGTAGATTTGTTTCTTGCAATTTCCTATTTAAGATAGATTTACTATTTTAGTCCTACAGAATAGTTATTGTGAGAATTCCTACAACACTTGTGGAAAGAGATTGGATGTTTGAACTCTTAACTAGTTTAGAATTCCCTTTTCTATAGTTTCTAAAGTCCTCTATTGATAATCTAAGTGTAAGGTCTTGTCCAAGTAAGGACTCAAAAGATCGTTAATTTGACTAAAATATGATTTTTTAGAAGTAATCGTATTTATTTTGTCATTAGAAAACATTACACGACTCAATAACATGATTAAGAAGAGTCTTTATGTGATTTTCTATAAATCTTTCCTTGTTATGTGATTGTTGTGTTGAAGTGAATCAAGTATCATGTAATTCAAAATAAATAAGTATAAAAATTATTAGAATGTAGATAACACATTGAATATTAGTGATACTCATTATTTTATTCTAGGAGATGTTATGAGTTGAATCTCATAATTAGTGAGAGTAAGTACTTATGCTTGATGAGATTATAAATGTGTAAGAAATTGCCAATCAATTTAAATAAAAAGATCATTGATGTGAATAATAATCTAAAGATGGGAGTGTTGTAATAAAAATTGGTGACTTCCAGGAGGAAGTCAAGGACAAGGGGGGAGTATGTAATACCCCATCTTATTATAAACTTAGACTCAATTGTAAGAATTTTATTAATGTATCTGTAAGGTATAAGTTGTTATGATACACACGTTATGAATTATTAATGTGGATACTATTCTTGAAAAGATTATACTTAAAGAAGTGGTTATAGTAAAATAAATGATATGTATTTGTAAATGATTTTCATATGCAAATGATTCATAGGAAAATGATGTTGGAATATGATATCGATCTAATGTGTTGATCTCTAATTTAATTAAGGATATACATTAATGTTTATAGTCATTTATTTATATATATGTTTGTGTTATTGATGTTTAAATTGAATTGTGCAAAGGATGATTGCGAAGACTTTCAAAGAATCTATGCCAACTCTTGTACAATAGTTAAAGTTTTTCTCAATGCAAAATTATTGTAAAATCAGATGTAAACTAAAGTTTGACTTTAGATGGGTTAAAATGTAGCCTAAAGTGAATTTTGGGTTAAAATAACCTAACCCACTTATACTACCTAGGGTTGGGGGTTAGTTGAAGGTAAAATCATGGTCAAAGCTTTCATTATGACACCTCAAAGGTACCACTTCCCAAGAGTGATGAAAATTAAAGAGTGGGAGACACACAACCCATACCTACTCCCCTTTTTAGGAGATGTGACATTTGAGTGAGAGATAAGGGAGGGCATAGAGCCTTGTGCCATCGTTAAAATAATGGGGATAGAAAGTGATAGTTAGGGTTTTAAGAAGGTGGTAGGAAGACATGGAAGGGGGGAGACTAATTTTTTTCATGAGAGGGAGAATATGAGAAATAGGGAGAGGAAGAAGGAGATGGAGGAAGAGGAGGAATGGCTCTTAGTTGAATATGAAGATCTATCTAAAGGGAGAGCTCTTGAAAAGATAAATAACTTATATGCATCTAGAGTAGTTCTTATTGATTGAGATGAAATACTATTAGAGGGACTATTTCATAATGTTTTAGAGAGAGAACTCTTAGGATTGAATCCATGATCTCTTGGTTGAAATGAGTTCTCTTGCCTAAGGGTATGGCTAGGGTACAAGAGGCCTCATGATACCATTATGGTAGGGTGGAAACGGGCCTTTGTGTGAATGGTTTTGATAATTATTGTTGTAATCTTGTAAATAAATATGAATGGAAATTAGATCTTAAAGTTTTGGTTAATATATTTAAACTTGTGTATGAGAGAATTTTGTGAAAAAATATATATATAAATGATGTCTATTGTTATTTGAGGAATTGTAAATCTTTCCTAAAAAGCTATTGATATTTATGATATTGTTAGTTAAGCTTTGCTAATTAAGAAATTGTTTTGAATGTAAAAATTTGTAGATGATTTGATATAGAGACTATTAACTAATATTCAAAATCATGTTATCAAAATATCTATTACATATCTTAAAAAATGAATCTAAATCTTATCTTTTATATATTAAATTTAAGTATGTTTTTTCATGGTAGGAAAAAAAAGTGGGCATGACACTAAGTGTGTTTACTATTCTATATCAGTAGCATAGATTTCTTTCATAAATTTTACTTTCCTATAGTATAGGTGTTAAGAGTATTAATGGAACTTGGTGCACATACTATGCTAACCCATTTCAAGTCCTACGTTCTTAGGTTGACAATTCAAATGTATTTTCATAATGGAATAGATAGTTCTAAAAAATGGATATAGTACCCTTGTTAGAGGAATAGTAGTGTGATTATCTTGATCTATTATGGAAACCTGCATTTTTGGTACCATTGTTGAGGATGATGTTAAACTAGGAACCATCATGCGTCCTCTATTTCTAGATTAGTGTGTTAGTTAGAAACCACAAGATTGAGTGCTTGATTCACAAGTCACCAATTTAATTGCATGCATTGAAGAGGAAGACCACAAGATGAATATGGGAAATTTCTTCCATGGGAGCCTATTAATCTAAATGAAGAAATTGATGAAGAAACTAAGTTTCCTTTTTTAGATGTAAGCCCTATTTTTCCCATGGAATCATCCTCAAGGATAGAACCTTTGGATACAAATGGTCTTCAACATTTTGCTAAAATTTTGGCTAGTTTTCTTGATAGTACCTGCTCCAAATCCACTAGTTGTTAACAATCCAGTGCCCAATATCCCTTTTTAGCAGCAACCTCATAATCAATTACCTCTAGTAATGGCACAACCTACTTTTCCATTTCCTCTCCCAAGCCTTTTAACCAATGCTAATCTCAAAAATATACCTCCAAATGTTCTTCCAAAGTTTTATGGCCTCGTAATTGAAGATCCTGATACTTTCTTGTTTGAGTTTGACATACTTTGTCATAGCTTTGACTACAACACTGATGCTCATAAACTAAAATTATTTTTGCTAATACTAAAAGATTTAGCTTTATGATGGTTCATGGGTTTAGGAGCCAATGTAGAAGGTACTTGGGATGAAATGCAAACTCTATTTCTAGAAAAATATAAAGAGTATTGCAAAGAAAATCATTCAAGAGGAGATGATGTCTTTAGAATATCACAAAAGGAGGAAGAAACATTAGAAGACTATGTTTCATGTTTCTTGTATACACTACAAAAGAACCCTCAGCATGTGTTGTCCAAGGATTCACAAAAGGTAGTCTTTTTGAGAGGTGTGAATGATATTTTCTAGAAGTATTAGACTTGATGGCTGAAGGAGATGCGTATCAATCTTCTTGGGAAGACCTCAAGAAAATTGTCTTAATTTCTCAAGATCAACCATGAAGAAAGGAAAAGGACACCAAACTATAGCTATGAAAGGAATTGGTTAGGGTATTTCAAAGCTTGAGATATCTAATCTTCTCTTAGATTTCAAGTAGGACATTATAAATGATGTCACTACACATCTCAACACAATAACTGCAAAGAAGAAACACATAGAAATTGAGGTAAAATTAGCTAAGTACTACCCCCATTTCTAGTGTAGACATCCAAAAATTGGCAAAGACCTAAATCACGCAGTTCCAATCAATTAGTGCAAATTAAAGAGAAAATCAAAAGAGACACAAAAAACTTTCAAATCAAAAGATTACATTAGGCCATTAATCATCTATCAAATTAATAAGACCTAAATCAACTTCGGGACAAAAAAAATTCAAAATCATAAAATGAAATTCAAAAAAAAAAGAGAGGGAAAAGGAAAACTTTTGAGAATAAATGAATTTTTTATTAAATCAATAAATTCATTTATTCTCACAAAATGAAAATCCTCCTTTTATATAAAGAATTAAAAGAAATTCAAATTTACCCATAAATCATGACTTTTTGGGCTCCTCCTTTTGTCTCTCATGAGACATTTTTGTTGAAAATAAAAGTCATATTTAGCCAAAAATCATGACATTTGGGCTCCTCCTTTTGTCTTGTTGATCAAATAAGTAAGATTGACAAATGAGTGTCAACACACTTAACCATTTTCACTATACATGCCAAGTATACAATGGAAGCTGAGCTAGAATTTCTTTATGTGTCAAGTCACAGATTGTGTTGAGAAAACTATAGTTGCTACCAAGCAGAACACATTACAATATATGCTGAGCTATATAGAACTCAACATATGCCAAGTGACTCAGGATCCAACAGGTGTCAAGCAATAAAGAAAACTAATAGGTGTCGAGTGACACAGTAATTCTACAAGAGCCAAGTAATGTAGAAACACAGTGGATGCCAAGCAATCCAAAATAGATGATGTCGAGCATCAGTATTACTTCATGTGCCAAGCAAAATAGGATTAGCATAAGAGTTTTTGTAATCACAAACAAAGATGTAAAATGGTTATGCATGACTCATGACAGGATAAAAGGATAGGATCAAATCCTCACATCCACCTATGCAATCCTAATGTAGCCAATTATAAAATTGGAAACTGCATGTAGCCAATGGGTGAATTTCAAGGGTTTGAGTGGGAACACTTGAATCAAGGATGCATAATGAACCACTAATCTTTATAAGGGAGTTTGACACCATTAAAAAATGTGAGAGAGAAGTGAAATCATGAGAAGAAGAAAAAAGAGCCTATTGTTAAGGTCATTGTAGAACATTGGTGTCAAAGATTTAGTGGAAAGGATGGAAAATTTACACATCTAGTTGATTAGAATAGAACAAGGAACACAATTAGCAGATCAGATCTAACATAGATCAATGATAGAAGAGCATATCAAGTACCTAAGATCAACATTAGAGATTGCATTAGATCAGGTGTATTATTTTAATACTCTCTCACAATTGTATTAGGAAATTGGAAATCCTATTGAGTTAGGTGGGTTTAATAGCCTTATGTAAATCCTTTAATAGGGTGGCATTCTAAGTTGAATGTTCTTAAGTCCTCTAACAAGGTACACTCCTAACAGGGTGTTGAAATCCTTTAATAGAGTTACATTTAACAATGTGTTGTAACCTTTAACGGGGAAAACCATCAGAAGTGGTTGAAATCAATTGCTATAGTAATTTTGTGGGTACATCCCCACCCCAATTTTACCTTCTTATTCTTGGAGGGTTTCTAGGTCACCAAAATCTCAAATGTTATGTGGTGATGCATGTTTGTTTCTCATGATTGTTTAATGTTTTTATGCATGCATGTTAATTTTAGTTATATGTTATTAAGGATTTAAAATAGATAAAAAGGCCATTACTTCTGATTCACCCCCCACTCCTCTCAGAAGCACTCTTCCCATTAAGACATTCCAACATGTCTCTCGTGAGACATTTTTTTTGAAAATATAAGTCATATTTAGCCTCAAATCATGACTTTTGGGCTCCTCCTTTTGTCTCTCATGAGACATTTTTATTGAAAATAAAAGTCATATTTAACCACAAATCATGACTTTTGGGCTCCTTCTCTTGTCTCTCATGAGACATTTTTGTTGAAAATAAAAGTCATATTTAGCCACAAATCATGACTTTTAGGCTCCTTCTCTTGTCTCTCATGAGGAATTTTTGTTGAAATAAAGCGTTATTTAGCCACAAATCATGACTTTTGAGATCCTTCTCTTGTCTCTCATGAGACATTTTTGTTGACATGAAAATCACATGGAGCCTCCAATCAATACTTTTGAGCTCCTTTTCAATTTCACCTCTACCCACCAAGTGAAAAGGTAAAACCCAAATTCTTACCCCAACCCCTTCTAAAATACTATAAATAGAAGGAGAATTCAAGAGCAAAAGGACCCAAGTCTTAGGCATTTGCACTATAGGCACATTTTGATTCATCATTTTAGCATTCTTTTTATAGCATTTTCATACACATTTTAGTATTATTTTGTGTTATTTAGTATCATTTATCACTTGTTAGTTCATTTCATATTCATTTTGATAGAAAATAATTTGCATTCAATCATAGATTTTCATTTTAAGCATTCTCCCATTCTAGAACTATCACTAAGATGTTGGTCTAAGAGCTATTTTAGTAGTTATAGCTAGGAAACATGAGACACTCATAGAGATTACATTCTGATGATGATATCTTGGATTTAGTTTAGTTCATCATTATTCCATTTGCATTATACACTAAGGTTTCATGAATATGTGTTTACACCATGTACAAATTGGCACCCACCATGGGGCTCGATTAAAAGCCTCTCTATTATCAATTTTTTTAGTCTAATCTTTCCTTTCTAGTATAGATATGTGTTTCTTGCTATTTTCTTATGTAGATCTGATCAAATACATGCTCTACAATGTTCAAGAGGCCTCATACCAACAAGAAAAGCATTCTATAATCTTCCCGAAGCATACAAGGATTGCAAATAGCATGCAACAGGAATGAAGACCCTAATAATTGTGCCTAGCCCTTGCTAGCTTCAAATCAAGTAGGTGGACCATGGCTCTTATCAATTAAAAGTGTGGCATTTCTCAAATTTTTATACATAGTTTAATAAGAATGTTCAATCTTTCTGATCTAATAAAGAAGTAGGCCTATGCTCTCAACTCTTTTGTGTTGATCAAAATGCCCAACCTTCTATAAAGATCAGTTATAGTTGAATGAGGAAAAGAACCCACACATAGTCTAATTAGGAGCCCCCCTGTCTTCAGTAGTATAAGGGCTGGTAATTAATCCTTTATGTCTATCATGTTTGGGAAACCAAAATAGTAAGGATATGCTCTCACTCTTCTCAATTGATTAGATTCCCAGACTTATTCGTGACTTCCATTTCTTGCTTTTCACTAGGTAGGATTATCTAGCCATAGAAGGGCTACCTGTTGAGTTTCCTTAGCAAGGCTAGTGAGAGGGATTGCCCCCCAATCTTGTATTCCTAATTGAATGCAAGACACCTATGTTCAAAACATAGCCTTCCTCTAGTAGTCCCACAAAGGATTGCACCAAACCTCCCTGGCATTGGTGGGAAGCTCTTTGTCATAGGAGAGGTAAATCTGAACATAGTTGGAACACTAAGACCCACTAGTCACTAGCCTTTCGATAACCTTGTCAAGAGGCTATTTTCTTCCATTTTCTAGGTGTGTGTGGTTTTTATATCTTGCATTAGTTCTACTACTATTGTACTTGGAAGTGCTTTAAAACTTAATAACAAACACTAGTGCAAATCATAATCCTTCTAGAAAAAAGAACTTCAAACCAATATTGAGAAATGAAGTTCAAAACCAAGACATTGCTAAAATTACTCTACATAAAATAGTGCTATTGAACATTCCTGTAATGCTTTTGATCTCTATCATGACACATATACCTGTAGAACAACACATTTGAGCCTTGAAACAATGCATCTGACCATTCTTGTGATGCATCTAAGCAAAAAAATAGCACATTTGATCACTAAAATAGTGCATCTAACCATTCATGTGATACATCTAAGAAAAAACATAAAATAGAGCCTATCTATATGCATAATAATTACAAACAAACAATAAATTTGGATACCCTTTTCCTTGTCAGTATGTTATAGAATCTAGGAATTTTCGTGTCTGATCGAAGACATCTTTTGAAACAAGAAAAGCTACATCATCATCAACCCAATAGTTACCATTACCTCACTTTGCACATCAAGCCAGAGATGTTCAGAGACACATATCTATCCCTTTACCTGACTTCACAAAAGTGAACCTTATCCTATCAACATTGGCAAACACCTTGTCCAATATAGCTTGTTGTTACAAACAAATCATGGGCAATGAAAACCTTCACTTTTTGAAGAATGCCTAAAAACTAAAAGAATCCAATTCACCTTTCATGCCACCATGTAAAATAGGTGTCCCAAAAAAATTGAAATGATTTCCCATACGAGTGAGCACTAGGATAGCACGTAGAACCATCAAATGCATAGAATCTCTAAACCTCCTTGAATCTACTATAGTAATAGAGCGCTTGCCAAACATGGTTACTCATGAGTCACCCTTGTTCGATCAAAATCTCAAATCCTTAGCAATGGGTTCATCTAATGTGTGGGATGATAGAAGTATCAAAACTAAATTCAAATATTTTCATCAAAATCCTAAACTTTTCGATATCATGGACAAGATACTCGAAAAACATAAAGAATGATACATACTCACATTAGCACAACAAGGTGCAAAATTGTCATCCAATTTTGATGTGACCAATCTAAAATGAAATGAAGAAGAGTCACCTTTAGATGAAGTCACACAAAAATTGCAAGACTTAAAACTAGAAATGGAAAAGAGGAAAAGAGGAAAAACACAACCCACAGAGTTTTGCCTTGAAAAGGTGTGTCCCCTACCATTCGATAAAAACATTACCTTCACACCTTTTTTTCCAAATTTGCAGATACCAAAGTATGACAAATATTTTGGCACGACAGATCCAAGAGATCACCTCAGGCATTTCTATATGCTAAGCATGGATTTTGTCCATGACACAACATACCTAATGCATCTATTTCCCAGGAGTCTTGGGGGACAAGCCATGGAGTGGTTCTCCAAACTACCCTCCAATATCAAAAGCTTCAATTAATTGGCCTCCATTTTTATCACCCAATATTCTTACAACATTGAAAGAGAGGTTACAATGATTGATCTATGTAACACAAAACAACTCCCAGGTGAGTCATTCAAGGCCTTCCTACAATGATGGAGGCACATGTTTGATAAATATCATACAGCCATACCAGATAAGGAGAAGACAAATATCTTCATCAATAGTCTCTCAAAATTGATGAATTATTAGCTCCAACTCCAAGGGCCTAAAGATTTTAAAACCCCTTTAGAAAATGTGGCTAAAGTGGAAGAAACCTTGGTAAACAATGACATAATTAAATTATCTAAAGATGGTAAAGGTTTCTCCAGCAATTCCACATAGATGCACAATTCCTCTAATTGATATATTGACAAATAGAAATCATGGTCGAGAAACAATAATAATAACATCACAAATGATGGGGTAGTTGAAGACAATCATGTCAAAACTCAAACTCAACCCCCTTTAAATCAATCGAGTCCCAATGTAGCACCTCAATAAAATAATGCCTGCCCATTTTACCGACGAAACACAAAAACTCCCTCTATGTCTAATAAACAAGTTGCTTACAACCAAGCTCCTCCCCCACGAAGGTATCAATCTTTTGATATACCTAAGGAGTATTCACCTATAGCAGTGTCTTACGAGAGTGCTTTACAAACACTCTTGGCTAATGACCTCATCATGTTACTAAAGGCTAAACCATATGAACCCCAAGTCAAACCAAAATGGTGGAATGACAAACACATTTGTGCCTAGGGCATTTGACAAAAAAAATTTTGACCCTTAAGGGGGTCATCCAAAAATTGATAAATGATGGAACCATTGAAGTAAACAATCTTAGTAATAATGAAGACCATACAGCCTTGAAGAACCCCTTAATGAGTCATGAGAAGGGAGAGTCTTCCAAGGCCAATCAAAATGCACCTCTGCAAACCAAGGTTAATTATGTGCACCACTACAATAATACCATTGGCATGATTTCTAGATTTGATTACATTGTAAATCTCATCATAATTAAAGATAAAAATTAAAAATAGTCCTCAAATGCTATCACCCAAGGCCAAGCCTCCAAAATTATCCTACTAGGACTAGTGATAAATCTTGACCGAGTAGCTCCAAGTTCCTCCATGCCCAAGTATAACCTAGTTAACTAATTACTTAAGACACTGGCCCACATCTCCATTTTCAAAATATTGGAAATATCCCCAGAGCATAAAGAGATGCTCACCAAAGCTTTAGTGCCAAATGACCTAGATGTCAGTAGATTCCAAAACATGGCTAGTAATTTAGTTGCTCCTCATTGCATGTCTTTTTTTGCTCAAGATGACATGTCTATCATATAGCCACAAAATTCTCCTTTGCACATAGAAGTATTCATCCATAGGAACTAAGTTAAGAGACAATTGGTCAATGGTGGGGCTAGTCTCAATATTTGCACTCTTAGTTTAGTGAAAGCCCTTGGGTATGTAGAGGATGCAGTTGACCCAAGAAAAAAGATTACCATCAAGGGTTATGATGATGAAAAAAGATCTTCCAAAGGCATGGTCATGAAAGAAATTGTCTGTCAAGTTTTAGACCTACAATTAACTTACAAAATTTTATTGGGAAGACCATGGATCCATGACATGAAAGCCATTCCTTCCACCTACCACCAATGCCTCAAATTTCCATACATGGGTCAAGAGATAACCATGCCTAGAGATCAACACTTTGCCTAGTATTGTAACCTACTTGTCCCTCATAACAAAGAAGAAGTTGATACACCAATAGATGCTAGCAGTCAGTCCATAGTTGCAGGCACTTCACACTCCACTAACCAAATGAGTAGCCACTTATCAACATCAACTAAGGGTAAAGAGAAAGTGGTTTTTTTGTGTCCTTCTGCTCCTCCACTACCATCATCATCAAAATATCATAAACAACTACACTATGAATAAATGGATAAACTAATGAAAGAATTTGATAGAAATTATAAGTTGCATCATAAAGGGGTAGGTGAGTACTTAGTCTCCCTATTTGGTCCTCCACTTTCTACGAAGTCTCATGGAAAATTGATTTCCACCAAGCCATATCATGTACATTTTATCAAAGCAAGTGACATACGTCCAAATCTAGTGGAAGACATCAGTCAACAGAACATTGACATCTCCTCCCACCTACATGGGAGAGGCTTTGACTTAATGAAAAAGATGGGATACATGGAAGCATGTCCCTTAAGGAAAGGGAAAGGAATCATCGAACCCCTGATGGCATAGTTTAGGTCCAATAAATTTAAAACAAGGGTAGGGTATGATGGATAGGACAAGGCACAAACCTCTTCTACATTGGTGTGGATACCCAAACAAAGGGATAAATATACCCCAACAATAACAGATGTGATAAATAAGAATTTGGCCCTCTCAAGTTCACATTCTACAGAAAAACCACCCATAAATACCTCCAATAATGAAGACAATGATGATTCTACTAAGTGGGAATTTGATTCACTATCTGAGGAATCTCTCCATGACAAAGAATGTGATGTTGTCCACATACCCACTCCTAGTAGTTTGGCTCTACAAAGAATAACTCATGATTCAAGATCTACTTCACCAAGAAACAGAACACATCAGGATGGTTTAGAAGATGATGAACACATTGAAGGGTTTCACTTTTAAACTTTATTCCCTAACTTCTTTCTAGTAGAAGTCAAATATGATTACTATGAGCCTCTCGCAAGCTCTACTTTCCTTGACACTCTAGAAGAATCCCATGTCATAGATCTAATTGATATAGTGTGTGAGCCATCTAATGAAGTTATGTCTTTAAACCCCATCAAACCCTTCCCATACTATGAATTGCTTTCCCTAGTCCATCATAAATTGAGATACAACTGAACCTCATCACCTCCCTCATTTTGATACCAACCATGAAGTTTTCATCTATCTTAACATAGTTGAACCATCTCGTCAATGAAGAATGGAAGAAGATCATGTAGTCAAGTCGGGTATCAATCACCTTAGTCACACTAGAGCGGGACAAGCATCCCACAACCTTATTAACCACCATCAATTTATGGCTAATCTTGATAAAAAGATGGAAACAAATAGAAGTGATGCATCCCAAGGTGAAAAACCAACTATTGCACTTGCAATTGGGGTAATTGATACCTTACCTAAACATTCTAAGGAGCGATCTTCTATTTTGATTGAGCCAATAGAACTGGTCAACATCGGCACAGAACAAGAACCAAAGGTCATTTATTTGGCATAGTCCTTGAGCCTATAAGAAAGGAAGGCCTTCATCAAATTTTTCAAAGATAGAAAGATAAAATTTTCATGGTCTCATGCGGACATGCTTGACTTAGACCTGACCTTAATCCTCCACCATCTTAACATCTCTCAGGAGGTCAGGCCATTGAAACAAAAACTTAGAAAGATGCATCCTCATATAGCCTTGTTAGTGAAAGTAGAATTGGAAAAATTAATCAATACCAATTTCATCTGGCCCCTAGTGTATGCATCATGGATCTCCAACATTGTCCCCATATCAAAGAAGAATGGTAGGATACACATCTATATCGACTTTTGGGATTTAAACAAAGCATGTCCTAAAGATGACTTTCCCCTCACTAATATCAACACCATTGTCAATCTCACAATAGGTCATTCCATGTTTTCACTCATGGATAGGTTTTTCAGGTACAATCAAATCAAAATAGCACTAGAAGATCAAGAGAAAATAGCTTTTACTTGTGCATGGGGCACATTTTGTTGGAATGTAATGTCCTTTGGGTTACAGAATGTTGGGGCTACCTATCAATGAGTGATGACCACTATCTTTCATGATATGATGCATATCTTCATGGAAGATTATGTGGATGACATTCTTGCCAAATTCCATAGTTAGGAAGAACATCTTCCCATACTGACCAAAATATTCATCCACTTAGAAGTGTTTAAGGTCAGGCTCAATCCCAAGAAATGCACTTTCGACATCAAATTAGGCAAGCTCCTAGGATATATTATCTCAGCTAAAGGGATAGAAGTTGACCCCGAGAAGGTACAAGCCATAGTTAGTATGCAACCTCCAAAGAACCTAAATTAGTTATGCTCTCTTCAAGGTAGGCTTCAATCAATGTGCCAATTCATTTCTCAGTTGGCAGAAAAGTGCATACCTTTCACACACTTGCTACATAAAGACATAAATTTTACGTGGGATGATCAATGTCAAAAGGCTTTTGAAACACTTAAAACCTATTTGATGAATCCACCTATATTGGTACCTTTGATATCACACAAACCATTACTATTGTATATTTTTGTAACAAATAAGTCAATTGGATACCTCCTAGTGCAAGAAAATGACCAAGGAAAAGAATGAGCCATTTACTACATCAGTCACACCTTAGTCAACTATGAGCTTAATTATTCTTTCATTGAAAAGGCTTTCCTAGCTGTAGTTTTTTCTTCCCAAAAACTACGTCATTATCTCCTGACGCACAAAGTCAAGCTCATCTCCAAGATTGATCTTCTCAAATACCTTCTCAGCAAGATAGTATTAATGGGTAGACTGGCTAAATGGGTAATGATCCTAAGAGAGTTCGACATTGAGTATGTGGATAGGAAGGCAATAAAAGGACATGCCATTGCCAATCAATTAGTAAATGCACCTATAGAAAATTCCAATCCTATCTCAGTTGACTTCCCTGATATGCACATCCTTCAAGCAGAGCTAGTAACATGGAAATTTTATTTTGGTGGTTCCTACACACACCATGGGCCAGGTGTCAATATTTTGTTCATCATGCCACTTGGTGTTACCATCCCTAAGTCTTACAAACTACTCTTCCCTTACACCAACAACATGGCCGAATATGAAGCTTTGGTCTTAGGTCTTAAGTTGGCTTTGAAATGGAAATTGACCACCCTAGAAGTTTATGGAGATTCCTAGTTGGTCATAATTCAAGTTATTGATACTTATTAGACAAAGGATGAAAAATTGTTACCCTACAAACATATAGTCAATGCACTTAAGGCATGCTTTATTCACATTACTTTTGAACAAATTCCTAGAGAAAGAAATAGAATAGTCAATGTGATGGCCACCTTGGCCTCCTTACTTCAGCTCCCAAAATAGCACAAGTGGTATGAGTTCCTAGTGGAAGAGGTGGTTCAACCCACATTTACTCAACCCGATTCCCTTATTGTTTTCCATCTAAACACCACTGATTCCCTTTGGTATGGTCCCATTATCACTTACCTCCATGACAACACCATCCCGTCTAACCTATCATGTAACAAAAAATGAAACTTCATTTTCCAAGGCTCCCATTACATCTTGGTGGCTAATACGTTGTATAGGAAAGGTCTTGATGGTACTTTATTTAGCTATCTTGAAAAGGATGAGTCTAGAGTCACTTTGTAAGAAGTCCACACAGTGATTTGCGGGTCACACTCTAGTGGTTTCACATTAGCAAAGAAGATTCTTAGAATGGGCTATTTTTGGCCAACCATGGAAAAGGATTCTATTGATTTTGTCAAAACCTGCAAAAAATGTCAAATCCATGGTAAGCTTGTTCACACACCAGGCCAAGAGCTAAATCCTTTGGCCACACCATGGCCCTTTTATTAGTGGGGATTTGATTTAATTGGAGCCATCCATCCACCCTCCTTCGGTGGGCATAAATGGATTATCACTACCACCAAATACTTCACCAAATGGGTCAAAGCAGTGCCACTTGCCGACTGTACTGGAAAATAGATCTCCTCTTTTATTCTCAACCATATCATTTGTCAGTATGGGATACCTCATGCAATTCTTACAGATAATGCCTTGTATTTTAAAAACCAAATAATTGATGAATTATGTGAAAAAATTCACATTATACACCATTCTTCATCAATTTAGTATCCCCAAGGCAATGGCCAAGCAGAGGCTACCAAAAAAACTATCATCAACATCCTTAAAAGAACCATCAATGATACTGGTAGGGATTGGAATTTATTGAACCCCACCCTTTGGGCCTACAAGACAAGTGTTAGGATGCTTACAGGTGTGACACCCTTCTCTTTGGTTTATGGCTATAAAGCTATTCTCCCTTTAGAGGTTGAGATCCCATCCTTGAGAGTTACTCTTCAAGATGTCCTATCAGATGAGGATTATAGAGTGGCTCATCTAGAATAGTTAGAGTTGTTGGATGAACATCAACATACAACACATGAACATCTCAAAGTGTATTAGAATATATTATCAAGGCATTATAACAAAAAGGTCAAACCTCGTTTCTTTCAGATTGGTGACCTAGTGCTCAAAGAAAATCCTAAGAATCAAGCAGCAAGGGAAAAGAAAGGAAAATGAGAGGCCAACTAGATCAGTCCTTACCTTATCACATAATCCTTTGGGACTGGTACTTATAGACTTTCAAATTATGATGGTACAGAATTGGCAAAACCTATCAATAGCATCCATCTCAAATGGTTTTATGTTTTAAAAAAAAAAGTTTTGAGAAACACATCTGAAATACCAAAAAAACCAAAAAATTGAAAAACAAAAAAAAAATTAAATCAAAAGAAAAAGAAGAAAAAAGGTAAAAAAGAAGTGAGAACACCACCTCTAGTTTGAAAAGGGGCGAGAGACAACACTTTTGGACTTTGCTAAACAACACAAGGCCTTCAATGTTGAAAAGGGGCTACAATTGAATGGTTGATTTTTTGTCTCTAAGACAAATTTTGGTTCTTTGTGGCTTTCCATTACAATTAATAGAAGATAGGAATAAGAGAAAGGGATAGCATTTATAGTTGAATTGTTTGGAGGTATATGGGGTTGAGAAGCTTATATCCTAGACTAGGGTAGTCTATCAGGCTGGTATTTGATCTAGAATTAATTTCACACATAACCAATTGAGAAACATTTGTGGGTTACAGTTCTGAAATCTTTTGGCATCAGATGTGGATTCATAGCAGCAAAAATAACTAGTATGGTAGCAATAGTAAAGAAAGGGAAATAGAGCTTGTAACAACAATAATAATAACAATAACAAGAGAAAATCAAAGCCCTTTTCCTTGATGGAATGTACATAGTAGTGGAAATAGCTAGCATGATAGCAACAACATGGAGCACAACAAATTTAACAACACATGGAGTCTGATTATGCATTGAGATACCATAAACATGAATTGCAAGAAAATCAATGCACATATGTGTCATTCACCTTGTCCAATAATCTCCAATATTTATTTTAGCCCTTACTCAACCTATTTGGTTTCATAAACTCCTTCATTACCTCTTTAGGTACCTCACGTGGTCCTGGTTACCCCCATATTCCACCAAATCTCGCTCACATTCTCTGTTTCACCCCCACAAACCCAAAACTCATCCAAACATACCAAAAAATATCAAAAAAATTCAAAAATTGTCCAAAAATATCAAAACAATTCAAAAATTGTTCAAAAATACCAAAAAAAATAAAAAATTGCCAAAAACTATAAAAAAAAATCAAAAAAATTCAAAAAATGTCTAAAAATATCAAAAAAATTCAAAAATTATCCAAAAATGTTTAAAAAATCCAAATATGACCCAAAAATGTCAAAAAAATTTGAAAATTTGTCCAGCATGTTCAAAAAAAACAAAAATAATAATAAATCATCTAAAAATAGCAAATAAGTTCACAACTAGCCCAAAGCATTCGAAATAGGGGAAATTCCTATCAACAACACCCCAAAATTCCTACCAATTCCTCAATTAGACTACACAATAGGACATCAGGTATTTGAACTCAACACGCCCCGTCGATATTAATAAGAAGCATGGTAATGTCCTAAAACATTTCATGGGACTTTGGAAGATCTGGCACAATGCGGATAGTGCAAGAGGTGCCCCTATTTCCCTCCTCTTGTCAAGAGCAACAATTCCCCATGAATCATTAGTTTTATTTAAGTTGCAGTGGCCATGATTCATCTAGCCTCCTTCAACAAATATGTCAATGTTATCTTGAAGCCCAAATATCCATCAAACTCTTTCATCCTCATACAACTGGGGGCACAAAATAAGTAAGCATAAGCGTGAGAGCTTAGCCTCCCCTCTAGCACCTTTTTCAAGGCCTAAGCATCCTTTTTGGACCCCTCTAGTGCCTTTTTAGGCCCAAAGTGCCTTTTTCAAAGCCCAAGCATCTTTTTTGGACCCCTCTAGTGCCTTTTTAGGTCCCTCTAGTGCCTTTTTAGGCCCACATGTCCTTTTTGGACCCTCTAGTGCCTTTTTAGGCCCCTTTAGCACCTTTTTAGGCCTTCACATCCTTTTTGGACCCCTCTAATGCCTTTTTAGGCCCACGCATCCTTTTTGGAGCCCTCTAGTGTCTTTTTAGGCCCCTCTAGAACCTTTTTAGGCCCACGCATCCTTTTTGGACCCTTCCAATGTATTTTTTAGGCCCAAAGTGCCTTTTTAGGCCCCTCAAACATCTTTTTAAAGGCCCAAGTGTGCTTTTGGACCCCAAAGCACCTTTTTAGGCCTAAAACACTTTTTGAGGCCCCTTAAACAACTTTTTCAGCCTACACGCCTTTTTATAGACCCTGTTTCACCATTTTTTAAGACCCCCAATGTCTTTTGGGCCCCCAACACGTCTTTCTCGAGTTAAAATGCCTTTTCAAGGCCCTCACTCACCTACTTGAGACCCAAGTGTCCTCATTTCGGCCCCAAACACCTTTTCATAAGCCTCAAGAATGTCTATCTCATCACACACCTAGAGAAATGTCCCTACATTGGCTTTATTATTGTCTATAATGGTTCTTAACATACACAAAGGCGTTCTTGCCTACCTATCATGGTTATCCTCACTCTATGGATTGTATTGTTCCCACTTTTACAAGAGTCAAACCATTCCAACATTTATCACAAAAATACAAAAACATTCAAATATTTACCAAATACCCCAAAAACATTTAAATATTCGACAAAACCACAAAAAAAATCCAAATATATTTTGAAAATAGCAAAAATACACTTGACACTGCATTACAATCAACATCAATTGTCCCTTTGATTGCCACAACAACAAGCACAAACTTTTTATTCTCCTACAATGGCAATGACAGAATTACATTCTAAAAATGTCTAGTGGGATTATTTATTATGGCCTCCTCAAGGAGATAGCACAACAAGGTGTTCAACATTTAGCCACCTTAATTTCCATCGATGCATAAATAGAACCCACTACTAAATTTCTACTAACACATGCCATGCTCTCTTATTCACCTAATATGACAGTTGCTCCCTGCCAAAATTAAACAAACTTGATACTATTTTGCAAAATTGGAAGCATGCCTGGTTTGTAAATAATTATTTCCTATGCTATCATGTGCTTTTAGTGCCTCAATGATGTACTTGACTAGAGGTACCAGGATAAAGTCATGATCTTTTTTTGGTTTTTTTCTATTTTATTTTAGTGATCCTGTGATTTTGCACATTATTGGTGTCCACTTATAAGTGCCTCCTCTTGTATGGAATGCCATGTGTACCTTGACCAATTTTGTGCAATATCTTACATGAGATCTTTTAGCTGACAAGTGATTGTTTGTGTGTCTGTTTTTATTATTTTGCGGCTATAGCTTCTAGTTGTTAATGGTTGTCATGTTTTCTTGTACATTGTTAATCTTTGCTAGTACTTCTCGGTGTGACATAGTATTCATATCACTATAGCTGAGCTAGTGGTGGTTGTACTTCATCACTTTTGTTTTATTACATACTCTATGATGACAATTAGTTTGCATCTCTTTAAAAAAGTTATTGTTAGTTGCATTTATTTAGTCTACATATTCATCTTGGGTTCCTTTGCAGACAAATGGTTGGCACATAAATCAGGATACAATTCACAAATGTTTGTTCACAACTTCACAACTAGTTAACAAAAAGTGGACAACAACATCAACATCAACATCATGACGAGCTTCTAGCACCCCACTATCATGGACTTTGTCTCTTCACAATACTCACACTAGCATTACACTTCTTGCATTCACCTTCTAATTCCACTCATTGCATTATATGGCTTTCAAATCTTAGACAATTCTAGTCGCTATCAAATTGCACCTCATCATCTGCTATCTTGCATGGCTTTCAACTCTCATACATTCTTGTTTCACCACATTCCATCTCCTTTGATTCACTACATCATCTTTTCTCATCCTCCATCTCCTTTCATTCTCATTCTTTCATTTTGTGGCTTTTGAATCTCACAAGTTGGCATTCCACATCATAGCCTTCAAATCTCAAACAATTTTATTTCCTTCTATTTTTCACCTTCACTCACCCTCCATGTGTCATGTCCCATTTTCTCACATTTGCATTTATCTTTCCACTCCTTTAATCCTATTCCCACACTTCTACATTTCATCCCATTTCATTATTTCATATCATCCTCTCATATATCAATTTGTTCATTACTAGTTTCATTCCATCTCATTATTTCATATCATCCTATCATATATCAGTTTTTTTATTAACCATTTCATTCTATTTTGTTCCTTAGACATTGCATTCCCTCTCATCTTCCATTTCATCACATTCCCTCATATTCTATCTCATTATATTATGTTTTTTTATCCCATTTCATCCATATCTCATTACATCACATTCTATCTTACCACATGTCATTACATTCATATTACCAAATCACATTTTCATTTAATCATAAGTAACATACCATCTATTCTCACTCATGATCCATCTACCTTAATCATTCACATATATATACACATCTGCATCCACTGCTACCATAATCATCAAATCCAACCATCACATGCATACATAAGTCCATGATATCTCAAGTGCACAAGTCTGAACATCAAAAAAGCTCAAATATCTCATTTATCAAATAGATTGAATCATCAACATCAGAAGGTCTTAACACTAAAGGTTCCTCATCATAAATGACATACATAATAAGCTAATAAAATGAAGCTCCACAAATAAACCTAGTGTCATACCACCTACATCATCTATTTGTGTCTAATTCAAAGATCCCTTATCACTGGGGGCACTTACCTCATCTTGAACAATTGAACGTTGAAAAATGACATCAATTTTCATCACAAGTGATCATCCTACATCAATCAAATCTCAATATTTAGCTATTTAGCTAATGGTTCTATCTTGAGCTAGTTATTTGTCCTACTCTATATCCTGAGATGGCCATGTTAGTTTTCCCTACTCTGTATCCTGAGTGGGGCACTTTTTCTCTATATCAACCTCACTTGATTGATTCTACCCATTACTTTGTGACTACATATTCCCTATCAACTTTTCTCATCAACATTTTTAGAAATAAAATTGGAACATCCCTATTTTGCACATCCATTTTTCCAATTTCATTTCTGAGGGGGCAGTATATCCATATCAAACTAGGGCATCCAAACTGGGGCATCCAAGCAAGGGCATACAAATTTTCTTAAACATAAAAAATGTCCTACCCCAACTAAAAAATTTCAAACATTAAGCCTACCAAAACTAGGGCGTCCAAACAAAAACTATTGCAACATCTAATCAATGGTAATCAAATCATTATAATCAACAATAATCAAATCATCAAATCAACAACAATCCAATCACCAAATCAACAATAACCAAAACATCAAATCAACGACAATCAAATTATCAAATCATCAACAAATAGACATGCAATCATCAAAATTTGACCTAAAATCAGAAAATCAAGATAGTCTTTGACCCGATATGCTTCACATATTAGCTCAAAGAGGGGCATTTGTAGACACTCAAAAATTGGCAAAGACCTAAATCACGCAGTTTTGATCAATCAGTTCAAATTAAAGAGAAAATCAACAGAGACGCAACAAACTTTTGAATCAAAAGATTACATTAGACCATTAATCATCTATCAAATTAATAAGACCTAAATCAACTTCAAAAGAGGACAAAAACAATTCAATATCATAAAATGAAATCCAGAAAAAAAGGAGAGGGAAAAGACAAACTTTTGAGAATAAATGGAGCTTTTATTAAATCAATAAATCCATTTATTCTCACAAAATAAAAATCCTCCTTTTACATAAAGAATTAAAAGAAATCCAAATTTAGCTGTAAATCATGACTTTTTTGGCTCCTCCTTTTGACTCTCATGAGACATTTTTGTTGAAAATAAAAGTCACATTTAGCTACAAATCATGACTTTTGGGCTCCTCCCTTTGTCTCTCATACAAATTTTTTGTTGAAAATAGGAGTCATATTTAACCACAAATCATGACTTTTGGGATCCTCTTTTTGTCTCTCATGAGACATTTTTATTGAAAATAAAAGTCATATTTAGCCACAAATCATGACTTTTGGGCTCCTTCTCTTGTCTCTAATGAGACATTTTTATTAAAAATAAATGTCATATACTTTGTTGAAAATAAAAGTCATATTTAGCCACAAATCATGATTTTTGGGCTCCTTCTCTTGTCTCTCATGAGACACTTTTGTTTAAATAAAGCCTTATTTAACCACAAATCATGACTTTTGAGATCCTTCTCTTGTCTCTCATGAGACATCTTTGTTGACATGAAAATCACATGGAGCCTCCAATCAAGACTTCTGACCTCCTTTTCAATTTCACTTCTACCCACCAAGTGAAAAGGTAAAACCCAAATTCTTACCCCAACCACTTCTAAAATCCTATAAATAGAAAGAGAATTCAAGAGAAAAAGGACCCAAGTCTTAGGCATTTGCACTATAGGCACATTTTGATTCATCATTTTAGCATTATCTTTGTAGCATTTTCATAAGCATTTTAGCATTATTTTGTGTTATTTAGTATCATTTATCACTTGTTAGTTCATTTCATATTCACTTTGATAGCATATAATTTGCATTTCAATCATAGATCTTGCATGTATCCATCATAGATTTGTATTTTAAGCATTCTCCCATTCTAGAACTATCACTAAGATGCCGGTTTGAGAGCTATTTTAGCGGTTGTATTTAGAGAAACATGAGATGCTCATAGAGATTACATTCTGATGATGATATCTTAGGTTTAGTTTAGTTCATCGTCAATCCATTTGCATTGTACACTAAGGTTTCATGAATACACATTTACACTGTGTACAACCAGAAGCAAAAGAAAGACTACAAATACAAATTGGTCACTAGCATGAAAAACCAACATCTTCCAACTGAGTATATCAAGATAGATGGAGATGATGAAAAAATATTCTTTGTTGCTCAATGTTGGCCATGGAACCAATCTCAAGGTATGCCTCATGACCCTTTGCAAAATTCAAATCTATATGGTAATCAATGGAAAAACCATAATACCTAAGGTCATCCACAATATAGTCAACCTAATTGGAATAAGTCTTGCCAAAATAATCCACAATAGCCTCAATGGCCTCAAAATTCCCAACCTTCCTAGCCAAGCTAATAGAATAATCAATGACAAAACTAATAGAACCAATGGCAACTACCCTAAGGGAATTGGCAGTCTACAAATCAATGGAGAGGACCTCAATAGTGGCCTAGCCAAAATATTGATAATCCATAATTACCACCTCCAGTCAAACAACCTACACTAATGCCACCACCTACAAGTCCTGGACCTCAAAAGTAGACCCAGTTACCTATACAACCTTAGCCAAATCCAAATAACTAGTAGTCACAACAACCCATGTACTTTGCTAATGCTAAGCAATATCTTGCTTATGCTTTGAATGTTGCAAATATAGATTTCAGATCTCGTACAACCATACCAGTGCCTAAACTGCCTCTTATAACTGAAATACCAGATAATCTTATAGCATTAGAACCCCTAGTTTCTAAAGAGGTTGACCCAACTAATATCACTATTTCATATCAAGCCCAGCTAGTAGCTAAACCTCCTTTTCCAAAGAAACCCGTACAAAGTAAACTTTTACAAATAGAGGAATAGTCTTTTAATATTATTGATTGGTTAAAGGACATGCATGTCCAAATACCCCTATTCCAAGCTATTAAATATGTTCCTATTTATGGAAAAGCCATTAGAGAAGCTTTCCTGAAGAAGGCTATGAGGAAGAAAAAGGACCCAACAATAGTCCATATTGTAGGACAATTAGCTGACATTATGTTAGGAAAATTGATCATTCCCAAATATTCTGATCCAAGTAGTCTAGTTGTGAATCTAATTATAAATGGTTAGTCTATTAAAAATTATTTAATTAATCTTGGTGCTGCTATAAATTTCATGACCAAGGATACTATCAAGAAATTGAAAATAGAAGGATTAAGGCCTACTCCAACAATTTTGCAACTTGCAGATAGTTCTACTATCACTCCTAATGGGATGATAGAAAATATAGTTGTAACCCTAGACTCTCTAAAGTAACCTACAAATTTCATGATCCTATCTCCCAAAGTCAATTTATCTGGTTACCTTATCATTCTAGGATGACCATGGTTAGCTACAACTAATGCAAATATAAGTTGTAGGTCAAGGAATATGACCATATCTAATGGTAAAGAAACAAAGAAATTTGATTTATATCCTCTAGTACAACCACAACTAGATTTAAGCACATTTGTTTGGCTAGATTTAGGGGATGAAGAAGAAGATTCAAACTCTATAGTACAGCTTATGATGTTACATAGAAAATATTTCCTAAAGTTGTAGGAAGAGGATTCAATAATTCAGAGTATTCTTACTAACACTTGTGTGGTAGAAAAAGATGTATCTAATAGTTTTGTGTTAGAATTAACCATATATGAGGAATATAATGAGAGTTGTATTCTACTCAAAGAACTAGACATTATTCATCAACTCTTACCATGTGAATTAGATACAAGTCCAATCTCTGAAGTTTCCATAATTGAGTCTACCACTACTATTGAGATGTCAAAAGGTCATAATATTCACGTCAATCCCAAATTATCTTTCGCACAGATGAAACAGTTAATAGAATTGCTTCGAAAGCATGAAAAAGATTTTGCATGGGACAATGGGGATGTGGAAGAGTTAAGTCCTACATTATGTACTCATAGAATATACATCAATGAAAGTTGCCTACCGCTCTGTCAAACCCAGAGAAGGATTAATCTAGCCCTTAGAAAAATAGTTAAAATTGAATTGCAAAAATTGCTTGATGCTGGTTTTATTTATCCTATATATGATAGTAGATGGGTTTCACCCTTGGTCATAGTGCCTAAAAAGAGATGGAAATGGAAGATTTTTGTAGATTATAGAGAATTTAATAAGGCAACCAAAAAGGATCACTTTCCTTTACCATTCATAGATCAAGTTCTGGATACTTTGGTTGGAAAGAAGTATTTCTCTTTTCTAGATGGGTACAATGGTTATAATCAAATAAGTATTGCTCTTGAAGACCAAGAAAAAAACACATTTACATGCTCATGGGGTACTTTTGCATATTTTGTTTATCCATTTGGCCTATGTAGTGCTCCTGCAACATTCCAACGAGCTGTAATCAGCATTTTTGTTAATATATCACATGATTGTATGGAAATATATATGGATGATTTTACAATATTTGGAGTTACCTTTGAAGAAGTCATGATGAATCTTGAAAAGGTTCTTATCCAATGTCAAGAACATAATCTAGCACTTAATAGTGAAAAATGTTTCGTGCTCATGTAGGAAGGAGTGGTACTTGGTCATTTCATATTAGTTGCAAGAATACACATAGATCCAGCTAAAATAAAGGTAATTCTAACAATACCCATACCTACAAAACTGAAAGATGTAAGATCTTTTTTAGGTCATGCTAGATATTATAGGCATGTCATAAAAGATTTCAGTAAAATAGGTAGTTCTTTGTACGCATCATTGACTAAGGAAGTTGAATTTATTTGGACACCTGAATGTAATGAAGCCTTCCTATAGCTTAAGAAACTTCTCACTAAAACACCAATTTTACAAGGACCAAATTGGTCAATTCCTTTTCATATTAATATTGATACATCAAACTATGTCATGGGAGTTGTATTAGGACAAAAGCCTACTAATATTGAGAATGCCATCTACTATATTAGTAAAAGCCTTCATGGACCTAAGATAAATTGCACAGTAATAGAAAAAGAACTTTTAGCTATAGTATATGCATTGAATAAATTTAGACATTATGTGACTAGATATACTATTTTTGTTCATACTAATCACTCAGTTGTAAGGTATTTAATGAAAGAACCTGTTGTCACTGGTAGATTGGCAAGATGGCTCTTGTTGTTACATGAATTTTATATTACTATTATTGATAAGCTAGGCAAATCCAACATGGTTGCAGATTATTTATCTAGATTGACCATTGCTAAGGAAGATCCAACTCTAATTTAAGACACATTTCTAGATGAGTACTTGTTCCATATAGTAACCCATACACCATGGTATGTAGACATTGCAAATAGACTACCCCCACACTTCTCTTATAAAGAAAAGAGAAAGATAGCAGAGAAAAGTTTTCAATATTCTTAGATAGATAACAATCTCTTCTATACAGGGCCAGATCAAGTCATGAGGAGGTATGTAAGGGAAGATGAGATATATGATATACTACATGCTTGTTATGATGAACCATATGGAGGTCATTTTGCAGGAAAAAGAAAAACACTAAAGATACTTACAACATGATATTATTGGCCAATCCTACATAAGGATGCAATGACATATACAACTAATTGTAACAAATGCCAAAGGGTAGACCAACCAAAACTGATGAGATGTCACTCACTCCACAAGTTGTGGTCACACCTTTTGATAAGTGGGGCATGGATTTCATAAGTCCAATTGACCCACCATCAAGTGGAAAATCCTAAATCTTAGTATGTACACATTATGTAACTAAATGGATGGAAGTTAGAGCAATGAAAAATGCTAGAGATGAGAAAGTAGCTAAGTTCTTGTATGAAGAAATATTCACCCATTATGGAGTGCCCAAAGAACTTGTCACAGATTAAGGAGCTCAGTTTACATCAATTTTGATCACTAAGGTTATGAAGGAGTACAACATAAGGCATTATAAATATAGTCCTTATCACCCTCAAGAAAATGGGCAAGAAAAGGTTACCAATAGAGAACTTGAAGCCATTCTAACAAAAACAATACACATACACATGAAGGATTGGAAAAACAGATTAACTAAAGCTATTCGGGCATACCAAACCACATGGAAGACAACAACTAGGTTCACCCCATTTAAGATTGTCTATGGTAAATTAGCAATGTTTTCCATTGAATTTGAACACGACTCTATGCAATGCTTTAGAATTGAACATCAATCTTCCTATAGCACAATAAGAGAGACTCCTCCACTTGAATTCACCAGATGAAATAAGAAAGAGATCTTTAGAAAGAATAGAAATTATTCAACAATAGCAAAAGCAATGGCATGATGTACATATTAGGACTAAAAAATTCCAAGTACGAGATAAATCCCTCCTCTATGATTCTTGCTTCAAAGGGAATCCAAGGAAATTGCAAACTCAATGGTTAGGGCCTTATGAAATTTAGCATGTATTTGACAATGGTGCAGTGCAACTAATGACCATTGATCCTATTTAGTTTAAGTTACTTGTAAATGGACATAGGCTATGTCTCTATCATAAGTTGCAGACTAAAGCACAATTCCTATAGCAATTTCAATCCACCAGTACACCAGCTCTTCCAAATACAGTTCCTATAGCAAAAGATGAAAATCTTCTTCATGCAGCCATACAATGATAGCATTTTATGAACCTTAATAATAAAACCTCATTTAAATATGAGGCCCCATTCTTCCATTCACTATTCACTTTATTCATATTAACCCATCTCATTTCTTTATCTGCCATTCACCCACATTCCATGTCACCCACACTTTATTTTTCTTACTTTCAATAAAAAAAAACCTTTAGCACTTTCTATGATCATCAACCTTCACCACCTCATCAACTTGCATGCAGATGTAAAATCTCAAATTTGTAGGTATAACAATTTCTTTTACTCTTTATTCATTTTTAGAATATAGGTTTCAATATTTATATCTAATACTGCATTATATATATTATATAAGACTTAATCCAGTTTCTCCTTCCCATGCCAAAAATTTTTAAGTGAGGACACTTATCAAATTTTAGTGGGGGGCCAAGAAAGTGTAGTAATTTCCAAAAGTCACCTCCACATTATCCTAGTCATGTCTGCATTAAAGAATGTACTTTGGTGGTAGTTTGATAGTTTTCATTTCATTACTTTTTAAAATCTTTCTATATCTATCATACCTTTTTATTACAATTTTTAGGAAAAGATCTCTTGTACTTGGCATGATTGAAATGACTAAGAGCTATTATGGTAACATTTGTAGTTAAAGCCTCAATATCCTCCATCATTAATGTAACATTGTTTTGTAAGGAAACTTGGCAATAAAGAATATAACCGTTTCCACATAACCCATAATAAATTTGAAATAAACACGGAATTAAAATACACATGCAAGAGAATAGACAACATACCCACAAAATTGTGACACAAGATATACCCTGGGAAACCCTCATTGAGGGAAAAACCCAGCCTCCAAAAGCATCCATCATCATGTATTATTCAGCAAAAATACCATTGCCATACAACCATGGAAGCCTTCATGGCCATAGCCACAACCGAGAAAACTATGTGAACAAGCATGAATCCACACATCCCATGCCATGCTTCCAACCTTCACAAATGCTCCCTTGGCTAACTTGTCAAGCCTTGTCCCGCTCGACTCTTGCCTTTTCTCTTCTCCTTGTCACTCTTTATTCTATATTTTCTATCTCTACAACAACTACCCTTGTGGCTGCTTATATAGTAGTAAGTCCCACAAAACCACCAAGTGGTATTACATAAACCATGTGCTAAAACCATGTGCTACCTAACCCACTGACCCCACATTTAATATTGGGCATTTAATTCTTTTCCCCAATATTAAATAATTACATAAAATATTTTCACAATGTTACAATACAACTCATCAAGAATATTCCATGGGAATCTTTACATGTTGCACGTCCATCTAAGTACAACATTACATAATAAAATAAAATAATAAAATATAACAATATTATGCAATGTGTGCAACACCCATTATCTCAACAATCTCCCACTTGTTGTATACATTGCATAGGGTCAATCCGTAGCCACATAAATGAACAAGGGAACAATCCCTCCCAGCACATCCACCATCATGGATCAAAATACACCAAGTGCTCCATCCTGGTACCCACAACAAAATCAAATTATCCAGCATCTCGAACATGAATGATCTCACCTCCTATTATGCCACTCCCACTGGACATACATAGAAGCCATCCAAAGAAAAAACCACCCAACCTGTCGCATTAGAAGATCATAAAATCCTGTACCAACTAAAATTCCAAGCACAAAAACCTGATCCAAAGGTAATCACATCTATCCGTAGTTGTCAAAATATCCATAGCTGAAATAGCACCCACAGCAAGTGCCAACCCATCCAACTATCCATACCTCAAAGGTATAACAAGTGAATCTCATATCACTGACATATCCAATCTGCAACCTGCAATCACAAGCCTCAAGAGCAATACCTACCACATATATACCAAGAAGCTCCCACTGCAAAAGATAATGTCAAATCTATCACCAATTCACTCAATACATCTCAAAGAAGTGAATCCATGTAGTATCAAGGACATCCACAATACATAATCCAATATCCTGCAAGAATAACTCTCATAACAAGTCTCCAATAGTCTCCAAGTTCTCCACAACCAACAGAGGAAAGAGATAAAGAAATAACCATGTCATCTCTCACATGAACACAAACTAGTGATCATAATCTCTAACCAATCTCAAATCCAATGTAAGCAAAACTAAACATCCAGGAAGATAACCAAGATCGGAGAAACCATGCAAATCAAACCTGTATCATGTCCTTCTACACACACCTCTAGATGTAAACTGTGCAAGTATGATCTCCTCCATAAAACCCCAAAAAGAAGCCTCAACAACACCCAAACCATACCATATAACTAATCATGGATGTAAGCCTCTCACAAGAAGATCAAACTCAATAAACCCATTCCTAAACCAAGGAATAATCATTCCTAATCCAAAGAAAATGCCCAATATAAAACCATCTCCCAAACTCAACCAGCATAACAACATATGCACATGGAGATAACCAATGCTAAACCATCTCTCAAATGAACCCTCTAGAACTAACTCATGTACCATAGCTCAAGATCCATATCCATGAAAGACAAGCATAAATATAATGCAACTGAGAGAGAAAAAATGTGCTATACCTCTCAAGTAGCAAACTGCCGAGTAGACTAAGAGTGGGGAATGAGAATGCTCATCAAGATACCCAAGTCTCCAACCAAGACTCATCTAAGAACAATCTCCTCTCAAGTCCATATTAGGTGACTACCCCTTGGACTTCCTACTGAAACCATCAACCGTCCCAACAAATACTTCTCTAATCTAAGAGAAATCAGTGTCACCACCGTCTCTAAGTATCCATGAGCACCTGTAACCAATCAATCCATGCCAACTCCAAATGAAACATAGCAATACCATGAAGTATCCAACTTATGATCAATATACTCAATATCAAGAAACTAAACTAAGATCAATGTCAAAGTTCCAACCATGGCCTTAGGAACATAAACATGACAACATGATCTAACCATCTCAACTAAAAGAGATAACATGCTCCATATGAACACACCATAACATGTCACAAATCTAAACGCGTATCAAGAGTATACTATGACATAATAATGAAACCATCCTCACACCAAGGATAACATGCCAAATAAAAGCATAAACCACACCTTTGCCAAGAACCATGTGAGTCCTCAAGATGCAACCATCTCCACACACCATGAAGAAAACCAAGAACCCCATGAGTCCTTAAGATCTATCCATCTTCACACACCATGAAGATAACAAGTGCACCATGCAAATGTCAAAGATGCTTCTGCAGCAACAGGATCTAAGACAAACCTCCAACATCTGCAAACACTCAATAAATATATCAATGCCAACAACTCCCACTCAACTGTGGTACCAAGTCACCTATGGCATCATAAAATCCATCTCCTATATGAAGATCCAAATCAAACTAGGAACTAATCCTGCACTGTCACCCCATCACTGTCACAAGCTCCCATTAAACCGTGTATCCAAGCTATCCATGACATCATGATGAAAAAAACCATCTTCTAACCATGAGAACCAACCAAGGCATCAAACCATCAAAGAACTCAAAGTGCACATCATGAGCTCCTCAAAAGAAACCAAATAACTATGATCCTCAACCAAGAAGATATATCACCATAACTGAATCAGAAATCCAAGCTAATGAACATCAAGGATGTACCTGTATAACCAATCATGTCATGCCAAAATCCATGACACCATGATCACATCCATGAACCGAGCATCTGGCTCTCAATATGTCTAACCTATCAGCATAAAATAGTCAACCACAATCCTCCACCATGATTGTACCTGGTAACAACATCTCATCCCTTCTACATGAAGAATAAAATTAGCAAATCATGTGACTCAGGGCATAGACAACCCAAATCCAAGCCACCAATCTGAATATGCATCAATAATGAAAGATCAATGGGCAAAGACAACCCATAACCAAGCCATAAATGCAACCTGTAAGTATAGACCGCTTACAACACTGCACAACTTGTAGACCCAACAAGTCATCATGCATATCCAAACCAAACACTGATAACCATATCATCATGAGACCAAACTTGAGTATACAATGACATCAAAACTTAAATCTCCAATGCCATAAACTCACAATGTTACCATAGTCAAAATATATCTATAAGCTGTTCAGATAAATATATCACCAAATAAATCATGACAAACCTGCACCAAATCTAAACCAATGTGTAGAGCTCTCCAAGAGCTTTCCGTTGACTACTCAAAGTCCAAAATCTGACTCCGTATGGCCAAGTTATGCCCTAATCCATGCTCAAAATAAATAACATCTGAATTTAGGGCTCTTAGAACTTGAAAAAACTTCAAAATCATAGAACCAAACCTACACCATCTTGTAGTGCTCTAAATTAGCTTTCCAACGCCTACAAGAACTCTGAAATCCAATATTCTGAGAGAAAGTTATGGCCATTTTACTAAGATAGTCTTTTTACCATTTTCAGTACGATTTTTCATTTTTTATTTTTTTCAGTGACAAAAATTCCGACGGGATTAAATTTGACGTTCATCATGGGCTGAAACTATAAAACTCTTTCATTTCCTCTGAACATGGCCAAACTAGGGCATATTATATATCAAATTTTATGGAAATGTCGACCCGGATCCAATGGTGAGGTCTGTTTTTACCCAGGAGGTTATTTTTGCAAGCTACCCCCCAAAACCCTCATTTAAATGAAACATCCGAAAAAAAATTTTGTCCAACAATTTCCCATACCCAAATATTTTAACATCCCATCATAACAGCAAACTCAAAACCTTTAGATCTGCAATAAATCATTCATATATCTTGCCCCTTTTTTTTTTAATCCTCTCATGCATTCCCATGGATTCAATCTAGGGTTACAATAATAAAACCATAGCTCTGATACCACTTGTAAGGAAACTTGGCAATAAAGAATATAACCGTTTCCACATAACCCATAATAAATTTGAAATAAACATGGAATTAAAATCCACATGCAAGAGAATAGACAACATACCCACAAAATTGTGACACAAGATATACCCTGGGAAACCCTCATTGAGGGAAAAACCCAGCCTCCAAAAGCATCCATCATCATGTATTATTCAGCAAAAATACCATTGCCATACAACCATGGAAGCCTTCATGGCCATAGCCACAACCGAGAAAACTATGTGAACAAGCATGAATCCACACATCCCATGCCATGCTTCCAACCTTCACAAATGCTCCCTTGGCTAACTTGTCAAGCCTTGTCCCGCTCGACTCTTACCTTTTCTCTTCTCCTTGTCACTCTTTATTCTATATTTTCTCTCTCTACAACAACTACCCTTGTGGCTGCTTATATAGTAGTAAGTCCCACAAAACCACCAAGTGGTATTACATAAACCATGTGCTAAAACCATGTGCTACCTAACCCACTGACCCCACATTTAATATTGGGCATTTAATTCTTTTTCCCAATATTAAATAATTACATAAAATATTTTCACAATGTTACAATACAACTCATCAAGAATATTCCATGGGAATCTTTACATGTTGCACGTCCATCTAGGTACAACATTACATAATAAAATAAAATAATAAAATATAACAATATTATGCAATGTGTGCAACACCCATTATCTCAACAATCCGTTGCACCAAAAGCCATGACTGTTAGTGAACATGGAACACCACATAATTAACCACCTGTGGGTAGGGGAGCGCGTCGCATCACCCAACAATCTCCCCCTCGACGCACACACTAGGTGCTTACACGGGTCGGGAAGGCACCGGGGAGATTTGAACCCATGACCAAGCCAAAACCAGGCTCTGATACCAATTGTAGGGCCCATTTGTCGTTGCACCAAAAGCCATGACTGTTAGTGAACATGGAACACCACATAATTAACCACTTGTGGGCAGGGGAGTGCGTCGCATCACCCAACAATCTCCCCCTCGACGCGCATACCAGGTGCTTACGCAGGTCGGGAAGGCACCGGGGTATGCGCGTCGAGGGGGAGATTGTTGGGTGATGCGATGCGCTCCCCTACCCACAGGTGGTTAATTATGTGGTGTTCCATGTTCACTAACAGTCATGGCTTTTGGTGCAACGGTAAATGGGCCCAACATGTTTTACATGCTAGAAACAAAGGGGTCTTGATTACAAGAAGTGGTAACAGCATACGACATTTTTAAGATTAGTTTTGAAGTTCAGAGAAAAAAGAAAATTTGTAGAGGTAAGAGGGGCAAAACTTTGTCAGACTAGAAAGAGTGTAAGCTAGACATTTTGAGGATGGGAGAATAGCTAAAGAGGTATGAGCCAGTTATTCATAATATCTTACTAGCGACATTGAAGTAGTTTGGAAATTCCATGCTTTTGGATGACTCGATTATTTCTTATAATTAACAGAATTCAATGAAGAAGTGGCAATGGAGTTCATGATGATATTTGATGAAGGAGAAGCCTTAGTTTAGGGATTAAGAGTAGTTACTACTGAGGAAAGGATAGTAGAGTTCATAGGATTACCAATAATTGGGGAACATTATCCAAATGAGCATGATGCCAGATCTTCAAGGGCACAGTTCACTCAGCAAGGTGACCCTAAACTAGACATTAAAAAACAAGGATGTAAGAGACTTTCTCTTCCACCTCCATATCTAAAGCTAACAACCCACATTATCAGATATTTAACTTCTGAAGGTAGGTTTTCAAACTTACATGCTCATTATTTTAAATTGCTTAGTTGCATAAGGCATAACATATAGGTTAATATTCCCAACTTTCTTTAAAATATGTTGTGTATTAGTGCAAAGGAAATAAAAAAGGAAAGACAAATTTTGTTTCCCATCATGCCCTCATTAAGCTTCTAGTTGAAAGATCTTTTAGAGATTCTTCCCCTATTTCATAAGCAAAATTTGTCGAATCCAAGACCTTATAGTTGCAAGCCAACCCTGTTCCTCAAAACTTAGAAAATGATGAAGAAACCATAGAAACAATTCAAAATCCAGCTAAGAAGGAAAAAGTACCCTCTCCTGATAAGTCTGCTATGCCTAATTTAGAGGATTATATGCTGAGCTCTTCTAGGGGTAAAGATAAGCGTAAGGTTAGCCCTAACCATGAAAAGGAAGTGCAAAATCCCTCTATTAAGGTAACAAAAAGTAAGAGGTTTGTGCTTGTAGCACCTAATCCTATAGTATCCACACTATTCATGCCTAAACCAAAACAGACCAGCAAAGTGGCTGAAATTGAAAAAGTTCTTGTACGTAGAAGCCCTTGTATGTGAGGTTGAGTATCTCCAACTTCTATTGAAAAACCAAATGCCATAATTTCAAAGTCTCAAATAGAGTCAGTAGTTGAAAATGTCCCAAATGATTATCCTATGCAATAAGAGCCCCAAAATGTAGAAATACATAAAACTAAGTCTATCAAGGAGACACTGCAAGAGAACTAGGAAATGTGCAAATCAAATCCTACTATTGTTCTAGAAAATGCACCTAGCAATGAGCAACCTCTCATTCCATTAGTCCCTAAATATTCCAATTTATCCTTTATGCCTTATAAATCTTCCTGGTACACCTAGCATTTCCAACAAGTTTCCAAAGAATAAAAGATGAAATCTGAAACTCAAGAATTTTCATCATCAACAATTCAGTCAATATTGTTTGGTCTATACAATCATTTTATTTTTCAGAAAGCCCTGTGGAAGCAAGAGAGAGACCAAATGCAAAAGGCAATTTTTGATAGAGATGAGGAAATTGAATCATTAAAGGAGCAACTAGAAAAGTAGAAGAAATAAATGAATAAGGCTTTGAAGCTAGCTACTTAGGCTATGGCATGTAGACCAGCCCCAAGGGTGTATGCTATGTGTTTGAAAGAACAATTTTTTTATTCTAGTTGATGATGAAAATGAGAAATATTGATTATGAATTTAATAATGCTCAAGATTTTTATAATGTGTATCAAACTTTTCCCTCATGGCAAAAGAACTTGTTGTGTGAGCTTTATTTGCAAAATTTCATAATTCCACAAGAAATGGAGTGGAATCCCTTGCTTTACATAGGGGATGTTCACTTAAGAGCTTTAATGTCATGGATGCACAATGAAACCAATTATGATAGACAATTGGATACTTATAGAGACCTCACATAATCTAGGCCACTGCCACTCTAGGTTGAATCTCATAAGCCTTATGACCTCTTGAGAGATTGGTTCAAATTAACTTGTGGAAGGCCAAAACTGGAAATTAGAGAGAAAGTGTTTGAAAAAAGGGAAAATGTTTACAGAGAGTATTAGACACTTCCTAATTTTACACAATAGAGAGAAATTGTAGGGCTTAGAAATAGGTGGAATCGACTACTAGAATCTTTCAAGAAGGCTAAACCACACAACCCTATTAATTTTGAGGCAACAGTGAATAGAGTGGCTAAATACATGCAATTGGGAAGGAAAATTAGGAAAGATGTATGAATGTCGCTAACCTTCCAACCTCCTATCCTTCTCTAGCCCCTGTATGAAAGAAATGCTACCAGGTTAGATCCATTAGTTGAAGAACACTTGGGTGAGCATTGGAGATGATGCAGAGGATATTTCTACACCTTCAAAAGTGGGAAATAGGGGAAGACAACAATGGGAGATTTTAGAGAAATGGAAAAGAAGTACAATGCTTAAGGACAAGCATTTTCATGGTGGGGGGTAGATGATGAAGCATATTAATGTCTCAAATTTGATCAAGTTTTTATATAGTCTAAACTTACTCTTTGAGCCATGTGAAAAACATTTCCAAAAAAAATCTATTTTAAATGTCTTGTGAACTTATGCTTAATGCAGCTAGAACCTATTAAACCTATGGATAGTGGATATGAGGTACCTTGCTTAATATTATGTATAAAGTGCAATATTTCATATAAATATTTTAAGCTATGTTTTAATATTTGAATAAGAGTAGAAATGTTGTTGTATTTGTTCGAATGTTTCTAATTTTTAGGAAATGTAGAAGTGGTGTGAAGAGTGGTGAGCACCGTATTGAAGGAGGAGCAATAAAGACTAGTCATAGCATGAGAAGTGTAGGTCAGTTCTGGGTGATAAGTCCTGTCTACAAGAGGAGTTATTTTAGAAAGCCCAACTTGTTACATTATTTGTAGACCATTATTTTGTTGCTCAATCAATGTTTTAAAAGTCATGGTTGACAACTTGCCCTTTTTCTACTGATGATGTTTGCTCACCAGCTTTAATGTTATGTTTTTAATAAATTCCAATCCTTTATATATATGGAGAGTTAGAGTTAGTTAGGGGATTTAGAGATCCTAAAGTTATTTTTGCTATTCTTTATGAATTATTCAGTCATGTAACAAAAGAAGAATTATGTTGGTGTAAATAAGTATTTACTATTTACACTTACTTAAGTTTACTTAGGTTAATGCTTATTTTTATTATTTATTTATTTGTCACCTAGGAGTATGCATACTCTTGTGAGTTTTCATGTTGACAACATAGGAGTTCACACCTCTTTTATGCACATGGTGTCTACAACATCTCCACTTGAGATACACCTCATCATCCTTATCATATCATCTAGAATCATGGATAAGACATGTGCTTAGTTCTCATTCTTATCTTATCTCCTGTGTAGGGCCCATTTACCGTTGCACCAAAAGCCATGACTATTAGTGAACATGGAACACCACATAATTAACCACCTGTGGGCAGGGGAGCACATCACATCACCCAAAAATCTCCCCCTCGACACGCATACCAGGTGCTTACGCGGGTCGAGAAGGCACCGAGGAGATTTGAACCCATGACCAGGCCAAAACCAAGCTCTGATACCAATTGTAGGGCCCATTTACCATTGCACCAAAAGCCATGACTGTTAGTGAACATGGAACACCACATAATTAACCACCTGTGGGTAGGGGAGTGCGTCGCATCACCCAACATCCTGGTTCTTTCTAGAGACATTCTAGGTGCTTCCTGAGAGGCCTTTATATACAAGCACTCCTAGTGTGTTTGTATATACAATATAGAGTAATATATGAGGACATACTCTGATTAATTGATCACACTCTTTTTTGATCTACAGTTGTTCATATATTTGAGTTCTATGATCTTGGGTGAATTTTTCTCTAAGAAAAATTCTTACATGGTATCAGAGCTATACCAAATTCTTACATGGTATCAAAGCTCTTCGAGAATCTCTCTTCACAAAGTCATTTGAGACCATCTTCTTGCTTCAGTACTGTAGCTCGAATTTAGAGTATCATAAAAATTAGAGTGTCTAGAGCCAAATTTGACCTCGCCATTATGTTTGGAATGCCGATTTGGTGAAAATTGACTATAAAGTTGCCTAACCTAGGCCAAAGTCAATTGTGAGGTAATTTTTTTTTGCAAACTAGCACCTGAAGGATTGATTTGCAAAATTGGTATGATCATTTCAAATCTGTACATTTAATTTTTAGATCTACATTTTTTCATCTACATCTCTATTTTTGTAAAGATTTGCATTATTTTTCAGAAATTTTTTGGCCATCGAGCCATAAGAGAGATTTTTTGTAGGTGAAGATTGGTGCTAATCAAATATTTGCATCACATTCAGAAGGTCAAAAAAACCCCAAATCAGCGCTTTTTTAATCCAAATCAGACATTTGAGGCAAAATCTAGAGCCATTTGATTTTTGGAGGTGCGACGCTAGTGATTCAAAAAAAATAACAACAATAGCAATTTTTAAATAGTGATATCTCCCTCATATGGACTCCTTTTTGCAAGAAATTTTTCTTGTTTTGGGGTAGATTTTTTTTATCTACACATTGGTGTAGGTGGTTTGAGATCTCTATTCTTGAATTTTTCTACAACTCAAAAATCCCAATTTTTGCCACTTGAAATGCTTAGCACGGGCTCATCTGGAATCCAAATCAAGTTCCATTTTTTTTGAAAGTGAATAATTTTTTGTCTACCTTCAAAATCTATAATTAGATATAGGCTTGTGTACAATAGTTGTAGGAGGTCTCTCTATCATTTGAGGAGACTATTGGGTTCTTGAAATAGGTTCTACAACAATTGTTGCTAGATCTACACTTCTTCTTAGTCATTTTGGAGGGAGCCACCATCAATATCAACACAAGGACACTTGAACAAGTTTCAGAGACACCGTTAATCATTGAGATTCCTTCCACACATAGGGGAAGCATCTCATGAGTAACACTACCATTTTTTCTTCCAAAGGGGATGAACATCATTTAATGGTCATGGATCAGCTTCTACATTGAAGCATTTTTCACTAATCGACACACTACATTTGAGGGGGGCAGGGGGGATTACCTTGTCTCCTTTTTCTCCTTTATGTGGGGGGGGGGAATTTTTCCTCTTAGGGGGTTTTGTCCTTCTCATTCTTCTCACTTGTATATACTTGATGTATGTCATACTTGTTGTTTGTCATAATGGGGGGGGTCTTGATTACTCCATCCATCCATGCATCTTGTCTTTTCATCTCTCTTTTTGGGGGAGGGTTTTTCCCATGAGGTTTTCCCTCTTTTTCCACTTTATGAGAGATTTCATTTTCATTATGTACATGGGTACCTAACATGGCCTAGTAGCCAGGACCTATTATGCATTTTCATCCTAGCTTTCGTAAGCTTAAGGGCATTCCCCTAAGTTGCACTTAAGGGGGGTGTTGGTGTAAATAAGTATTTACTATTTACACTTACTTAAGTTTACTTAGGTTAATGCATATTTTTATTATTTATTTATTTGTCACCTAAGCTTATGTGTACTCTTGTGAGTTGTCATGTTGACAACATAGGAGTTTACACCTCTTTTATGCACATGGTCTCTACAACACAAGAGTTAGCACACTAATTAAGCACATGATGTCTGCAACATCTCCACTTGAAATACACCTCATCATCCTTATCCTATCATCTATAATGATGGATAACAGATGTGCTTAGTTGTCATGTTTATCTTATCTCTTGGTTCTTTCTAGAGACATTCTAGGTGCTTCCTGAGAGGCCTTTATATACAAGCACTCCTAGTGTGTTTGTATATACAATACTAAGTGATATATGAGGAAATACTCTAATTAATTGATCATACTCATTTTTTGGTCTAAAGCTATGCTTGTGTTCAAGTTCTATGATCTTGGGTGAATTTTTCTCTAAGAAAAATTCTTACATGGTATTAGAGCCATCCCAAATTCTTACAAATTCTAATGAGAGAGTGATTTTGGATTACCTATTGTGTTCTTAGTTAGTTGAAGCCAACCAAGGGTGCCTACTTGGGAGGTGGAATAGATTTAGGTAGAGTAGATTCATTTCTTGCAATTTCTTGTTTAAGATAGATTTACTGTATTAGTCCTACAACATAGTTACTATTGAGTTCCTATAGCACTTGTGGAAAACAATCATACTGGATGTTTGAACTATTAACTAGTTTAGAATTCCCTTTTCTATAGTTTCTACAGTTCTATATTGATAATCTAACTCTGTTTAAAGTTGTGTATCAATAGTATAGATTCCTTTCATACATTTTACTTTGCTACAACATAGGTGTTAAAACTCTTAAAGGAACTTGGTGCACATACTATGCTGACCCATTCCAAGTCCTGTGTACCTGGGTTGACAATTCAAATGTATTTTCATAATGGAATAGATAGTTCTCAAAATGGATATAGTACCCTTGTTAGAGTAATAGTAGTGTGATTATCTTGATCTATTATGGAAACCTATAGGGTGACTCAGCCAAGCCATTACCTTTGGGGTAGTAATTAGAAGAATTGCTCATGTAAATGCCAGAATCAATTGCCCATACACAAATTTGAGCTCCTACAAATGATTTTTCATTAACTAAAATTATGGTAGAAGGAGCACCAAACCTTGTAACAAGTACATCTAAGAATTCAACAACTAAATTCTTAGTTGTATCTTTTAATGCACTTTCCTCTATCCACCTAGTAAAGTAATCTATAGTAGCTAGAATCCATTTATAACTAGAGCTAGAAAGAGGATTAATAGGACCAAAAAATCTAATCCCCACTAGGTAAAAGGCTGATCCTCCTAAATAGGATGAAGTGGAAGAGATGCAAGTCTTTTCTTACCTAAAAAGAAAACACATTTTCACACTTCCTTACATTTTTGTGGCAATCGTGGAACAAGGATGGCCAATAGTAGCCATCTTTCATGATCTTCATTGTAGTGGTTCTTGCTTAAAAGTGGCCACCATCAAGACCGTCATGAAGCTCCTTAATCATTATCTCTTCCTTATCTGCACCAATACATCTTAACAAAGCTCTATTGAAGTCCTTTCTAAATAGAATATCATCAACTATGGAATAAGGAATGGACTGTAATCTGAATTGTTTTCCTTTTTCCCTATCCAATCTCTAAGGATATCCATTTCCTGATAAGAAGGTCACATATCATTTATCCAACTCCCTAGATTGTCATCTCTTTCCTCCTATTGTTCTATCAATACCAAGGCAACTTCTTCATCTGTTGTTTCTTGAGATGAGATCATCTACTTGTACAACCCTATCCGTCTTACCAACTGGGTGATCTAGATTTCCACATCATACTCCATCACCTTAGTGATCCAACCTACTCTTTTTTCACTAATATCTCTTCTCAATAGGAAATCTTTAACACTAGCATGAGGGACCAATAATTATATCTTGTTGTGGATAGAAGATGTTTTAATTTCTTCACAGAGCTTATGACTAAAAGGGCTTGCTTCTCTACATAGTTGTATTTGTCATTATACTCCTTTAGTTCTTTACTAAAGAAAGACATAGGCTGTTCTTCATTCTTATCATTTAGTTGAGTCAAATAGCAAAAATACTTGACCTGTCTCCTAAGATGTAAAGAATGAAATCCTTATCAAAATTTGAATTTATGAGAGTAGGGGTTGAGGCTATGGCTACTTTGATCTCTTCAAAACTTTCTTTCCCTTCCTTGGTCCATAAAAATGCCATATTCTTTTTAATCATAGTTGTAAGAGGTTTCACCATGGTAGCTAAATTAGGAATAAATCTCCTCACCAAATTTATTCTATCAAGAAAACTCTGTAGACCTTTCTTGTGACTAGGAAGGGAAAGAGAAAGTATTACCTTTATTCTTTCTAGATCAATGGTGAAACCATGCTTAGATACAATGTGTCCTAATAATTTACTTTATTAGTGGCAAAGAGACACTTTTTTGGGTTCAAAGATACTCCATACTCTCCACATCTTATAAATACATGTCTGAGATGACCAAAATGATTTTCTACATTATTTGAATACACTATGATATCATCAAGGTAGACTAACACAAACCTTTCAATCATGTTTTTGAAGGTCATATCCATATCTTTTTGAAATTTGTCACCTACATTTGTTAGTCCAAAAGGCATCTTACTATAGGCATAGGTACACCATTCGGTAGTGAAAGCAGTCTTATACTTGTTAGCGTCTTTGACTAACACTTGGTTATAACCAAAGAACCCATCCAAGAAAGAGAATCTCTAAGCCACTAACCTTAGATAGTATCTATTCCATGGAAGGAAGAGGATGATGATCTATAAGGGAGGCTTGGTTAAGATCCCTAAAATATACACATAGTTTAGTTTCTCCACTCTTCTTCCTAATAGGGACAAGGTTTTCCATCCAAGAGGAGTGCTTAATAGGGAAAATTATATTGATCTCAATCAATTTGGATAGTTCTTTTCTCATTAATGGCTCAATCTTGGGATTCACTTTCTACTTGTGCCTAACATGTTTGACATTATCAACTAAATCTATGGTATGTTGAAACAAACTTGGGTCAAAACCCTTTAAATCATCATATGTCCAAGCCAATACATCATTAAATTCTTGACATAGATGAACAAAACTTTCTTTCTCAGTTTCAAAACATACCTTCCCCATGTTTAGTGCCCTTCCATCAACAACCATAATTGGCATATGATCATCTTTGTTTGGAACAAGGTTCATGCCTCTATTCCTTTCTTGGTCATCAAGATTGAAGACACTTTCTATCGTAATGAGACCCTTAAGAAAAATATTGGAGTTGAGGTTGATGATTTGATCACCATACTAGTCATCCAATCTTGACTAATTTCTATCTGAGAGCTCTACTTCATTCTACAAGAAAAGTATAATTTGCATGCCAAATTCAAAGACCTACTTATTGATTTATTATCAAGAACAATGGGTTTGACCACCACTTTAATCTTTCACCTCTCCTCATCTTCAAGGCTCCTTGGGACATCATAAGATGCATCCACTACTACAAGTCTATCAGCATGTCTATTTCCTCTTATAGGGATGCTCTAAATATTAAATGCATTGAAACTTTCAAGAAAATCACATACTCTATGTTATAAGACTTGAGAAAACCATTCTTGGTGATATTTTAATTCCTTGCCTAATTAACCACCAGCTCGCTATCTCCATATACACTTAAAATTTGAAATCCCCTTTTTTGAGCAACTAAGAGACCCTAAATTAATGCCTCATACTTGGCCACATTATTGGCACAACTGAATTAAATCTTGAATGAGAAGTATTACCTTTCTAGTGTAGGAGAAACCAACATCATCCCAGCACCTAATCCTTTTTTATTTCTTGATCCATCAAAGTACATACACCATGTCCCACTTGTGTCTTCTTTGTCCTTCATTAGGTTAGGAAGGAGAATATATTTCTTTGATATACAATAAGTACCAAGGCCTTTTTCCAAGGTTTCTGATAGAGGATCAAATTGATATGCATTAGCCCATTCATCTAAGAGGAAATCAAGTATCTCTACTAGAGAAGTGACAGGCTCATTTTTTGTGTCATTTTCATCTATCTCTAGGATGGTGTAGTTCATATTGATGAGATTCAGAGTGTAGGACTCAATATAATGGAGGGCTAATGGTTCTACTCTAATTGAAGCTTTGGTTTTGTACCTAGTTCTAAAAACATGTATGACCAGTTAGAGGATATGTAAGAACCTATTTAGGTGATGAAATCTCTTGAAAGACAAATGGAAAAGTGTGGTTTAACACTAGCAATTGATATATCTTGAACTATAATACAACCAAGACATGCATGTAATGCCATTTCAACATTCCTAATAATTCATATAGTTTTTATAGTACTACCATCTAACTACAATACATCCTTAACAATGGGCTCATATTTCATCTCTAAGTTATTAGCAACACATTTGGGCATTACTGAACTACTAGCCTCTAAATCAATCATGCAATTGTGGACTAGTTTATCTCCTATAATTAGAGAAACATAAAATGTAAGAGGTCTAACCTTTTTACTTATTTCTACCTCTTTTTATTGTTGTACCAAACTCATGGCATTCTCTATGCTAGGTAGATGATCTTTGAGTTCAATGCTTTTTAACTCTTACTACAATAGCCTCTTCTATGATGGTATAATAGCCATAGTATCCTATATAGAAATGTTCACATTGGTCTTCTTCATTTGATCTATCATGCTAAAAGTTGCATTAGGTGCCTTGGTAGAAAAATTAGATGTAGAAGATTGAGATGGAACAACTTGAGGGTCATTCACATCTCCTCTGCTATCATTTTGTCTTTGTTTTCAAGGAGAATTAACAAGTTGACTCTAGCATTGTGTTGTTGGGAAATTTTCTATACATGAGGCACTGCACTTGATGTTGAAGTTGGATTAGGAGGAGGAGGAGGAGTAACATCTTCAATATCTCTTCTCTTGCTCCTAGTATTGTAAGCACATGAATCCTTGTTTACATTACAATTCTCTTCCACTAGTTAGTTCATGAAAGAACAATGATCTTGTTACAAAGTATTATCAGGTTGACTAGCATTTTTTTGTTGGGAATCTACTCGCTCTAGTACAGTTAAAGCCAAGTAATATTTTTCCTTTTGACACATGCAATATCCATAGGAGTAGTTACTAGAATGATAGAAATCTTGATCTTGGACAAGATTATTTTAAGGGTCTAAAGACCTATTTAGGTTGGTGTTTGTAGCCTAGGGGTTGTCGATAGGTTGATTCTAATTATGAAGGTGGTTGATAGGTCTATTCTGATTGTAGGGGACATGACTCTAGTTTGGGGATATACCATGAATGGAACCTTGACTCTAGAGTTGAAGAGGCATATTATTTTTATTTTTTTGTCTCTTCATAGTCACCAACTCATTGCTCTTTTTTGCACTATTATACTATTTTCCTCCATCTTCTTTTCTTGATCCTACATCCTCTTATGCAAATTCTACATCAATGCCTACATCATGGCCTCAATCATATCTACTCCATTAGAGGATGTAGAGGCTATTGGGACCATAACAAGAGGCTCACTTATAGCGAAAATATGAATAAGGGCTATAGTAGAAGAAAGGCATTGGAGGCCTTAGAGCTAACTTCCCTCCTTTTATCAAGATGTTTTCTACCCTTATGGCAACCTCATAAGCATTTGGAAGAGTTTCCCCTCCCATAGATTGTAGAGTGGTAGAAATATCATTGTTGAAGGCTCTAAGATAATACAAGAATGCATTACTAGGGGAAGGATTCACTATAGTAGATATTTTGTCCCATCTCTTCTGAAATCTATAATTAAAATTAGTCATACACTCATGGAGTACCCTCTTGATAGTTGTTAGTTGTTCTAAAAGTGATAGGTGACCACTTTTTTCCTCAAAATTCTTGCATAGGGCTGATCCTAACCTCTATACCATTGAATCACTTTCCCTTTCAAGGATGAGGCTAGAAGCCTAACTGCTACATCATCCTTGGTGATGCTCTGAATATTGCAGACATTAGACACCTCTTGAATATGCTTGATAGGGGAAATGGAGGTTTCACTAGTAAACATAGGTATACTTTTAAGAGTTTACACTAGTATGTCATGTCTTTGGGCTAATAGGAGGGGACTTCCACCATTAAAGGTGGTGAAAGCATGAGCTCTAGAGATATAAATGAGTGGTCTATTAATATGAGAAAATGGTATTCTAGGTTGAGATCTAAAAATAGGAGGAATGTAGATGGATCATATAAGGGTATTTGTTACTGTTGCACTTGTAATTGGTGATAGAGATATCCTAGCCTTTCTCCTTTGATTAGAAAAAGAAAACTCTTGGTATTGGAAATTACCTTTAGAAGATGCCCTTGTGTGTGTCTTTAGCATGAATCACAACAACTTTGGTCTAGAAACTAGACTATGCTTGAAGCTTGGAGTTGCCAAGTACCTTGAACAAATGAGCCTCTTGAAGGCTTTAATATCGAAGATAGTACTAATTCCTTAGCATGAACATGAAATATTACTTTGATGCGAGTGAACTTAGAATGTTTAAGATGAGGTCCCACTATGCATGCCAAAAACTATTGTCACAAAAACTTGCACCTTTGTCCAAATTTTTTACCTAAGGGTGACCTTGTAAAACTTGGAAACAACCTCCAAGTTGTGGGACTTCAATAATGAGGCTAAGTCTCTAGAGAACGTCGGCTTCCTTGCTATCAAGATGCACATAGACTACACCTGGAGAGGAAAAGGGAGAAGGAATGCATAGAAAAAAAATACCTAATCTATTCTAAGGAAGTGATGTATCAAAATAAGGTGTTCATACCAATCTCTACCCATACATTCATAGTACAATTATCATGATAATCAAAAGATATATAGATTCAGACTTGCTTTAGTCTATTAGACACATACATATTAGACAACCAAATGAATGACACAAGGAAAAATATAGCCACTTCTTATCATTCTTAGGCCAAAAGAGATACAAAAATATAGGTTATAGATATCCATAGTACTGTAGATGCTCAAAAATGGTTTGCATCTATGATTTCATCACTTCTTCATACTAATTCATCCCATATTCACAGTCTAGTAACTCTGATCTTTTGGCCAACTTGATCATATCTCAACAATGTCTATCATCATTCATATCCTCTTTCACATGAATTGTACATCATTTTGGAACCACTTCAACATCATTGGAACCCATTTCAAATCAACTTGGAATCACCTAGAATCAATCTTAATCAAACCAAAATGTGTCAAACATCCCAAATAAATCATCATTTATCCAATCCTAGGCATTTTTGTGGCTTTCAGTGCCTTGGAAACCTATCAATCTACCAATATTATCAATCTAACCTTACTGTCATGACTCTTAGTGCTAGGTCAAACTATCGTTCACATCACCTAATCCTTGACATTGTTGAGTCTCTTGGTGTCTAATCATATCATTATTAACCATTTAATAACATTGACAATCTCTATTGATGTTATTATGATCAACCCTATCAACCAATCTCTATCCTATAGAATTTTACAATATCAATTAAATGTGACGTGTCCTTAATTCATGTCATGTGTCCTTGGCATGTTATCAATTTCAATTAATCAATCAATTTGACCATGGCTTTGATATATCCATCATCATCCTAGTCAATCTCCATTATCATCACATTTCATTAAAGGATACTATTGCACTTATTTAATCAAATTGGCCAATCATCTACTAACTCTCTCTATAGGATTAAATAACCCACAATTTAACCCTATGTCATTACTAATTATTCTTCCTAACTAATCTCCTCAATTAATTGATATTTTATTAATTAATTGGTTCATCATCTACAAAAAATGGAAATTCTCAATTTCCTAAGTCATATTTTCCACCATTAATTCCATTTTTTACTAATTTCTATTTGTGTGGAATAATGGATTTTTAATTCAAATATTCCACAAAATATTGACTTTATCATGACACATGGGCATGACACCTTGTGGATTCTCCATTGACACTTGGCTAAGATATGTCATAATCCAATATTATTATTCCTTGTGCACATCCAGATTTGGCTTTCATTGTCATAGATTATTGGCTTTAAGTGGGTTTGAGGTGTCACATGACATGTCATAGATCCTCTTCCATTTATAGCCTTGTTTGACTTCCGAGCACCATGGAATCCTACACTTGGCATTTTGTTTCATATGTGTCATGGATTCTCAAAGGAATCTCTTGCCAAGTTGCATATCCAAGGTAACAATTCCAATGGTCTCACCTTGTGTGGCGATTATAGAATGAGCATTCTTCCTCTCATTTTTAGTCCCTAAGTCCTAATTCTTATGTCCTTAGATCTTTAGTATTTTTAGTCCATCTCTCACATTAAAATCACATCTTCTAGTATTCTCATAGAATTATCACCATCTTAGGCTTTTTCTTCAACATTGTGTGCACTATAGGCAATTTGGAGCTACATCATATAGAGAAGAAAGAAGGACATGGGAGCTACAAATGAAAGAGGGGGTTCCTAATCTTGTGTTGCTTCCTTTTTTATTAATTTGGCTTTCATGGTAGACTAGAGGGTGTCAATATATGTTTAGTGAGTTTTTCATTTGCTCATAGTATGTTGGACATTAGCCTATTTTTTTGGTCCTACAATTGGTGAACCCGATGTGAACATGCTTAACTAACTTGGGTTTCTTGTGTTTGTTCTTGTAGGTGCAAGGAAGGAGCTCATTTAGAGGGGTATAAGGCTTATTCTCTTTCCTTTATCACACCTAGTATAATTATGGGTCATATTAATATGTTTTTATGCTCTTCTTTTATACATTATGTTGTCTTGCTGTCCTAGGGTGCACTATGCTCTATCAGGGCACACTTAGGACCCCTAGGAGGTAGTTTTAGGAGTCTAGGAGCCACCATAACCCCTGTCTATTATTCTTAGGTTACCAACTATGCTTTAAAATGACCAATTGTTCCCTTTTGGGCCCAAACTACACCATTTTCATAGTCTACACTATCTAAGGACACTTGGGAGGGTAGAGTTCAAAAATCTAGTTTCTGGGTATTGTTTAAGGCTCAATTCCCCACAGTTTGCACCTAGTCCCCCAACTGCCCCCAGAAACTACCAACTACAACCTTATGGGCCCCAAGAGAAGCATGGGTGTATTTTTCACGATCTACATGCACTTGGTGGAATCTTAATCCATTCTAGCTTTTTAGAGTGCAATCTACTCTGTCAAAGTGCACTTGGATCATAGAAAGCACACACAACTCAAAATTTGCATCTAGGTTTTCTATTTTTTTATAGGACCTAGGGTAGATTTTTTTTTGTTACCAATGGTTTTTTTGTACCATGTGGCAATCAGTGGATGTAAACATAATCCTTAAAAACTACTAATGTTTGTTTGCAAGACATTGTTAAAGACCTTATGTGTTTGTCAAAACCATGTGCGTCGATTTCCTAGATTAGATAACACTTCATTTGGTGCATAAAATGAAATTTTTCTTTTCTTCTTGGAATTTCTATAGTTTTTAAAACCCTAGGGGTTACATGGACATATCCTCTCTTGTCACCATTCATGGATCTTGGGTGTAAGAGAAATCTGTGTGACTTCTATAGGAAGTCTGCCTTGGACCAAGATACCCAATATTGGGTATGATAGGGGATGAATTCATAGAAATAATGGGCCAAAAGATAGGTCAATGTTCCATTTTCTATATAAAACTCAACTACGATGAAAATCATGTTAACGGTATTGCTGAGTGATAGCTCTCCTCCAATACCCTTATGGTACGTCAATCCCTAGTTCTCAGGGCTAGGAGACCTTCTAAGGAAGTTTATCATTCACTTATCAATGGGAATTCCCTTACTAAAAACCATCTTTTAGTGGCCAAAATCCTTTCTATCAACTAGCTCAAGGGGTCACCCATGCTCGTGAAGACATCCTACATTCTCGTGGTCCTTAGTAGAGACAATAGTCCCTTGGGAAGTCATGCCCCTTGGAAAGTGGATCTTGGTAGCCCTAAGAAGTGAGTACACTATAAGGGGGAGCCTATGATACCAAGGTCCTAATTATTTCAATTTGGATAAGTGCAACTAGAATTTTGGTTCAAGTAGGAATTCAGTGGATACAGTCCTAAAGCCTAAGTTGTGGTTTATTTGTTCACTTTTAACAACACTTATTCTTGTCTTAATGTGTCATGCATGTGTGTAAAACATTAATCAAGATAAAATCCAACATTCAAATTTACACCTTGGATAACATCAAACACTATCAAAACATTACAACCTTGGTCAAAACTTTACAAACTTTGTTACAATACATTCAAGGCTTATAAAACATGGCAACTTGTGATCTTAAACGTGTTTGGCATAACATAGGTTGTATCCTTGCATAGAACCCACTTGCATTCACCCTAGTTTAAGCCTCATACTTGCATCATATAGGCTTCATCTTGAATCTTTTAGTCCTCACTTAGTATCCCTCATTTTTCATATTGCATTCATTAGGGTTTAACCTACACTCTTTGCAATTCAAACTCAAAATCAACACTTTGCATCTTCCATCTTGCATCTTTTCATACCCAACCTTTATCTTGCATACTTTAACCATCATTCCAAGTGTCCTAAACATCATTTTTAATCTTCATTCTAGTCTTAGCATTGTCCTCTACTATTTAGCTCACTGTGACATCAATCTAGAGACTCTAAAAAATAGCCTTAGTTTCAGCCTAGCTTCCCAACTACACTTTGAAACTACCAACTACACCCAAACTAGCCCCAACTACACCATAGGTGTATTTGGTACTATCTAAGCACACTTTGTAGTCTCAAAACCCAATTTGGGCTTCCAAACAGCATTTTGAGGCCTCAAAGGTGTCCCCCCTTGTAGTAGCCTACCCTGATCTACATTCTCCACCTCCTAATCTTCATTGTCCTCACTTAGGACATCATTCCTTAGTTTTTAACCTTCATTCTACATCTTTCAATCCATCAAAACATCAACCCCAGCATCCTAGCTCCTTGGTAGAACAACTTGACAATCACTCAACTTAGAAACAACAACCATTCAACCCAGTCTCCCAACTATGCCATGAAACTACCAACTACATCCAAACTGACCCTAACTACACCATAGGCATAGTTGTTACTTTGGAGTGCACTTGGTGCTGTTAGACCATAGTTGGGCACCTGTATGACCATTTTGGGCCTCCAAACTATATTTTTGGACCCTAAAACTACATTTGCATGCCATTGTGCATCCTTATGTTGTATTTGACTCAAAATGACATCCTACAGCCAAAATCTCATTTTTCATCTTAGTACATTCTCATATTGCATATTTGACGAGTATAACTAGCATTTTGAGCCCCCTAAACATCATTTTGAACCCCAAAACCTTTGAATTTTGTCAAAAATTTTAACAAAGTATGAATCCTAGAGTATCTCCTAGTGTTGATGGATGATGGATCTTGACTAGTCCTTTTGTATTTTCTTATCATTTTCTTTTTTCAAACTCTATCTACGTCTTGATAGATTTGAACTTTTTGTCTTTATCAATTTGATCTTTTTGTCTTTTATCACTTTTTGGTCAAGATCCAAAGTCCATCTTCACAAGGTTAAACTCTTAGACAAAATACTTTCCAAAGATTTCACCTAAGCTCAAAACCTTTCATATACCCTTATTATTAGCATCATCATTTTCCTAGTATCTCTAAATTTCATTTTGACTTACCCTAGTGGTTTACCACCCTCATTTTGCATTGTTCAAACCCTAGCATCATTTCCATTATCAAACCCTATCAACCAACTTGTCTTCTTGATCACTTACCCTCGTTTTGCATATTCCAAACATCATTATCAACCCTAGAACAACATCCCTTGCATAGTCCACCTTTCATTCCTAAACTCTAGCATCACTACCAAGTCTCAAACTAGACCCTAATCATCATTTTCATCTCTTTTAGTCAAATCCCAAAAAATCACTTTGCATTTGCATTTGCATACTTTTCCTAGGACATTTTCATATTTCATGTCAAAACCCTAGTTTATTTGGCACCTTCTTAGGTTTCATAGCATCCCTAAACACTTTAAAATCCAAAAAACACTCATATCTTGCATACCCACATCCTAATTATCAACTTTTGACCTGTTTTATCAACTGTAACCTTGTTTTACCAATTTCACACTTTAGGTGTGAAGTTGGTAGTTTTAGAGTGCACTTGGTAATTAGGGATTTCATTCTAGGTTCTAAAACCCTAATTTTCACTTCCATAGCCTTCATAGCATCCAAAAATGCTAGAAAACAATCAAAATCACTCAAATTTTTCATTTTCTACATTTTAGGCACCCTATCACCTCTATTTACCAATTGCATACCTTCTGCTTACCAATTGCTTACCTTCAAGGCCTCAAGTGCATCAAGGGTGCACTTGGTACTATCTAAGCATATTTGGTAGGTTAGGTGTGTGCTTGGGAGGTAGAAAGTCCATTTAGGTTTTCCTCCACTACATTTGCATCCTTAGGTATCATGCTAGCACTCACTACGACACAATCAACTCAAAGACCTGAAGATTTTCATCAGCCTTTGTTTTTTGAGATGCCAACACAACTAAAACCTCCTCCAAGATAGAAGAAGAGCAATAAAACCCAACAAACCTTTGATGAAGACCAAATCAAGGCATCACAACCATTACTTGTAGACCCCTTAAACATGTATCTGAAAGATCACCATAATCAAGAGATGATGCAACAAACCCTAAGCAACATGCCTACTATGAGGTTTCCTTCAAACACTTCCCCCTTACATGGGATGGTTCAATGGAGTCCTAACTTTGAACCTATATTCATTTTGATACCACCTATAGGTGAAAGTGTACCAACCACACCTGAGGATGAACAAACACACTCCTTTGAATTTAGCAAAACCAACACAAGTACCTTCAACCCTAACACATCAAACACACAACAAGGTATTCTACACCTAAATGATGACTCTAACACTGATTATGGAATCACTAATGAAGAAATGGCTAGGGCATGTCAAGACAAAAAAAATTGCAAGAACTTCAAACTTTTGGCAGCCCAAGAAATTATCAAATTTAATCCACTCTTGGACTTAGATAAGGGAAAACAACCTTTGGATTTTTCAAACATGATAATGGTACCTATAAGACCCCATCAAGAATCAACCATCAAAATCCTCCAAAGTACATTTGAACACATCAACATTAATCCCTTGTTCGATGAACCACAACCAATGAAGGGAAACAAGACTCTTCCTAAGCATCCCAAGAGGATGTTAAGACTTCATCTCAATCACATGATGCAACCACAAGACATGCCTAAAAGGACTTGTGCTTTGGGGATGCCAAACATACCTCCTTTGGTGGAAAATCAACAAAGTACACCTTTTCTCCTAACTCTACCAAGTGCTATGACATCAAATATGGAGCCTCCCAAAAGTACACCATGTGAAACATCAACTACAAAAATCCCTATTGATGCCACAAAGGAAAAGTCTTGTTGACATTACACGTATTCCCAAAAGGAATCCACCTCATTTTCAAGTCAATATGATGTCCCAAGCAAAAACCTCTAACACACAAAGGTGCCACAACAACAATACCAACATGGTGATCAATTCTCAAGGACATAACCAACCACCCCAACAACCTCAACCTAAAATAGTCCAAGGACTTAATGTTTCCAACACACATTCAACATATCAATAGCAACATCAACCACAAAAAAAACAACCTCAAGTGGTGCAAGCATCCAACATCCCCAACATGCACTCCAATGTAAATCCACTTGGCTTACACATAATGTATCAATAGCAATTCCAACAACAACAAGCCATGTTTGCAAAATAACAATAGCAACTCAAACAAATAGTTGGAATACCAAAGACACGTTGAGAAATAAAATGCATACCAACAACATTTTTATAACAACAGCACATGCCACAACAACATCAACAGATACCTCTACAAAAATAGTCACATAAATGGTCCCACATGCAACCAATAGAGGTATCCCAACAACCACTACAAAAAATGGCACAACGACACATGGTACATCAATCACAATCGATACCGCAACAAGTACCACATCAAGTACCATAGAAAGTACCCCAACATGTATCCCAATAGGGACCCTTTTGTCTTCGAGGTACTAATATACCTCCACCACCTAGTGACACATTACTAGACTCATCAGACATGAAAATATTAAAACTAAGTAGACATAGTTCTCGTCACAGCAAACGGTCTACTCATAGACACAAAAGACTTGAAGGGAAGACTATCATGCAAAACCCAAATGAAGAGTTATTACAACCATTCAAACAAGTTGAGGCATTGGGAGTCCAAAACAAATAGGCTCTATATATAGCAAGGGACCTACATCCTAATCCATTTGACAAAATTTTGTATATGCCTCCATTCCCAAAACATTTTGAGCCTCCAAGATTTGAAAAATACTGAGGAAAAGGAAAACCTATCGATCACATCCAAGAATTGTGTGCCTCTTTTACCAAACTCAATGATAAGCCCACCAACCTCATGAGATTATTCCCTCATTCTCTAGGTGGGGCTGCACTTAAATGGTATTTCAAACTTCCCAGTACTATCAAATCCTCATCAAAGCTGGCAGACAAGTTCATCTCCCACTTTTCCTTTAACATTACAAATGAGGTGACACTTTTTGATTTGTGTTCAATGAAACAAAAGATAGGAGAACCATTTATCACATTCTTACTATGTTGGAGAAGCCTAGTCAGTCAATGCTCACCAGATATTCCTGAAGAATAACAAGTTAACTTGTGCATTGAAAACTTAGTCCCTAACTTAATGTATGAACTCAAAATCAAAAGTCCAAGCACCATTTCTAAACTAATGAAAAAAGGGGTTAGTATTGAAGATGCTCTTATCTGTAAGGGAATCCTCAAGACAAATAAGGAAAACACAAACACTAACTCCTCTAATGAAAAGGTGAAATTTTTATCCAAAAACAAGAATGTGAACAATGATGGCATAGTGGATGCATGTACAATTAGCATGACACAACCTCAACTAACTTTGAAAGGTGCAAACCCTACAAATTCACAAACTCCCAATCAAACACCACCTCTACAACAAAAAACTAAGACTTCCACATAGGATGGACCTTGGAGACATCCTAGAATCAATTAGGGATACCTCTTGAGATTGAAAATCAACAATTACTTATTAATAATTTCCTACATTTACCCCCATTCAAAGATGAGCCACTAATTAAAGCTTCTTGGTGGGATGACAAAAAAATCTGTGATTACCATCACACCAAAGGACATAAGACCTCATCATGTTTCCAACTAAAGCATGCAATAAAAGATCTTATTGATGATGGTGTAATCACAATCAATCCATCACTACTAGCATCCAACTCTGATCACACTATCTTCAAAGATCCTTTGGGTAATCATGAAAAAGAGAAGGCGTCCAACTCTAACTCTAACTCAAAAGGTAATGTGAATTATACACACACTGTATATGACTACACCATCAACTATTTCAATGAGTATAATTCTTGGATGTCCACATTCACCTTAAATGTTGAAGGCCCTCATTGTACTATCACCACATGCCATACCAAGATCACCCTACCCAGAGCTCCATCTAGACCTACTACCTCTACTAGACCTACACCCCCTAGTAGACCTGCTACTCCTACTTCATCTAATTATAGACTTGTTGAATAGCTCGGTAAGATCCCTATGTAAATATCCATCTTGGACCTACTACGTGCATCTCCCCAACATTAGAAGATCTTGGATCAAGCCCTTAAAGAGTCAGTAGTTCCAGATAACATTGATGTTTCCCAATTCCAAGCCATCGTGGGGAACCTTTCTATATCACAACATATCACCTTTTCCCCTTGGGATATTCCTAAAGATATACCCAACTACAGTGATCCTCTTCACCTTAAAATCTTTGTCCATAATGTTAAAGTCAAACATGTCTTGATAGATGGAGGAGCGGGGCTAAATATTTGTACACTTAAAGTTTTCAAGGGTTTGGATTATTCTAAGGATGATGTGGATCCCTCTCAAAGAATCACAATAAAAGCCTATGATGATGGTGAATGATTCTCTATGGGTGTCATCATCTTACCTATTAGAACTAGTCCAGCTACTGAGAACACTTTATTCCAAGTCCTAGATATAGAAATGAACTGCAACATGATACTAGGATGCCCATGGATCCATGCTATGAAGGCAATGCCCTCTACATATCACCTATGCTTTAAAAATTTCTATAACAATGTAGAGGTCACCATCCCTAGTAATCCAAATCCTTCCAATTCTATGCCAATCTTAGAGGAACCACTACATACCAAGTCCCAACAAACCATGCAGCAAATCCACTTAGGTCTGCCAAGTATGTTGATCCTTCCACACTCACACCGACATTCAAATGAAAGCTCAAAATCAAAGACCAAGGTTGTGGTGAGTACTCCATGTCACATGCCTTTCACACTAGGAAACTTCATTTATCTCTCAAGTCATATGGTAAACCTCAACTTCTATAGAAAAAGCCTAAGTTCATATTCCAAAAGAAACCTTTTGTGGTTTTCACTAGTGGTGGTGGACTACATGAAGAACATGTCTATGAAAACACCTCTACATGGATTGAAAAGGCTAAAGCGAAACAAGAACCTAGTCCTATATCCCCTAACAAGTATGGATTTAGATTCACCATCATGTAGAAGAAGGGATACAATGGATGTAGTGGCCTAGGACCTCAAAAGTAAGGCATCATTCATCCCACCATTGCATCAAGACAACCTTGTAGCTGGGGACTTGGATTCCAACCATTTGTTTTGGGTCTTCCTAATATTGAATCATCCTTGTTTAAGGATGTGAATGCTTCAAATGATAACAAGGCATCTAAGAATAGCCAACCTAAACCCACCCAATATGTATCCAACATTGATGATCCTAATACCTCCCGCAATCTTGATCATATCTTTTCTAACCCTAATAGCCTACCTTTGGAATATAAACATGTAAATCCACCTATAACTCAAACCAATTCTTCACCTTGGATCCAAGCCATCCTACTTCTAAGCATGATCTTGATGATATCAAATATCCATATATATGCCTTTGACCAAAATTTGTTCAACACCGATGATGAAATTTCCCTAGTTTTCCCTAGGCTTATTGATTGGGACCAACAAGGACCACCAACATTTGATCAGTTTGAAAATGATGATGCCATCACAGAATTCTCTAAGCTCCATGAAGATTTACCACAAGGTGATCACAAGTCTGGATTCTCCATTGATCTAAACATCATGGCATATTTTGGGGAGTCAACTCCATCTTCTAGTCACAAAATTGAGAAAAAAAAAGAAGAAGACAAAAGTAGGTCTCTTGGTGAAAATTGCAAGGTACCATTAGACCATGAAAAAGTAAAAATGAAGGATGTATCTAAGGGTGAAAATCTCTTTGAGGTGCCTGAGGATGGAAGATTGGACACACCCCCATTGAAGGAAAGATCAACATTACTTGTGGAAATGAAAAAAGAGATTAATCTAGGAACTCCTAACAACCCCAAGGTCATACACTTTGTAGCCTCATTATCACCAAAGGAAAAAGTTGAATTTATTAGATTATTTCTAGAGAGGTAGATCAACTTTGCATGGTCTTATGCAGACATGCATAGATTAGATCTTGAACTAGTCCTTCATCACTTACTGCTAAAATTAGGAGTGAAACCAGTAAAGTAAAAGTTGAGGAAAATGCATCTTCAAGTCTCTCTCCTTGTCAAAGTTGAATTGAAGAAATTATTAGATGTCAACTTCATAAGACCCATTGATTATGTAGAGTGGATATCTAATCTAGTACTAGTAAGCAAACACTTTGGGGGCATCTAGATATGCACTAACTTCCATGATCTTAACAAGGCATGTCCCAAGGATGATTTTCCTTTACCAAATATAGATATCATTGTAGAAAATACTATAGGAATGTTATGCCATTTGGTCTTAAAATTTTGGGACAACATATCAAAGAGAAATGATGACCATCTTCCATGATTTCATGCATATCCTCATGGAAGACTATGTCAATGACTTACTTTGCAAATCCTATAAAAAAAAGGATCATTTGGGCATCCTAGATCAAATATTCAACATAATGGAAAGCTATAAGCTCCATCTAAATCCAAAAAAGTGTGTATTTGGGGTTATTTGTGGAAAGCTCCTAGGATACATTATTTCTCAATGAGGCATTGAAGTGGATTCTGAGAAAGTAAAAGCAATACTTGACATGTCTCCTCCAACAAATCTAAAAACCTTAAGAGGACTACAAGGAAGATTACAATCTCTCCGTAAATTCATTGTACAACTAGTAGACAAGTGTCACTCCTTTCAGCACCTATTATGTAAGGGAGTATCCTTTTAATGGAACAAGTAGTGTAAAGAATCCTTCCAATAGCTTAAAGATTATCTTCTACATCCACTAGTTTTAATGGCTCCTATTCTGGGCAAACCATTCATTCTATACATATCTACTAGTGATATAGTGTTAGGAGCTCTCTTAGCAAAAAATTATGAACAAGGAAGAGAGCAAGCCATATACTACATCAGCAAAACACTTTTGGGGTATGAACTCAATTATTCACTCATTGAATGAGCTTGCCTTGTTGTTGTCTTTGTAGGCCAAAAGCTAAGACATTACATGCTCCATTAGAAAACAATGATCATCTCTAAGATTGACCCACTAAAGTATCTCCTAAGTAGGGCTGCTCTCAAAGGATGCTTAGCCAAATGGGTCATGATCCTTAGTGAATTTGACATAGAATATGTATATAGAAAGGCAATCAAAAGGCAAGTGATAGTAGAAGCACCTATGAAAGATGATCATCCCATGTTGATAGACTTTTTGGATGAAGCCATATTTAACATGGATATAGCTAATGAATGGAAGTTTTACTTTGATGGATCATATATAAGAAATGGTTTAGGAGCTAGCATTATGTTTATCAGTCCCTAAGGAGCCATAATCCCCAAGTCATATAGGATAGCATTCCATTGTACAAACAACATAGCAGAATATGAGGCAATGATCATAGGACTAAAGATAGCTATCCAATGGAACATTTAACATTTAAAAGTTCTTGGTGATTGCCAATTGGTCATCCACCAAGTCAATGATGATTATGAAACCAAAGATGATAAGTTAATGTCATACAAGAAAATGGCAGATTTCCTTAACTCTAATTTTGTCACTATCTCTTTTTCTCAGCTACCAAGAATACACAAGAAGCAAGCTAATTCTATGGTTACCATCACTTCTATGATTGATATGCCTCAAAATGTGGAATGTTGTGAAATCCATGTTGAGAAACTTTTGATTTCAGCATTCAAGATCCCTCAATCTAAGTTTGTGTGTGAACTTGATGGTCCCAATTCTCCCTAGTATCAAGACATTTACAATTACCTACATGACCAAATTCTACCACTCATCTTATCCAAAAATGAACATTGAGCCTTTATCCATCAAGCCACTAGATAAGTCATCATTGGTGACACCCATTACAAGAGATCCTTTGACAAAACCCTTATCAGATGCCTTGACTTGCAAGAAGTTGAAACTGCCTTACACAAGGTTCATGAAGGTATATGTGGAGGTCATTTCAATGGTCTAAGTCTAGCCAAGAAAATTATCAAAGCTAGATACTATTGGCTAACCATGGAAAAAGATGCCCATGATTTTTCCAAAACATGTCATAAGTGCCAAATACATAGCAATCTAATCCATGCACCAACACAAGAATTGTAGCTTGTCATATCACCATGGCTGTTTTCACAATGGGCATTTCATCTTATTGGAGCTATTTCTCCTCCTTCCTCTGAGGCTCATAAGTTCATCATCATAACAACATAATATTTTACCAAGTGGGTTGAAGCTATCCCTCTGACTTTCACTATTGGAAAGTAGATTATAAGGTTTATTCTAAACTACATCATATGTTGGTATGGAGTACCCTTGGCTATTATTGGTGACCATGGAAATTCATTTCAAAACAAGGATGTGGACAAGCTCTACAAGAAGTACAAAATCTACCATAGATATTCTAGTATTTACCATCCATAGGGAAATGGCTAAGTAGAAGCATCTAATAAGATCATTATTAAGATTCTCCAAAAGATTTTCAATAATTCTAGTTGAGACTAGCACCTACAACTAAATCTAGTTCTTTGGGACTACCGAACAAGTGTGCATGCTCCCATTGGTGCAACACCATACTCTCTAGTCTATGTCACTAAGGCCATACTTCCCATTGAAGTTAAAATCCCATCATTAAGAGTGTCCCTACAAGATGTTGTTGATGATGAAAACTACCACACATCTAGACTCCATGAACTAGAAATGCTTGATGAATGGAGACAAGCTACCTTGACACATCTTGAGGCTTACCAAAACTAACTCAAATGGAGCTATAACAAGAAAGTCTAAGGTTGTCATTTTGAGATTAGTGATCTAGTCCTAAAGAAGAACTACAAGACTCAACAGCATAGAGAAAAATAAGGCAAATTTGAACCAAATTAGGAAGGGCCTTATGTAGTTACTGCATCATTTGGGTTTGGATTATATCAGCTTGAAACTCCAAAGGGTGAACCACTACCCATGTCCATTAAAAACATGCAACTTCACATGTACTACACTTGATTCTATCTAAAAGTCCTGAAAAAATATCAAAAAAATTGAAAAAAGTCCTTAAAATATATCAAAAAAATAGCAAAAAGTCATGAAAAAAAGAAGAGAAAAAAGTGAAAAAAAGGTCATGAAAAAATGGATTCCTTGATGAAAACCTGACATATAGGCATTTTGGCATGAAAATTTGAGTCAAGAGAAAAAATTTGTCCAAAAGTGAAAACCTAGCAAATAGGCACTTTGGGCAACTACCATGGTGAAAACTTGACAAACAGGTGCCATGTGTAATCAATTGTTTCTATTCCATATATCGGGATTCCATCTAGTTTTTTTTTTCCTTTTTTCACTCCCTAATCATATCATTCATATTGCAAGACATCCCTAGTCTCTTGTCATGGCCCATGAATTGGTTAATATCCATTGTTATCTTACCTACAACATCACTAGTCTATACATACTCTATCATTGGCCTTTGTACATAGTTTATATCTTGTCTAGGGGAATATTACCTACATGGTGTACAAGTTTGAACTTGAACTAGGGGAATATCCCTAAGCACTTTCTATCCATTGGACTTATTGCATAATGGATTGGAGCTAACCCTTGTATATGTTTTTACGGTCCTAAAAAATTCTAAAAATTCGAATATGATCCTGAAAAAATTCTTAAAAATTCAAATATGATCCTAAAAAAATTTTAAAAACCATAAAATGTCCTGAACAAATTCATTACAAATCATAAAATTTCCTAAAAAAATCCATAAAAATCATAAAATTTCTTGAACAAATCACTATAAATCATAAAACATCTTGAAGTAAACACTAAAAATTGTAAAAATGTTCTAAAGAAACCAGTCACACAAAAACATCAAATATTCCCAAAAACCCTAAAAATCACAAAACCCATAGAAAATGTGTAATAAACCTTGCACATAATCATCCCTTTTGTATAAAAACTTGCACTTTCATAGAACAAAACTAAAAGCACTGCACTTCAATGACAATCACACTATCTAAGCAATGTGAATCAACAATCAATCCAAAATGTCATTATGAACCTATCAACTGAATCAACAATCAAACCTATCACATGATCAACCTATCAAAAATTATTTAAAGACTTAAAACACTAAAAATCAAGTAATAATGGACAAGAATAGTTGTTGGCTCACACTATTTAGTGAGTGATTTATTTTTTCTTTGTTTTGTCTTTGATCATGTTCTTATGCCACTCAATGATATAAATTGATCTATCAGAGTGGCTAGGATGGTTCATGGACATCTTTTATTTTCTATCAATTAAAATGTACATTTGAGATTTTGGGGCATGTATATATGCCTTAGGAAGGACAAGGTCATTTTCTATCTACATTGTGCTTGTTTACGCAAAAGGTTTTCATTTTGCACTCTAGCCCTTTATGCCATGATGTGTTGCATTCCATTTGCCATATCAAAATAAAGCTCCATTTGACATATAGTGCACTTTACAAAAGAAAAATTCTTCTCATCATACTAAAAATTCCTCATCTCATCTCCTCCATCTTCAATGTTTTCTACATCTACCACCTTGATCTTATACTTTGATACATCAAAAACATTGTCATCTTGCATTCCTGCACATGTCAAAAGTCCAAAATGATACAAAGAAATATGTCTTTGCATAAACATGGCATTTATATTATCTTCACATTTTATTTTCATTCATTTTACATTTAATTTGCATTCACTACATATCATTTTACATTTCAATTGCATTCATTTCATATCATTTACATTTAATTAGGCATTCATTCATGAGAAAAATGTGTGGCAAAAATAAAGATGTCATTTCTTAAGCATTACATGTGATAAACCAACACATGATGTCATCATATAAAAGCCCACATAAAAAAGCATAAATACATCCATCTAAACCATATAGAACATATGCATAAACCATCTCATATAGTCCTCATACCATAGTTACATTTCATAAGTGTCTCAAAAAGTATTAGAGTATGTGATCATGGTTTACATCAATACTATTTACCCATAGGTGTGAACCATGAAAAAGCATAATAGAAAACCAAAAAGAAAAATAGAGAAGCCCCTCTATACATGAGCATGTCAGTGTCACCTTGTGTTTTCCCTAGCCTCGTGACCTCTGTCAAGTCTCAAGGATGATCCCTCTACTATCTATAGTGGCCTCATCAGCCCCATCACCCTTTCACTGCTATTTGTCCTATGTGTTTGATGGGAGTGAGATATCAATGCATGGAAGCTCTCTACTATTTGCCTTGGTGGTGCCACCCTCTCATACTAGTCCCTCCAATACTATGTCTCCATGTGTACCCTACTGATCATTATCACCATCTCTTAGAAATTCACATCTTTGATGCTACTAATGAACTCATGATACTCCTACACTTTCATCTTTGCTCTATGCACCATCACATCTCTTTGAGCCATAGCTTGATCTCTCTCTACTATAATTGCATCCCTCTCTACTACAACCTAGTCTAACTAACTCCATAGACCTCTAATCACCTTCATTAGCTCTAACTGGCTAGGCCCTACCTACACTAGTACTAATGTCCTCCCAGTGTAATCCACTAGATCCCAGTCCACATCCATCATAGCTGCATCCACACCACCATAATCCCTAGCCTCCCAATAGTCATCTCCATCCTCTCCCCCATCACCACCTCCAACATCATCCCCACCCTGATTGTCTCCACCCTCCTCATCATCATCTCCCTCATCCTCTCCCTCAGCATCCTCATCATCATCCCCCCCATCATCCTCTCCATCCTCATCTCCCTCATCCCCATCATCATCCTCATCTCCCCCCTCCTCATCATCACCCTCATCTCCCTCCTCCCCATCATCATCCATATCTCCCCCCTCCTCATCATCGCCCTCATCTACTCCCTCCTCATCCACTCCCCCATCCTTCTCCTCCTCGTCATCCTCCTCATCCTACTCTACCTGAGACCTCGCTCATGGTACCGGTACTACCAGATCTGTCAAGGACCTTGGATGATGCTTTGCAAACCATTTTTCATATGCTTCCATTGTACTTACATCCACTACATCTGTTATTGCCCCCCATATCCTTGGCTATAACTCCTCTAGCTATGCATAAGCCACTTGGGTCCTAATAGGTGCTCCCCACTCCCAAACCTTTGCTCTAGACTATGCAAATAGTGCTAGACCAATTGGTACATCTTGTATCTCACCAAACTATCTGCATACCCACTCTAGCAAGTACATCTCTATCACCAAGTGCCCAATCATTATGTGTCCTATGAGATAGCACTCTTTCATACAATACGATAGGTGAATATCATCATCATTCCATTTGGTTCAACACCTATAAGGTATCCAAATGAACTATTTCATAGTGTCTAGCTGATGTTGGAAGTACTTCATATATCCTAGTGGTCTTCATGCTAGTACGCCTCTATAACTGTATGCATATGGCATGTCTTCTACTAACTCCCTCTCAACAAGTGGCTAAAATACTATAATGTTCTCATAAGCCTAGATCTATAAAAATGTACCCCTAATACTAAATGTCAAACCACCTTTGTAGGCTACCTGATGTAGATAGTAATACAGCATCCCTAACATGCATAGGCCCAAGGTAAACATAGTCCCCTCCATCACCATACACTCTAACACCTAGCCCCATCCAACGAGAAATCCATGTCCCTACCTATCCAGTATTAATAGCCCACTGATCACTTAGCAAATCACTACTACCAACCACTCATGGTGTACCACTAATAGGTCCTATCCAATCTCATAATTACAAATGCCTATCTTTGCATCTCCACATCCAAACAATTGGTGTAAGGCTCCTCATCCAGTCATCAAGTCATACACTACTAACTCTCCATGAATCAGTATCCTCAAGATGTGCCATACATTCTTGAGGGTCACTATATCCTCTCCCATTAGTAGATGGAATGAACTCATCTTTGAGTGTCATCTCTTGGTTAATTTTTTCAACAGGGCTCTATTGCCCCTCACCTCTAGCATAAATGTAATATGACATAACCCCAAACCAGCCAAGATCCCTTGCTCACCAACTATCATTTGGTGGTGTAACACAAGACTCTATGGCCTATGTCCCCTCATCTATAATAGGGGCAGCTCCTCCTACATAACCATATAGCCTATGTCAACCTCCTATGGTTTTGTATCCAGTTTACCCTACTTTGAGCCCAAGTTTGACCTAGTTTGACTCTTGTTTGACTAATTTGACTTTTGCTAAGAATTTTTGACCAACATTACTTCTATTTTGAACTCCTTCTAGGGTTCTGAACATGTTTATCAAGTTTCAAGTCATTTCAAGCTCATTTGCATCATTTTGACCCTATTCATATTCATTCATAAGCCTTTTTTCCTCCATTAGAGCTAAGTTTGACTAAATTTGACTTTTTCCTAACCATCCTAGCCTTAGTTAACCTATGTTTTCAACTCTTCCTAGGGTTTTGAAAATGTGGTCCAAATTTTAGGTCATTCTGAGTCCATTTGCATGCTTTTATGCCCTTTGCACTATTCTCTATCAACATTTACCTAAGTTTGACCTATATCTGCCCTAATTTTGACAAAATTTTGACCACTTTGACCACCTTTTACTGCATCTTAACACTTTTCTAACATCTCCCTAGGGTTCTTCTAGTCCATCTCGAGTTTCAAGTTGATCTGGGCTCATCTAGACCCTGTTTGGACTCTCAGAGCATCTTAGGGCATAGTTGGGGCTCCCAACTATGTCCATGGTGCACTTGGTCATACCAAGTATGCTCAGTGTGCACTTGGGAATTCCAAGTTCCTCCACTACACAATTGGATGCATTTTGGGCATAGTTGGGATGTTTGGATGCCCTAACTTGGCCCCAAGACCCCCATTTGACCCCATTTGACCCCGACTAACTCCTAGGTGCCTAAAAAGTAGGAAAAAGCATGGAAAAGCATAAAACACACAAATATGGCCTTGATGTACTTACTAGAGGTCCTACATCTACCTATTTTTGAAAGGTTTGCACTCGTTCACCATAGTGTTGCTCCTTGGGTAGTCAGTCCATTTTCATTGCTTCAGAGCCCTTTTCTCCCAAAAGTGAAGGTGAAAATAACTTTCAAAACCCTCTCCTAGACTTTTTATAGTGTGTTTCTACCTAGATGGATGTGCAAGAGGCCCTTTCTATGTTGGTCATGATGCCCTTTTGCACTTTGAAGCCCATAACTTTCACATTTTACCTCTAATTTCATATCCATCAGTTGCTATGGTTTTTTTTTCTCGTTGTCAATGAAATTGACCTATCATATGCCTATTTTGGTCAATTTCTCAAGGGGGCATAAATATATACCACTATTACTAGGGGATGTTTTTATTGCTTTTTTGTTAACATTCTTTGACACAATGCTCTAAATCACATCGTATCAAAGAGGCGCAAAATATAGATGCTCAAAAATGATTTGCATCTACGGTTTCATCACTTCTTCATACTAATTCATCCCATTTCCTCATTCTACTAACTCTAATCTTTTGGCCAACTTGATCATATCTCAACAATGTCTATCATCATACATATCCTCTTTCACATCAATTGCACATCATTTTGGAACCATTTCAACATCATTAGAAACTATTTCAAATCAACTCAAAATCATATCATATCAACTTGAAATCATATCAAATCAGCTTAGAATCACCCAAAATTAGTCTTAATCAACCCAAAACATGTCAAACATCCCAAATCAATCATCATTTATCTAATCCTAGGCATTTTTGTGGCTTTCAACACCTTGGAATCATATCAATCTACAAATCTTATCAATCTAACCTTAGTACTATCATGGCTCTTAGTGCTAGGTCAAACGATCATTCACATCACCTAATCCTTAACATTTTTGAGTCTCTTAGTGTTGGATCATAGCATTATCAACCATTTAATAACATTGATAGTGTCCTTCAATGTTATTATGATCAAACCTATCAACCAATCTCAATCATGTAGCATTCTACAATGTCAGTTAAATGTGACATGTCCTTAATTCATGTCATGTGTCCTTTGCATGTTATCAATTTCAATCAATCAATCAATTTGACCATGGCTTTGGTCTATCCATCATCATCCTAGTCAATCTCCATTTTCGATACATTTAATCAAAGGATACTGTCGCACTTATTTAATCAAATTGGCCAATCATCTACTAACTCTCTATATAGGATTAAATAACCCACAATTTAACCCTATGTCATTACTAATTATTATTCCTAACTAATCTCCTCAATTAATTGATATATTATTAATTAATTGGTTCATCATCTACAAACCATGGAAATTCTCAATTTCCTTAGTCATATTTTCCACCATTAATTCCATTTTTTACTAATATAAGAATAATGGATTTTTTATTCAAATATTCCACAAAATATTGACATCATTGTGACACATGGGTATGACACCTCGTGGATTCTCCATTGACACTTGGCTAAGATATGCCATAATCCAATATTCTTATTCCTTACGTGCATCCATATTTGGCATTCATTGTCATAGATTCTTGGCTTTAAGTGGGTTTGAGGTGTCACAGGATGTGTCATAGATCCTCTTCCATTTATAGCCTTGTTTGACTTCCAAGCATCATAGAATCCTACACTTGGCATCTTGTGTCATATGTGTCATGGATTCTCAAAGGAATCTCTTGCCAAGTTGCATATCCAAGGTGACAATTCCAATGCTCTCACCTTGTGTGGTGATTATAAAATGAGCATTCTTCCTCTCATTTCCAGTCCCTAAGTCCTAATTCTTATGTCCTTAGCTCTTTAGTATTTTCAGTCCATCTCGCATACTAAAATCACATCTTCTAGTATTCTCATAGCATTATCACCATCTCAAGCTTTTGCTTCAACATTGTGTGCAATATAGGCAATTTGGAGCTACATCATATGGAGAAGAAACAAGGACATGGGAGCTACAAATGAAAGAGGTGGTTCCTAATCTTGTGTTGCTTCCTTTTTTATTAATTTGGCTTTCATGGTAGACTAGAGGGTGTCGATATATATTTAGTGAGTTTTTTATTTGCTCAAATTGTGTTGGACATTAGCCTATTTTTTTGGTCCTACAAGTACATCAAAGAGAGGCAAACAAACATTCCACAGTACATTAGTGGCTAAAGTAGCTAAGACATGATGCCATATAACTTAGAGGAAAAAGAGGGAATTTACAGTACTATGCTAGGGCAATAGTAGAGAAATAGAGAAGGTGCCACCCTAAGAAAAATTACAAAATTTTCTTTTATTGTGTAAGAATACCTTAGATAGCTTCCACTCTAAAATAAAAATCAACAACCACATTCAAATTTGCAAAGAATAATTACTATAGAACTAGAAAAGATTTGATGATAGCGCAAATCCAAATGCAAGAAGATCACTTTGTTGGAAATATAAGAGGAGTAATTGAGAGGGGAGGGGTAAATTAGTTACCAATAAAATAAATACATATCCCTTAGATGTCAGTACAAAACAACTCTATGAAAATTTAATTCTGTTGATGCTCGACAAACACACAAAAAAATATTTTAACTTAGTAAACACTAAAATAGCTCGGTAAATGCATAACATGAAAATCCTTAAGATATTATCTGTAATTTATATTACTTTAACTTAGTTTCAAATACATAAAAGAAATAGCATGAACACACTTAACACCAAGATTTAAACCCAATTTGGGAAAAAACATCAATTGCAACTAGTTACTTATTTTCACTCTTCTGAAGTGAGCCCTATTAGGATCCAACACTATTAAAGGTTACAAAACACATTGTTAGGTGTGACCCTATTAGAGGATTTAATCACCCTATTAGGAGTGGCCTTGTTAGAGGTCTTTAGACAATTCAATAGATATACCACCTTGTTAGAGGATTTACAAATAGTTGTTAAGCCAACACTATTAAGATATTTAGATCACTACTACAATGGTTAGAGAGTAACAATGAGATGACCTAATTCTTGATGTAATAAAATTTTTTATTATATATCTCAAGTCTAGATTCTATACTTGATCCTTCTTGATTAAATGTATCTTTGTATCTCCTCAAGGATATTCTGCTTATCCTTTCAATTCGCTTCCTCTTGGCATCACCAAATATTTAATTAAGTTTCACTATCACATATATTCTAATCCTTAACTTGACCTTATATTTATATCTTTAATATTTTCAAGTCAGCTTGAATATAACTTAGAATAATTAATATTCATCTTCTCATTTGACTATAAATCAATTGAGCTCAATATGCCAAAATAAGAAAATTCTTTGTTAGCTGACTCACTTGGTAGACATTAACTCAAAAATGATTTTCCTATGTTAACCAAGTGAACTCTATCAACACTACATATTTTCAAAGTTCCTTTTGTAACCAAGTGATCTCAGTTAACATTGGTTTGATCCAACATTTCCTTCATTAATTGAGCTTGGTTTACACTCAACTTTTGCAAACTTTTCTTTAACATTCGAGTGAACTTGATATATACTTTCTTCTAAACTAGGCAAACTCTAGAATTCTTGGTAGATATAGAAAACTATCTTTAACGCATGAGTGAGCTTGTCATACACTAACCAGTAATGATATGAAATTTTGTGTAAGATCAAAGATAATACACAATTATTCAATTGTATTCAATAATCTCCTTCTTTGGCATTGATGGAAACACAACATGTCATAATGTAATGAAATTTTTAGAGTAAGAATGAAGGAATATATCCTTAGTTTTATTTTGATTCTCATCCATGAGAACTCCATCTTCTTAGAAATATAAGAGGAGTAACTACGAGGGAAGGGGTGAATCAGTTACTACTAGAATAAATTCTAGATCTCTTAAATGTTAGTACAAAAATGAAAACTAGAAAATTGAACACTGCTGAAGCTTGGTAAACACACACAGAATCTGTAACTTAGTAATAATTGAATTAGCTCAGTAAATGCTTAACATATAAACCTTTATATGTTTTCTATGATTAACATTACTTTAACTAAGTTGAAAATACATAATAGAAAATAGCATGAACATAGTAGACACCAAGATTTAACGTGGAAACCCAACTTGGGAAAAACTACCAATTGCAACTAGTTACTATTTTTCATTCTTCTAAAGTGAGCCCTATTAGGAGTCAACCTTGTTAAAGGTTACAAAACACACTGTTAGGTGTGACCCTATTAAAGGATTTAATCAGCCTATTAGGAGTGGCCTAATTAGAGGTCTTAAGACAATTCAATAAAATTGTCAACTTGTTAGAGGATTAGCAAATAGTTGTTAAAACAACTCTATTAAGAGATTTAGATCACTACTACAATGGTTAGAGAGTAACAATGAGATGACCTGATGTGAATGCAATTGATTTGCTAATTACAGATCTCTATTCTGGCTTGTGCTTGATCCTTCCTCATCAAATATAGCTTTGATGCTCCACAAGGATATTATGCTTATCCTACAAATTTTCTACCTCTTCTCATCACTAGCTCTTCAATCACATCATCACGAATTACACACACTTTGAAATCATAACTTGACCTTTTACTTATATCTTCTACTTTATCAAGTTGGCTCAAATACAACTTAGAGTAATCAATATTCTTCACCTTAGTCGACTGGAATCAATAGATAAATCAATTAAGCTTAATACAAAAAAATAAGAAAATCCTTTGTTATCCAACCCAGCTTAGTAGAAACTGACTCAAAAATGATTTCCCTTGTTAACAAATAGAAGCTCGATTAACACTACAAACTTGTAAAAATCCTTTAGCAATCGAGTGAGCTCAGTTAGCACTAGTTCCATCCAACTTTCCTTTGTTAACTAGGTGAGCTTGGTTAACACTCATTTTTTGCAACTTTTCCTTTGATGCCCGATTCAACTCGGTAGACACTTCTTTCTAAACTAGGTAAACACAGGAATGATCAATAGACACTGAGAACTATCTTCACTATTCAAGTGAGTTTAGCATATACTAGATAGATAATGATATGACATTTGTGTAACATCAAAGACAACGCACAATTAATTAATTGTATCCAACAATCTCCCTCTTTAGCATTAATGGCAGCACAACATGTCATAATGAAATTTTGGATTTAGACTTGAGAACTCCCTCTATCTGTATGAGCTCTCCCTTTCAGTAGATTTTGCAGTAACATCTACTACCAAGTTCATTCAGAACATTCCCCCTCTTTCAGAAAACTTCTCCCTCTCTGGTTTCTTACTTTATTTTGGTTCCATAAATTTCTTAGAGATATGTTAGTAAACTTATCCTCTTTGATAACACATGCCAAAAACAATAATTTTGTAAATACACAACTAATTCATCTGAAATATGCCCTTGCTAATTTTGCACCAACTGATTAATCTTCAACAAGTTCTAGTTAATGCATTCACTAAACTTAATTTAGTAAATTTTAGATAGGGGAATGACCCCTAGATTACCTCTTAGATACAAAAATGTATCCTTAGGTAATGGCTTGGTGAATATATCTACAATTTGTTCCTTTGTATTCGCATACTCTAATTTGACTTCTTTATCTTGCACCAACTCTCTTAAGAAGTGATATTTTATTGCAATGTACTTTATTTTGGAATGCATTACTAGATTCTTTGATATATTGATTACACTGGTGTTATCACAATATATTACTACTAGATCTTTGATCTCTATCTTCATTCCTTCCAACAGTTGTTTGAACCAAACAATGTTAGAACAATTGACTACTGCTACTACATATTTTTCCTTTGTTGTAGATTCGAGATTTACAATTTTACTTCTTTCTTATCCAAGATACTAATCTTTTACCAAGAAAGAATGTTCTACCACTAATGCTTTTTCTATCATCAAGACTTCTTGCCCAATCAGCATTAGTAAATACTTTCAAGTCCAAATTGCCTCCCATTTTATACCATAAACCATAGTCTCCAATACGTTTCAGATATCTCATGATTCTTTTAATTGCCATCATGTGATTTTCCTTGGATATGCTAAGAATCTTACCACTATTCCAACTGCTAGAGCAATATCAGGCCTTGTGTGTACTACATACTACAATTTTCCAATCATTGATCTATAAATGGTCTTATCTACTTCTTTGGAATCATTATTTTTGGGGAGCTTATGTCCAGTAAACATAGGGATTCCAACTGGTCTTGAATCTTCCATTCCAAATTTTTTTAGTATTTCCTTGATATACTTAGATTGAGTGATATAGATACCATTTTTGTTATGTTTTATCTTCAATCCAACGAAGAAATTTATTTCACCAAACATAGAAATCTCAAATTCTTTACTCATTTCTTCTAAAAATGCATTGCACAAGTCATCATTTCCTATAAATAGAATATCATCAACAAATATTTCTACCAACATAATCTTCTTGTTTGGTCCCTCCTTAATATATGGACTACTATTATCATTAGTCCTTTGAAAGCCAATTTGTACCAAGTAATTATGAAGTCTTTCATAGCAAGCTCTGGGAGCTTGCTTGAGACCATATAATGCTTTGTGTAACTTGCAAACCAAGTCTCTTTTGTTAGGATCTACAAAATCTTCTAGTTGTTCAATGTAGACTTCTTCATCAAGAATTCCATTCAATAATATAGCTTTGATATCCATTTGATATACTTTAAATCCTTTATGTGTTGCATATGCTAGTAATGTTCTAACCCTTCCAGTCTTGACATAGGAGAGAAAGTCTCCCCATAGTCAATACCTTCTTCTTGAGAATAACCTTTGCACACCAATCTTTCTTTGTTACTTGAAACTTTTTCATCTTCATTTAGCTTATTTCTAAATACCCACTTTTTTCCAATTACATTTTTATCCTTGGGTCTAGGAACAAGACTCCAAGTTTTATTCTTTTCTATCTATTCTATCTCTTCATTCATTGCTTCAATTCAACTTTCATTTTCTAGAGCATCCTTAACACTTCTAGGTTCATATTTAGCAAGTAAACATGTACCTTTTAATTTTCCTCTTGTCATTGTTTCATTTGATTTGTCTCCAATGATCTGATTACGTGCATGATATCTTCTAATATATCTTGCTAACAAAGGATCTTTGGTCTTTGAATGGGTCCCACCATTTTCATTTTGAATTTTAGTTTCAAGCTTGAGTCCTTTCTATGACTTGGGTCCATCAGGTTTAGTTTGAACTAGCTCAGTAGCCTTTGATTATGACTCAAGTCCTTGTAGCTCAAGTTGGACTATCTACAACTCAGTAACTATTGGAGTTTCTAGGGACTAAGGAGATGAAGCTTTTTTTCTCTTAGATAGATTTGGTATGGTATCAAGTTCATAGTAAACAAATCTTTTATAATCTATAGGCTCCTTGTTACTTTCTTCTTCACTCTTTTTTGCAAACTCATCAATTCTAACATGTGCACTTTCTATGATTTTGTGAGTAAACAAATTCAAACATCTATATGCTTTACTTTTGTAGGAGTATCCTAGAAATATGCCTTCATCACCTTTTCCATCAAATTTTCCTTTTCTAGATTCTTTCAATATATAACATTTACTACCAAATACTTTCAAGTAACTTGCATTAGGTTTTTATCCATACCATAGCTGATAAGATGTTTTCTTTGAATATTTCTTCAAGTTTACTCTGTTCAAGGTATGAGCTATAGTGCTAATAAATTCCTTGCAGCATTTGAGAGCAACATTCTTTTCAATCATTAGGGTTCTGGCACAATCCATGATAGATCTATTTCTTCTTTCAACTATACCATTCTGTTGTGGTCTACTAGGGGCTGATACTTGTCTTTTGATTCCTCTTTCAACATAAAAATTATTGAATTCATGGGAGATAAATTTACCACCTCTGTCTAATCTTTAGCATTTCAACTTCTTTCCAGATTCCTTTTACACTCTTGCCATATACCACTTGAATTTATGAAAGGCTTTTGATTTTTCTTTTAGATACATTACTATCATCATTCTAGAATAGTCATCAACAAAAAGAATGAAAAACTTTTCTCCACTATAGCTTTCTATTCCAATAGGTCCATATAAATCTGTATGAACAATTTCCAAGACTTCTTCTGACTGATAGTCTTTTCTTTTCAAGCTAGTTCTTCCCATCTTACCAATTTGGCAATTCTTGCATAAACCCATGTTAGGCTTTTTCAAACTAGGAATACCTCTTACTCTTACGTGTTTTCTTACCTTAACCAAATTATCAAAATTAATATGATATACTCTTTTGTGCCATAACCAGCTTTCTTCTACTTGAGCAATAAAACATGAACAAGCACTAAGATCAAGATAAAATAGATTACCTTTTGTTTGCAAGATAGATCCAACCAGATTTCCTTTTCCATCCAGCTATTTGGCCTATCCATTCATGAATTCTACCTTGAATCCAATGTTATTTAGGTGTGCCATACTTAGTAGATTATGCTTTAGTCCTTTAACCCAATAAGCATTGTCACATACAAGTTCTTTTGTCAATAAGATATATCTTTTTCCTTTTATGTTACAAGGTTCATTGTTTCCAAATCGCACACTACCTCCATCATAATATTCCATGTGCTCAAATTCTTTTTTGTCACCAGTCATACGATGTGAGTAGCCATTTTCAATAATCCATATATCATTTTTGCTAATATCAGAGATAAGTGCCATCTTATCTCCTTCATCGTCAAATTCATCTTTCACAACAATATATACCATTTTATCTTCACTATTATCAAAATCTTTAGCTATAAAACAAGATTTCTTACCTTTGCCCTTGTAGTCCTTGTAGTTCTTGGAGTCCTTCTTGCCTTTATGCTTATTTTTTTTCTTCTCATCCTTGATTTCCTTGTTTGGACACCTAGCAGCAATGTGACCAACTTCTTCACAAGAAAAGAAGATCAAAGGTACTTTACCTTTGTACTCTCCTCTACCTTTGGAATACTTCTTTGCAAGCAGGGCTTCAACAACTTCAAGATCACTATTTGAGCTTTCTTCTGATGTTTCATCATCTTCACTTCTTGATTGACTAGACTTTGACTTTTTACCCTTTTCTTTGAGTGTGAGTTTAGTTTTAAATGCAGATTCAATATTCTTTGAAGTAGGAACATAGTTATCATAGTTATCTAATTCAAAAGCTATCAATCTTCTAACTAGAGCATCTAAGCCTAATTTTTTATTTGGATCACATCTCTTTTCTTTAATAGTAGATACTCTAATTGCATAAATAGGAAGAAGATTTTTGAGCACTTTATTTACAATAGTTTCTTTTTTAATGTCTCTTCTAGATACTTTGATTGCCCTTACACTAGCCTTGATCCTTTTCACATAATTTGCAATTTTTTCATCTTCTCTCATTCTCATTTGATCAAATTGTCCTCTAAGACTTTCTAATTTGACTCTTCTTACATTTTCATCTCCTCCATATATATCTTTCAATTTGTTCCACATTTCATAAGTATTTTTGTAATCTTTTACCTCATCAAATTTAGCATAACTGAGACCAGATGCAATATCAATCATCATGATATTATGATTATTCTTTTTAGAAATATCTTCAACTAATAAAGTTCTAGTGGGAGTCTTGTATTTAGCATCAAGATATTTTCAACCTAAATCATTGATGGTAGCTAGATATAGCCTCACAAGTCCTTACCATGCTATAAAATTGTCTCTATTCAGCTTGGGAATGTCTCTTGTGTAAGACATCTTGATCTTTAACTTAGGTCCTTGAAACCTTCTCTGCAAGCACCAAAAGCTCTGATACCAATTTTTGGAAATATAAGAGGATTAATTGAGAGGGGAGGGATGAATCAATTACTACTAAAATAAATCCCAAATCCATTAGATGTCAGTACAAAAATGCAAACTAGAAAACTAAATATTGTTGAAGCTCAGTAAACATACATAGAATGTTGTAACTTGGTAATAACTAAGTTAACTCAGTAAATGCTTAACATATAAACCTTTAGATGTTATCTATGATTAACATTACTTTAACTAAATTACAAACACATAATAGAAAATAGAATGAACATAGTAGACACTAGGATTCAATGTGGAAACCCAATTTGGAAAAAACTACCAATTGCAACTAGTTACTATTTTTCACACTTCTAAAGTGATCCCTATTAGGAGCCAACCCTATTAAAGGTTACAAAAAACACTATTAGGTGTGACCCTATTAAAGAATTTAATCACCCTATTAGGAGTGGCCTAGTTAGACATCTTGAGACAATTCAATAGAACTACCACCTTGTTACAAGATTTTCAAATAGTTGGTAAGCCAACTCTATTAAGAAATTTAGATCACTACTACAATGGTTAGAGAGTAACAATAAGATGACTTGATTTGAATGAAACTAATTTGCTGATTATAGATCTAGGTTATGGCTTGTAGTTGATCCTTCCTGACTGAATATAGCTTTGTTGTTCTGCAAGGATATTTTGATTATCCTTCAAATTCACTACCTCTTCTCATCACTAGCTCTTCAATCACATCATCATGAATTACACACACTTTGAAATCATAATTTGACCTTATACTTATATTTTCCACTTTGTATATTCATCACCTTAGTCAACTAGAATCAATAGATAAATCAATTAAGCTTAATACAACAGAACAAAAAAATCCTTTGTTAGTCGACCTAGCTCAGTAGAAACTAACTCAAAAATGATTTCCTTTGTTAACCAACAGAAGCTCGGCTAAAACTACAAACTTTTGAAAATCCTTTGGCAACTAAATGAGCTTGGTTAGTACTATTTCCATCCAAATTTTCATTATTAACTGGGTGAGCTTGGTTAATAGTCATTTTCTACAACTTTTCCTTTAAAGCCCGAGTGAACTTGGTAGACACTACCTTTTGAACTAGGAAAACACAGGAATGCTTGGTAGACACTGAGAATTTTTGTAACTGCCTGAATGAGCTCCACATATACTTACAAATAATGATATGACATTTGTGTAGTATCAAAGACAACATGCAATTAATCAATTGTATCCAACACCTTTATCAGTGTGAACTCCATCTGCCTTCAATGTCTCCCTTTGTTAGAAAACTTATAATTGAAAACTCTTTCTCTGACATCAGACCAAGTTCATTCTTCCTTTTTGACATCTTTTACTCTTTATCTTTATATAATTTCTATGAGATAAGATAGCAAACTTCTCCCTCTTTGACATCTCATGCCAAATACAATGTTCATTAAATATCAATATACCTTATGTATTGATTGATTTGAAATATGCCCTTCGTCAATACTACACCAATTGATTGATCTTCAACATGCTCTGGTTGATTCATCACTAAGATTCATTTAGTGAGCTTAAAATAGGGGAATGACCCCTAGCTTACCTATTAGATACAAAAATGCATCCTTAAGTAATGGCTTGGTGAATATGTCTATAATTTATTCTTTTTTATTCACATATTCTAATCTTACTTCTTTATCTTATACCAATTTTTTCAAAAAAATGATATTTTATAGCAATCTATTTTATTTTGGTATGCATCACTAAATTATTTGATATATTGATTGCACTAGTGTTTGAACCAAACAATATTAGAATAATCAACTCTTGATCCTTGATCTCTATCTTCATACCTACCAACAGTTGTTTGAACCAAACAATATTAGAATAATCAACTCTTGTTGCCACATATTCTATTTAAGAAATATTGATACAAGTATGATAAATGTGTTTCAATCATTGTTTTGTCACTGATGTCAAACCTTCTTTATTCTACTAAGACATCTCCTTATATGATTTAAGTACTATCACTTATTTGATTGATGAAGAGGATTTGATCAAAAAGATATAAAAAAAGTACCTAAAGGAAAGGTTGAGTTATGATATAAAAAAGAGTACAAGAATCAACTAAGAAAATGATATCATATTTCTTTAATAATATTCTTAACGTTACAAAGGTTGGCTACACTAAGAAATTTCAGAAGAACAAGTTAAACTAAGTGTGTCTGCAAAGCTTGACTAAAAGGATAGTAGGTGTCGAGAAAAGCTAGTGCAAGCTAAGCAAAAAAATTGATGCCGAGTAAATTTTAGTTGATGGTAAGAACCATTAAAATTTAGATCATGCCGAGTGATTTTTTAGTGGATGTTGAGAAATGCAGTATGTGCCAAGCATCAAAACAAAGTTAATGTTGAGTGGTAGTATTATTAGAAGGATCGTGAATTTGATGGATCTAAGACAACAAGTTTGTTTTCTTGGATTTTTTGAACTGAGTGGAAGATAAGATTGATGAGCTAGTGGTACAAAATTCATGGTAAACCTTTTTGAGGTGAAATCAAAGAGGGTTGAAGGAGAAGTTTCTAGAAGTGATATGGAATTAGGGTTAGATTATTGCATCTTACCTAATCGGTCCTAAACCTAAATTGGATGATGGAGAATGAATGGGAAAAGATCTTAATTCTCTATTTATAGGGATGGCTAATCAAAAGCAAGGGTTGTCATGTGTGAGAACCTAAGGAAGACAAGGAGTCAAGGGATATTTCTTCATCAAGTGACCTAAGTGAAGAAGTTTGTATTGGCATGTAAAGCAAGAAGGCTTAAGCATATGAATTCTTGAAGGGTGAGCAAGCTATCAGAACTAAAATGTGTGAAAGAAAGCATAATGGAGGACTAAAATAGTGATCTATAATATGCAAATGGAGTTGTAAGTTGTTATCAAATCAAAACATACTATTACTCTCTAATAATTGTATCAGTCTAGGTTAAATCCTCAGGATTAAGGTTGACCTAACAATCATTTGTAAAATCCTTTAACTAGGTGACATTCTAAGTGAATGGTCTAAAGTCCTCTAACAAGGATAACTTATAATAGGGTGATTGAAATCCTTTAACAAAGTCACATTTAGTAGTGTGTATTGTAACCTTTAACAAGGTTAGCCTTTCACAGGGCGTCACTTTAGAAGAGTGAAAAAGAGAAGCATGTTACTGGTGGTTTTGCAAAATTAGGTTTCCATATAAAAAATTGTGTCACGTATGTTGTTGAATCTATTATGTTTCATGTTTATATTTCTATAAATTGATTTGACAATAACATACAAGTTTTAAGTGATTGCATAATCTTATGGATGCATGCACAATGATAAATGTTTCATGGGTTCACTAAGCTGTGAAAAGTTTTATCTATACATCTGGACTTTGAATAATTGATTCATCCCCACCCCCCACCCTCTATTATTTTAAAGAATTCCAACAATTGGTATCAGAGCCATCTGCTTAAGAGGACTAGTTTAAAGATACTAGAAGCACAAAGATAAAGATGTTAAAAATAGAAGTACGCAAGCTTAATAGAGATAACTTTCCTTCATGGAAAAGTTTGATGAAGCTACATCTTGGAGGACTTGGAAATCATGCACAATCTACCATCACTACTTAGCATGTTGATCCTGTTAGAGTCCAAACTACTAAGGATATGAAAAAGAAGAAAGAAAACAACCAAGCAATGTTGGAGATTGTCTCTACCCTAAGCTATGCTAAATTTGATGATAACAAAAATCTTGACAGTGCAAAGAAAATGTGGGATTCCTTAACCACTATCTATGGAGGAGACACTAATTTTCTAAGAGCCAAATCTAAAAGTCTCAAAGGTAAGTTTGATGATATGAAAATGCAAGAAGGTGAAAATATTACTCAAGGATAAAAGATGTTGTTAATGCAATAAAAGAAGATAATGGTAAAATAGGTGATGATACTATACTAAGAAAAGTTTTAAGAATACTACTACCTATATATGTTGTTAGAGTTTCTACAATACAAGAATTGAGATGTATCACAAGGAATAATCTATCTCTTGAAGGTCTGGTAGGTAGGCTCACTACTTTTGAGCTATCTAACTTTGATAATTGCAAACCTAAGCATATTGAATCTACTTTCAAAGCTAATTTGTCATTGAAGGAACTTAATGAGAAGAAAAAGAAGAATAAAAAGATAAAGTATGTGCCTAGTGATAGTGATACAGATGAGGAGGATGTAGATCAACTTGAAGAACTACTGGCAAGATGATTCCATAGAGGTAGAGGCAAGTTCAAAGGCAAATTATCTATCATCTATTTCAGTCACAATGAGGTTGGTCATATTGCTGCTAGGTATCCAAAGAAGAAGAACTATAGAGGTGGTGACAAGTACAAAAGTAGAAGAGATGAAGACATCAAGGATTATAAAGACAAAGGCAAGAAGTCTTGCTACATTGTTGAAGAGGAAATAAGAGATGAATCTGATGAAGATGATAATGAAGTAGTGTATGTTGCAATGAAGAATGAATCTGATGAATATGAGGCAACTACAATTGGGACTTCTATGAACAAGAATGACAAGTGGATCATTGACAGTGGGTATTCACATCACATGACTAGTGACAAAAGTAAGTTCATTACTTTGAATTGTTATGCTAGAAATAGTGTAAGATTCGGTAATGATGCACCATGCTTGATAAAAGGAAAAGGTTCCATCAAACTCCCAAATAATATTTTATGTGACAATGCATACTATGTTGAAGGACTTAACTATAATCTGTTGAGTGTGTCACAATTGAATAATTTAGGATGTAAGGTTGAGTTTGAAAATAAGATTGTTAAAATATATGATACTAATGGAAAAATGATTGGAAAGGATGATCAAACTGGGAGTAATCTATTCTACCTTGACATAGAGGATGCTACTTATCTAGTTGCAAAATTAGATGGTGTATGGTTATGGCATAAAAGGTTATGTCATGTTGATTTTGACAACTTGATTAGTATTAGTAACATGAGAAAATTTAGAGACTTGCCTAAGTTGAAGATGCCTAATAATATAATGTGCAAACAATGTCAGTTAGGCAAAATGACAAAGTCAAGTTTTAAGAGTAAAACTTGTACCTCTAAAAAAATACTAGAGATTGTTCATACTAACTTGTGTGGACTAATTGAAGTGCAAAGCTACAAAGGAGATAAGTACATTATGTTGTTTGTTAATGATTATTCTAGAATGATGATAGTTATGTTCCTAAAATAGAAATCTAATGTTTTCCAAATGTTTGAGTGGTACTTAGCCAGAGTTGAGAGGGAAGCAGGTAAAAATCTGAAATGTTTAAGATCTAACAAAGGAGGAGAATTTACATCAAATGAGTTTGAGATGTTATGTAATGACAACGGTATCAAAAGATAGACATCTACTTCTAGAACTCCTCCACAAAATAGAATTTCTAGAAGGAGGAACAAGTCTATAATGGATTGTGCTAGGACACTCATGATGGAGAAAAATATTTCTTTGAAATATTGGACAGAAGCTATAAGTACAACTATCTATACCTTGAACCATGTACAAGTCATGAAATGTACTCATTCAACACCTTTTGAATTATAGTATGGATACTCACCCAATATAAAATATTTTAAGATATTTTGAAGCACTATATTCTTAAAGACTTTAGGAATGGTAAACTAGATGAAAAAAGTGAAGAAGGTATATTCCTAGGCTATTCTACAAGAAGTAAAGCTTACAAGTGTTTAAATAGTAACACTAACAAAGTTGTGGAATGTGCAAATGTAAACTTTGATGAATATACAGAAGTATGTGAGGCTGAACCTATGAAAGAATCAGAAGAATACAAATCATTTGTATACTTTTATGAAGGTATTCCTACAAAAGAAGATGTTGTAAACCAACAACAATTTTCAATGACTACCGAGTCACATAATATGAATGTCGAGTTGCATTTAGGAACCAAGCCATATTAAAATGTCGATTTATAGAATGAAGTTTAGGTACTTTCTAATTTTGAGATTAGTGTACATGAGAGATGCTAAGCTACCTGACAAAGATGTGCATAGTGACTCTAAAGTTGAAAGATCAAATGAAAAAACTAGATATGAACCAAGATTGTCCAAATATGTCAAGAGACATCATCCTACTACACAAATTATTGGATAAAACTACTAGACCAATGACAAAGAAAAAATTGAGAAATGATACATGTTTGTTGAGCATGAAAGAACCTAAAATAGTGAAAGACGCCTTAGAAGATGTGGATTGGGGTAAAGCCATAGAAGAAGAGATTGAAAAAATTAAGAAAAATAAAACATGGACTCTAGCTCCTAGACTAGAAGACAAAAAAGTGATTGGCACCAAGTGGGTATTCAGAAACAAGCTAGATGAAAATGGTGAAGTCACAAGAAACAAGGCAAGATTGGTCTATAAAGGTTATGCACAAGAAGAAGGAATTGACAATGGAGAAACTTTTTCTCTTGTTTCTATATTGGAAGGAGTAAGAACTCTGCTTATTTATTCTACATACAAAGGTTTCAAAGTTTATCAAATGGATGTTCAATCTATAATTTTGAATGGCATATTAGAGGAAGAAGTTTACATAGAGTAGCTAGAAGGATTTTTTTATGTCAACAATAGGAATATGGTATGTAGATTACACAAAGCTCTATATTGTTTGAAACAAGCACCAAGAGCATAGTATGAGAGACTTCATAAGTATCTTCTAAAGATTAGATTTGAAAGGACTAGAGAAAACAACAATTTGTACATGAAGATAGAGAAAAGAAAAGCTATTTTGTTATCTAAATTTTTTGTTGATGATATCATATTTTGAGGTCAAGATGCTTTATGTAAGGTTTTTGCAAATGAAATGAAGCAAGAATTTGAAATGTCTATATTTGGGGATATCAAATTCTTTGTGGGTTTTCAAGTATAATAGATGAAATATGGTATATACATAACTCAGTCAAACTATGTCAAGGAGATATTGAAATCTTTTGGATTGGAGGATTCCAAACTAGTAAGTACACCTATGGTGGTAGGACTTAAATTGTCAAATAATGATGATTCAGATGAGGTGAATAAAACATTGTATAGGTCTACAATTGGTAAATTTCAATATGTAGTACATAGAAAACCTAACATTGTATTATCTATAGGGATAGTTGCAAGATTCTCTATGTTGGGACTCAAAATTGAAGCCCTGATTTTGAGTACCATCCTAAAAATCAAGCCCTATAAACACATTTTAATGCATGTGTACCCAACTATCTATTTGAGGCCTAAGAGGTGTCTAATGTTTCTAAAACCTTGCATTCAATATATCTATGTGTTCCATAAAGATAAATTTCCATTCCAATCCATTTCATGAAGTTCCCTTTTGAGCAATATTCAAATCTACATTTCTACCATGTCAAATAGCGATAGGAGGTCATGTTTGCAATTGAAGATCTTACACCCAATAATATTTCATGACTCGCCACTTTGAGAGTGTTAATTTCTGTACTAGAGAACCTATGTTTCATATTTTGAGTCATTTCAATATGTTTTGATGAGGTTTTGAATCCCTCAAAGTTGGTCATTTATTGGTGTCATACTGATGTAAATTGTTCAAAATTCTAGGAGGCCCTATTTGAGTTGTTATAAATTTGAACCAGTTGACCAAAATGAGAAAATTCCTTTTACATTACATCCTATTAGTTAGATTCTTCCTATGTTTCAATTTTTAGCTTATGAAAAATCTGTTTGAACATTTTTTAATGCAATTCCAAAAGTAATTTGTAAAGTTTTACTGGTGTTGTAAAGTGCAGATTGGTTGGTACCCTTGTTCATGATGTCACATCTTCGAATTTGTGATAGGTGAGATCAAATGGATTATACTATTATGTTATACTCTAAAAATTCTTTAAGTGTGCCAGTTTGAAAGTCTTGACAAATCTGTCTACACATTTTCCTAGGTCCATTTCTTTTGCAATAAATGGTTTTTGTCATTGTTCCTAGCTCTACATTTTTTAGTAGCCCACTTTGACTGTCTGCCAAATGCACCCAGTTATTCTTCATGAGCTCTAATTTCATATTTATAGTTTCCTTGTGATAGTAAACCAATGCCCCAATTTTCATGCACCCGAGTGTTAGTCTGCCCTATTTTTGAAGCCAAATCTGAATGTGATTTATTGTTTTCTAACATGTTTACTTGTAGGCAGTTCTGAGAGGGAAACTTTGATAGTCAATATCTTTTGACTAATAATTTTTATGAGATAGGATTCAACATGGTGCAAAAATTTGGAACAAAGAATTAGTGTGTCTAGTTTCAGAGCTCAGTCAGGTGTTTTGGTCATTTTTTAAAGCTAGTCAAAGGACCTCTTGGCATGGAATCGGCAGTCAGCAAAGAAGAGTCAAAATGAGTTTTAAAGGTTGAATTAGTATTGCAAATTGTTTCTAGTCAACAAGGTAACTTCTTTGGAACAATTCATGGTTTTAGGTATTTGAGTTCAAAAAAAAAATTAGCCAAACCCACTCTAGGATCCGACTAATTCCATTAGATTGTTAAGATATTGGGAATTGAAATGTCTCAAATGGATGAAAATAGAAGTTCCTAATAATCCAAACTAGGTCAATGGCATGGCATTATACCAAGTAGATTAATGATCCTGCTTGAGATTATTTTTAGATGCCACAATATTGTGTTTTGTCCTTTGATTAAGGAGCTAAGGAATTAATATTTGACTAAGCGAGATCAATGAGCCTGTTGTGCTTTTTAACCATCTCACAATGAATAGAAGCACCATCATTTTTCATGTCCATTATTAGTTTGAAGTATCCCAAGAGGGAAAGTGATGATGCATTCGATAGTGACCAGTTTGAAGTGGGATAAAGAATGAATGGTTGGAAATTGTAGAAGGAAAGAAGTAAAATGGGGCACAATTTTTTGCTATTAGGGAATGTTCAAAATGTAGCCTTTTAGAAAGATACCATTCCACACCTAATGCTTCCAGAATGCATGAGGTGTGAAGGGACACCATTTCTATCTACTGGCATGAAGCACACGACATATCAAGTTAACTAAATGGAACTTGATTGGTAAGGGTGGACACTATACCTTTCTAATCCCTTGCATTACTCTATTATATCTCTATCTTGATGGCATGGGAGACATTCCAACAATGGAGTAATTTAGGTTTTCCACTTCTAACATAAAGCCTTAGAAATATAAGGGCTCATTTTAGCTACAACCATTCCCAAAACTTATAACGTCATTTGTGTTTAAAACAAAATAGTATGTCAATATAAAAAAGGGACCCCAAATGTTTTTAAGTTCATTGATAGGGATAATATGTGAACCCAATGAGAGAGTAAAAGAGGCAAAGATTCCTTGTACTAGGTAGGGCCTTCTTAGCTAGAGATTAAAGACTTAGTTTGGATGAAAAGAAATATGCAATTTCAATTCCAAGTGGAATCAACCATGAGAAGAGGATGTATGTACAAGCTACATTATTATGAGTATAGTGATTATGAGCACTTCCCCAAAAGTAGATGAAGCCCATTTGGGACAGGCCATTGAGACAAAGAAGGAGGAGTTTTAGCACTAGTCCATCTTTGTTCATCATTTGGATCAAAGATGGCACACTTCATGGCAGCCCTAGCACTTGCCTATTATCATTAACTACACTAAAAAAGTAAGGTCAACTCTTTTCATCACAGCTCTCTAGCAAAAGTTGTGCAACATCTATTGAGATAATGGGTGTTGCACACATTGCATAATATTGTTATATTTTATTATTTTATTTTATCATGTAATGTTCCACCTAGATGGACGTGCAACATGCAAAGATTCCCATGGAATATTCTTGATGAGTTGTATTGTAACATTGTGATAATATTTCATGTAATTATTTAATATTGGGGAAAAGAATTAAATGCCCAATATTAAATGTGGGGTCGGTGGGTTAGGTAGCACATGGTTTTAGCACATGGTTTATGTAATACCACATAGTGGTTTTGTGGGACTTGCTACTATATAAGCAACCACAAGGGTAGTTGTTGTAGTGAGAGAGTAAGAGAGAGAAAGGCAACAGTCGAGCAGGACAAGGCTTGACAGGTTAGCCAAGGGAGCATTTGTGAAGGTTGAAAGCATGGCATGGGATGTGTGGATTCATGCTCGTTCACATAGTTTGCTCGATTGTGGCTATGGCCATGAAGGCTTCCATGGTTGTATTGCAATGGTATTTTTGTTGAATAATACATGATGACAGATGCTTTTGGAGGCTGGGTTTTTCCCTCAATGAGGGTTTCCCAGGGTATATCTTGTGTCACAATTTTGTGGGTATGTTTTCTATTCTCTTGCATGTAAATTTTAATTTCATGTTTATTCCAAATCTATTATGGGTTATGTGGAAATGGTTATATTCTTTGTTTCCCAAGTTTCCTTACAACCTCTCTACTCACATCTTTGTCATAGTATTCTATAGCAATGGAGGTAGTATCATTTTGGTCATTATAAATTGCATAGTCCCCTGTAGGTTCAACACCACATTTCAACAGAAACGAAAGCTCTCCCCACTATTCCTAAATGTTTTGTTGTGTTGAATAGAAGCTTGTTGAGGGCACCATAGCTACTGGTGTAATCATAGCACCTCCACATTATGTTATGTTTTATAATCTCACTAAATATATTTGGCTTCACACACACTTTCTCCACAACATCAAACAAAAACTTTGAAACACAATTGTTCAAGCAAGTAGGCAAGAGTGGCTCTTGGATAATATCAGGTTGATACTTTGAGAGACATCAGAGAATGGAAGCGGCAATCTTCAAATTCTTCTAGGTTTTCCATTTTGTCTTCATAGAGCATATAATGTCAAGATTAAAGATATGTAGCACAAGTTAAAGCATAATTGTAGTTCTTATGTTCTATAAGGTTTTGCATGAGATAGTAGCTAGAGCACTATGGAATTTAGCTGGTCAATGCTAGTGATGCTTATCAAATGAGTATCAAGAAGAAAATGAGAGGAATGCATTAATCAATGACTTGTTTCAATGCAAAGCTATTGGAATTTTAGTCTTGGAGAAATAAAAAATCAATTCCTACACCTGCAAGCATGTGCCCAATAGTTTAGTGCAAAAAACAATGAAACATTTTATCTCACATGCCTTATGAGAAATTTTTTTAAAGTTTTTATATAGAAAATCACTTTATTATTAAGTGTCTTTAAGATACAATCCTTTTTGTGGGACCCAACAAGCATCAAGTAGTAGAGGCTTCCAGACATGGTATGGAAATCGAGATGTTGAGGTGGCAAAAAATGTTACGTGTCATGAAGTTGCTATGTCTTGATGACATGGAAAAGTTCTAACTCATCATGCAACATACTGATTAATGACATTGTAGGCTAAGGTGGCATGGTGACATGGCAGTGCTAACTAGATGATGATGTGTCTGAAAATGCTTCGTGTCGTGAGGTCACCATGTTACAATGACATGCAAAAATGCTAACTAGGATAGCGACATAGTGATCGATGTGGCATGGTGATATGGCATGATGGCATGGTGTGATGATGTGGTAAAATAGGTAACCAATGACATGATGACATGTGGTAGGGCCAGTCAACTAGGTTTTACCCAGAATGAAAAATAGAGGGAAAAATTAGATGGTATAAAAAATTATTTTTTAATTTTTCTCCCAAAAATCATTTGTAAGGTCAAATTTTAAATACATTTGGATCCTATATCCTATATTTTAAGACTATATAAAAGGTCAAATATTTGCAAAATTGCAATATCAAAGCCTAGGAGTTTATTTTTCATTTTGAGATTCTGGGCATTTCTGGTAAGCAATTATAGGAGTATTATATATTGATGGAACCAAGAGAAGAAAAAAAAAAAAAATTTTGAATTTTTTTTGCACAAGAGGTCACTGGTTCAAGTTATTCAAGGTTTTGTCCTAAGTACCAGATTTGCAGTTGCATTCAGTTGGGTCAATCCAGATTTGATTCCTGGTAAAATGGTGAACTAAGTGAATGTAAAAGGTAGTAAAATAAAGTTATGAGGGAGTTTTTTCACCTTCAAGATAATTGAATCGAGGTTCTATAAGCATTCCAGATGCATTTAAGATATTTTAGTAGCAAGAGGTTTTTCATCATTGAGGAAGAGATATTTTGGGTTGTTACGAAAACAATGATGAAAACCAAATTAGATTTCATTGGTAGAAAGATGAGAGATGTTCTACAATAGAAAAGAATTTAGATTTAGGTGGACACATATTATTTCTAGTTTAGATCTGAGATTCTATTCTTCTTTTATATCTTTCTCTTTCTCATCCATTGTAGGGGTTCCAATTTTGGAGAAATTTCTCACTACTGTTATACTAGGTTGGCAGTTTTGACTGTGAGACCATAGGTTCCAATTTTTTAGATGTTTCAGGACTACAATACCATATTCTTCAGCATATTTTCTCTTGTATGAACAAAAGTAGTGAAGATAATATAGCTAGTTTTCATCTATTATGCATTTCTATGATTTAATTTCATTCATCTGAATTTGCAGTTTCAAGGAAATGAGTACAAATGAGCAAGAATCTCTTTAGTTTCATTCTGATTCTCATCTCCTATCTATGTAATCTAAAATCTTATGTGGTTTAATGGAAAAGAACTAAGACCCATTTGCATCCCCTTAAGTTGTATATCTAATGTATTTTGTTATTGGAATAAAGGACCAAGTAAATGCTTGATGTGTTTGGAAGGGTTGTTGGTTATTTGAGAAGGGTACTTCATAAGAATGACATCTTTATGATCATCGATGTTTGATTCACAAAGTTATAAGATAGATATGATATATGGGTATATGAAATATGTCACTGATATCACAGATGTATGTGCTTGATTTGTGGAATTACCTAATGGATAAGGCATTGATCAACAACAGGATCAACTTGATCTTATTGCTTCATATTTGAGGTCTTGCTAAAATCAACATCATTAATCAAATATTTTTCCCTTTAATGTTCAATGAACTAAAAATGATGCCTTCACTTATCTTATCAATTTCTTAGGTCATGTTATTAGTTATTCCATGTCTGAGATTTGTGCACAAGTGTTAGAATATTAAAGGTTTTATCTGTTTTATCAAGATTTAAGTGTATGTTTTAGCACTAATACCATATAACTAAATCTAAGGTACACCCACCTAGGTTTTGCAAGCCTAAAGTAGAAGAAGGGTCTAGCCTTATAGTTGGCGCAATGTCTGAAAGGGTATGTTGAAAATGGAAAGTAGCTACTCCTAGATGTACTTTGTTCTCATTGGGGTAATTTGGAATTGTGTTGTTTCAAAACACCAACACTCTATTAATTCTAGGGAGAATCAATTGATGGTTGTAAAGAGAATAATGAAATATTTGAAAGGAATAAAGGAATATGGTTTATACTATAAGAAAAATGAGAAATTTGAATTAAGAGCCTATACTAACGTTGATTGGGCTAGAAACATTAATGATAGAAAAAGCACTAGTGGAGGAGCATTTTTCTTAGGCAAGAGGCTCGTTACATGGACCAATAAGAAACAAAATTGCACTTCACTATCTACTACTAAAGTTGACTATGTTGCTACTATTGTAAATTGTACAAACATTGTATGGATCAAAAAGCTACTCAATAGCATGAAGGAAGAGATCATAGAACCACTGATACTTTATTATGACAAAAAAAAGTGTTATAAATATATCAAAGAATCTAGTGATGTACACAAAGACTAAGCATATTACAGTCAAGTATCATTACTTGAGAGAATTAGTTCAAGACAAAGAGGTGAAAATGGAATATGTTAACATAAAAGAGAAAATTTCTGATATCTTCACAAAAGCACTACCTAAGGATGCTCATTAGTATCTAAGAGGTAAACTAGGAGTGATACCCCCATCAAAGGCTCACTGAGTAACAAAAGGAGTGCCCTGCATCAAAAAAATTGATTGTCATATGTTACAAATTGATGCAGTAGATCTTAATTTAGGAGTTTCCTAAAGTAATCAAAGAATTAAACCTACAAATCAATCACAAGTAAGGTGAAATAGAAGAAATTGAAGAAGTTCATATCTACATGTTAAGATGACAAGTCTTTGGCATTGTTGTCAAAGAGGGAGATAGTTACTGATCAGGAACATAGTATGAGAGAGAAATGCTAACAGAAAGAAAGTGTATTTGCTGATAAAATCTACCTAGCAAGAGGGAGATCATTGTAGAAGGGAGATATAACAAGTAATTCAAAGGGAGTCATAAGGATGAATTGGTTGTCTAATTGTTTGTTGATCAGAATATAACAGAATTTTGTAGCCTATTCAAAAGATGAAAGTTGTTGATAGAGGGAGAAATTTCAATACAAGGAATTATTTTCTTCTTTTGATATTTTGTTGGTCTTACTATTTTAACCTGGTCTATTCAGTTGATTAGTTTGGTTTGCCATCAATGCCAAAGAGGGAGATTTTTGAAAGAGGGAAATTTTTGAAAATAGATTGATATAAAGTATGATAAATGTGTTTTACTCATTGTTTTGTCATTAATGTCAAACTTTCTTTTTGCTAGTAAGACAACTAGTTATAAGATTTAAGTACTATCACTTGTTTGATTGGTGAAGAGGATTTGATCAAAAAGATGTAACAAAAGCACCTAGAGGAAAGGTTGAGTTATGATATAAAAAAGAGTACAAGAATTAGCTAAGATAATTATATCATAGTGATTTAATAATCTACTTAAGGTTATAAATGTTGGCTACACTAAGAAAGCTTAGAAGAACAAGTCAAACTAAGTGTGTCTACAAAGCTTGACTAAAAGGATAGTAGGTTCTGAGCAAAGCCGGTACAAGATGAGCAAAATATTGGATGCCAACTAAAGTTTAGTTGATGTCATGCACCAGTAAACTTTAGTTCATGTCAAGTGAGTTTTTAGTGGATGTTGAGCAACATAATTTGTGTCGAGCATCAGAAGCAAGTTGATGTCGAGTGATAACGTTATTAGAAAGATCGTGAATTCAATGGATTTGAGCTGACAAGTTTGCTATCTTGGCTTTTGTGAACTAGCTGGAAGATAAGATTGATGAGCTAGTGGCACAAAGTTCATGGTAAACTATTTTGAGGCAAAATCAAAGAGGGTTGAAGGAGAAGTTTCTAGAAGTGATATGGAATTAAGGGTAGATTCATTCCATATTACCTAATCTATCCTAATCCTAAATTGGATGATGGAGAATGAATGGAAAAACATCTTAATTCTCTATTTATAGGGATGGCTACTTAGAAGCAAGGGTTGTCATGTGTGAGAACCTAAGGAAGATAAGGAGTTAAGGGATATTGCTTCATCAAGTGACCTAAGTGAAGAAGTCTACATTGGCATGTAAAGCAAGAAGGCTTAAGGGTGTAAATGCTTGAAGGGTGAACGAGCTATGAAAATTGAAATGTGTAAAAGCCAAGAAGAATGGAGTACTAAAACAATGATCTATAATCTACAAATGGAGTTTTAAGTTGTTATTAGATCAAGCCTTGCTATTACTGTCTAATAATTATATCAGTCTAGGGTAAATCCTTAGGATTAAGGTTGACCTAATAGTCATTTGTAAAATCCTTGAATTGGGTGACATTCCAAGTGAATGGTCTAAAATCATCTAACAAGGCTCACTCCTAATAGGGTCACATTTAATAGTGTGTATTGTAACCTTTGATAAGGTTGGCCTTTCACAAGGCATCACTTTAGAAGAGTGAAAAAGAGTATCATGTTACTAGTGGTTTTTCCTAAACTGGGTTTCCACATAAATTATTATGTCAAGTGTGTTGCTAAATTTGTTATGTTTCATGTTTACATTTCTATAAATTGATTTGATAGTAACCCACAAGTTTTAGGTGATTGCATAATCTTATGGATGCATGCATAATGATAAATGTTTTATAAGTTCACTAAGCTATGGAAAGTTTTATCTGTACATCTGGACCTTGGATAACTAATTCACCCCACTCCAATTATTCTAAAGAATTCCAACATAGTCTCCCTTTGTTGTGAACTAAGAAATACAATTATATTTCTTGCTTGTCCAAGACACTAGTCTTCTATCAAGAAATAATGCTCCACCACTGGTGCTCTTTCTGTTATCAATACTTCCTGCCCAATCAGCATTTCTAAATAATTTTAAATCTAAATTGCCTCCTATTTTGTACCATAAATTAGTCTTCAGTACCTTTAAGATATCTCATGATTCTTTTGATTACCATCATGTGAATTTCTTTGAGGTTTGCTAATAATCTTGCCACCATACTGACTGCTAATGCAATATCAGGCCTTGTATGCACTACATACTACAATTTTCCAATCATTGATTTGTATGTGGTCTGATCTACCTCTTTGGAATCATTATTTTTTAAAATATTATGTCCAGTAGAAATAGGGGTTCCAACTAGTCTTGAATCTTCCATTCCAAATTTTTTTAGTATCTCCTTGATGTATTTAGATTGAGTAATGTAGATACCATCTTTCTTCTGCTAGATCTGCAATCCAATGAAGAATTTTATCTCTCCAAAAGTAGACATCTCAAATTTTTTACTCATTTCTTCCAAAAATGCCTTACATAAGTCATCATTTCCTGTAAATAAAGTATCATCAATGAATATTTCTGCCAACATAATCTTCTTGCCCTTCTTTGATATGCAGACTATTGTTATCATTTATTCTTTGAAAACCAATCTGTACAAAGTAGTAATGAAGTCTTTCATACCAAGTTCTATGAGCTTTCTTGAGACCATATAATACTTTTTGTAATTTTTAGACCATATCTCCTTTTCTAGGATCTACAAAACCTTCAGGTTGTTCTATATAGACTTCCTCATCAAGAATGCAGATTTTACATCCATTTGATAAATTTTAAATCCTCTATGTGCTTCATATGCTAGTAAAGTTCTAACACCTTGTAATCTTGCAATAGGAGCGAAAGTTTCACCATAATCAGTACCTTCTTCTTGAGAATAACCTTTACATAGTAACCTTGCTTTTTTTTAGGAAACTTCTCCATCTTTATTTAGCTTATCTCTAAATACCCATTTTGTGCTAATTGCATTTTTATCCATGGGTCTCAAAAAAAGAGTTCAAGTTTTGTTCTTCTCTATCTGTTATATTTGTTCATTCATTGCTTCAATCCAAATTTAATTATCCAAAGCATCTTTAATATTTATAGGTTCAATTTTAGAAAGTAAACATGTAACTTTCAATTTGTTTCTTTTCATTGTTCCATCTTATTTGTCTCCAATGATTTGGTCAGGTGCATGATGCCTTCTGACATACCTTGCTAGTATAGGTACTTTGGATTTGGATTTTGTTTCACTAATTTCATCATGAACTTTAGTATTAATCTCAGGGGCCACTATATATGACTCAATTCCATCAGACTCGGTTTGCTCTAGTAGTAGCTCAGTAGCTTTTGACTAAGACTTGGGTCCTTTAGACTATGACTCAGGTTGTACTGTTTGAAACTCAATAGTTGTTTGAGATTTTGGGGACTTAGGAGGTCAAGCCTTCTTTATTCCAAACATATTTGCAAAGTATTAGGTTCATAGTAAACAAGTCGACTATAATCCTCAGACTCTTTGTTGCTTTCCTCTTCACTCTTTTCTACAAACTCATCAATTCTCACATGTGCACTTCGTATGATTTTATGAGTAGAAAAATTTAAGCATTTGTAAGCTTTACTTCTGTAGGAGTTTCCTAGGAATATACTTTCATCACCTTTCACATCAAATTTACCTTTCCTAGATTCTTTCAAAATATAACATTTGCTGACAAATACTTTCAAGTGAATTACATTAGATTTGTGGCCATTACATAGTTCATAAGGAGTTTTATTTGAGTCTTTCTTCTCTTATATTCTGTTCAACATATGTATTGTAGTACTGGTTACTTCCTTCCAATATTTGATTGCAACATTCTTTTCTATCATCAATGTTCTTGCACAATCCATGATGGATCATTTCCTTTGCTCAGCTATACCATTTTGTTGAGGAGTACCGGGGGATGATACCTATCTCTTAATTCCTTTTTCAATATACATTTCATTGAATTCATTGGAAATGAATTCACCACCTTTGTTTTATCTCAAACATTTTAGCTTCTTTTTAGTTTCCTTTTCTTCTCTTGCTAGATACCAATTGAATTTTTGAAAAGCTTCAGATTTTTCTTTTAGATACATTATAGTCATCATTCTAGAATAGTCATCAACAAAAAGAATGAAAAACTTATCTCCATTGTAACTCTCTATTCCAATAGATCCACATAAGTTTGTATGAACAAGCTCTAAGACTTCTTCAGAATGATAGTTCTTGCTTTCGAAACTAGTCTTTCCCATCTTACCAATTTGACAATTTTTTCATAGACCCATATTAGGTTTTCTCAAGCTAGGAATACCTCTTACTCTTCTATTTCTTTTTATCTTAACCATGCTATCAAAGTTCACATGGCATAATATTTTGTTCCATAACTAGTTTTCTTCTACTTGAGCAATAAAACATGAACTTTTACTGAGATCTAGATAGAATAGATTACCTTTTGTTTGTTTTCCAAATCCACCTAGATTTCCTTTTCTATCCAATAGTTTTTCCTTCTCATTCATAAATTCTACCTTGAATCCAATGTTATTCAACTTTTTCACACTTAGTAGATTGTGCTTTAGTCCTTCAACCCAATAAGAATTGTTGCATATAAGTTCATTGGTTAATGAGATACATCCTTTTCCTTTTATGCAACAAGGTTTATTTTTTTCCAAATCTCACACTACCACCATCATAATATTCCATGTGCTCAAACTTTATTTTGTCTCCGATCATATGATGTGAGTAGCCACTATCAATAATCCATGTGTCATTTTTGCTAATATGAGAGATAAGTGTCATTTCATCTCTTTCATCATTAGATTCATCTTTTACATCAATATATACCATTTCATCTTCACTATTATCAGAATCTTTAGCTATAAAACAAGATTTCTTACCTTTGTCCTTGTAGTCCTTGTAGTTTTTGAATTCCTTCTTTCCTTTGTATATATTTCTTTTCTTTTCATCCTTGTCTTCTCTATTTGGGCACCTTGTAGAAATGTGACCAACTGCTTTACAAGAGAAATAGATTAGAGGCATCTTACCTTTATACTTTCCTCTACATTTGGAATATTTCCTTGCGAGTAGGGCTTCAACAACTTCAAGATCACTGTCTGAACTTTCTTCTTCTTCTTCACTTCCTAATTCATTGGCCTTTCATTTCTTACTCCTTGTCTTGAGTGATAGTTTGACTTCAAATGCAGACTCAATACCTTTGGAACTAGGAACATAGTTATCATAGTTATCCAACTCAAAAGCTATTAATCTTCCAACTAGAGCATCCAAATATATTTTGCTATTTGGATCATATCTCATTTCTTGAATAGTAGAAACTCTAATTGTATAGATAGGAAGAAGGGTTCAAATTACTTTTGTCACAACTTTTTTCCCTCAATGTCTCCTCCAGATGCTTTGATTGCACTCACATGTTCTTTAATTCTCTCAACATATTTTACAATGTTTTCATCTTCTCACATATTCATCTGATCAAATTGTCCTCTAAGACTTTCAACTTTAGCTCTTCTTACATTATTATCTCCTCCATCAATGTCTTTCAATTTAATCCACATATCATAAGTTGTAGTACAACTTTCAACTTCATCAAATTCAGCATAATTAAGAGTAAAAGAAATATCAATCATCATAATGTTATTATTTTTCTTTTCAGCAACATCTTCAACTGATAATGTTCTAGTGGCAGTCTTGTATTTAGTGTTAAGATGCTTACAACCTAAATTGTTGATAGTTTCTAGATGTAACCTCATAAGTCCTTGTCATGCTGCAAAGTTGATAGGGTTCAACTTGGGAATCTCTCTTCTGTAAGACATCCTAATCTTTAGCTTTGGTCCTTAAAACGTTCTCTGAAAGCACAAAATACTCTAATACCAATTGTTGGAAATATAAGAGTAATTGAGAGGGAGGGGTGAAGTAGTTAACACTTAAATAAATGCCAGATCCCATAGATGTTAGTACAAAACAACTCTATGAAAACTTAACTCTGATGATGCTCGGTAAGCACAGAAAAATGTTGTAAATCAATAAACATTGAAATAGCTTGGTAAATGCATAACATAAGAATCCTTAAGATAATATTTTTTATTAATATTAATTTAACTTAGTTGCAAATACATAAAATAAATAGCATGAATACACTTGACACCAAGATTTAATGTGGAAACCCAATTTGTGAAAAAACACTAATTGCAACTAGTTACTAATTTTCACTCTTCTCAAGTGAGCCCTATTAGGAGCCAACCTTGTTAAATTTTACAAAACACATTGTTAGGTGTGACCCTATTAGAGTATTTAATCACCATGTTAGGAGTGGCCTTGTTAGAGGTCTTTAGACATATTGATAGAAATGTCACCTTGTTAGAGGATTTACAAATAGTTGTTAAGCCAACTTTGTTAAGAGATCTAGATCACTACTACAATGGTTAGAGAGTAATAATGAGATGACCTAATTCCTAATGCAACTAAATTACTGATTATAGATCTCAATTATGGCTTGTATACTTGATCCTTCTTGATCAAATGTATCTTTGTAGCTCCTCAAGGATATTTTGCTTATCCTTTCAATTTGCTTCCTCTTGTCATCAACAAATCTTCAATTAAGTTCCACTATCACATATATTATAATCCTTAACTTGACCTTATATTTATATCTTTCATATTGTCAAGGCATCTTGAATATAACTTAGAATATTGAATATTCATCTTCTCAATTAGTTAGAACCAATAGATAAATCAATTAGGCTCAATATGCCAAAACAAAAAAATCATTCGTTAACCAACCCTGCTTAGTAGACACTAACTCAAAAATAATTTTCCTATGTTAACCAAGTGAACTTGGTCAACACTGCATATTCACAAAGTTCCTTTGGTAACTAAGTGATCTTGGTTAACACTAGTTCCATCCAACATTTCCTTCATTAACTAAGTGAGCTTGGTTAACACTCAACTTTTGTAAACTTTCCTTTGATGCCCAAGTGAACTCGATAGATACTATATTATGAACTAGGCAAACTCTAGAATTCTCGGTAGAAATAGAAAACTATCTTCAATGCTCAAGTGAGCTCGGCATACATTGATTGGTAATGATATGATATTTTTTGTAACATAATCTACAATACATAATTAATCAATTTTATTCAACACACTTATCCACCAAACAATCTTTAAGAAGATAGGAATGATGGCCATTAATCTTCTAATTGAGTAGATGGATCAACAAGTGGTGATGGAGTGTTCTTTTTCATTAATCAGGCATAGGGAATGATGAAAGTGGTTGTAGGAGATCAAAAATATTAGATCTATCATCAAAGAGCTACTTCCTCTATCATCAACTTGCTAAATTAGATATAAAAGCATAGGTCTACCATATTCAACTATCACTTTGTACCTTGCCTACTAGTTAATTGGTTGGGAACTCCTCTTTTTCTAGCTTGGTAAGTGAAAAAAATTATATGTTTTTGGTCAACACTGGAACTCATGATCCTATGAGCATCAGCTATGGTCAAAACCCTTCATGTCACCTTTTGTGTATAACCCTAACTTCTACAATCTTACAATTGCTTATACCTCATAGCATCAAGCCCATCCTTCATTCCCTTTATGATCCTTTGATAGTAACAAGTCCTACGATCTCATGACATTATGATGCCACAATAACACCCCTAGTATAAGGTCATAGTGCCATTATTCTCCCCTTGTGATGGTATGGATATTGTTTATTTTACCTTTATGATCTTACGATCACAGTCCATTGTGATATCAGCAGTCATGGCAATAACACTTGTGATCCTATGATTGCAGTTTAACTATCTCTTTTCATGACCTCAGGAGGAATCCAAGTCTTGTCACCTTATGACTCTAAGATAACATGACCAAACTTCCCCTTCATAGCATTGGAAACCTGGGAAGTCAACCTTGTGATCCTACATTCATTAACCCTCATGGCATCAAAACACATATCCTTTTCTCTTGCAATCCTACAAGGTCTCTGATATCACGACAACTTGACACTATGCCAATAGGAGCCACATAGCATCTTATCACTACTCGATTCACCTGATGATCCTCAGATACATGAATTATCATAAGAGCAAGACCATACCACTCTCTCATGACTCTGGGACTTGAAATATAACATGAAATTCAATCTTGTGACCATTGGGTGGGTGTAAATATTTTGAATTCAATCCTTGGTGGAAGGGAAATTTTGGCCAACAATAATATTCCAAGGTTTCATCATACTTTTTGGACATTTTGAAAATGTAATCCCCTTTTAAATATTGACCCATGCAGTATTCTTTATACTTTATGAGAAACAAGTTGTTCATTGCAAGCCAATCCACTACAACATTGGCAACCAACCCCATGAACCATCTCAAAGAAACTTATTTTAGAGTAGAAGGAATCAACTTCAGTTTATGGGCATCAGTTATATAGTCATAACTTCGACAAAATATGTCAAACTCAAAGAGAAAGGTTTCAGGGTCTTCTGTAATTAGGCCATAAAACTTAGGAAGTGCAACAGTAGGTATGTTCTTCAAATTTTGGTTACTCTACTAAGGAGGGATAGGAAAAGGAAATGTAGGTTGAGGTTGATGGCACTCAAAATTGCATTCCCATTTTGAGTGTCCATTCCAAGTTTTGAGCCGTATAAATGCATTTTCATGCTTATGTACTCGGCTATTGTCTTAGTGCCTAAATGGTTTTTTATGTTTCTAACACCCTTCATTCAACTTGTACAAGTGTTCTATGATGATCAAATGATGTTCTCAACCATTCTACAAAGTTCCATTTTGAGTGGTCCTTAGTTCTGCATTTTCTACCCGTGTCAAACAACAACAAAAGGGCATGTTTGCATTTGAATATCTGGTTCTCGATTAAGATTCATGACCCACCACTTTGAGGATGTTTAGTATCCATACCAAAGAACCTATGTTCCAAGTTTTAAGTTATTTTGAATCTTTTTGATTAGGTTTCAAACTCCTCAAAGTTGGTGATTTACCATTTTCTTACATCTGCATATTGTTCATAATTCTAGGTAGCCTTGTTTGACAAAATATAACTTTTGACCAGTTGACCCAAATAATAAATTTCATTTTGTATCATATTTTAGAGTTCAAACACTTGCTACATTCTAGATTTCAACTTATGATGAATCTGTTTGATCAGTTTTCAAACATGATTCTGTTTGCAATTTATAGATTTTCACTGGTAATCAAAAATGCAGATTGGTTGGGAGCCCTATTCGGGATGTCATATCTTTGATTTCATGATTTCCTAGACCAAATGGATTATACCCCTACATTCTACTCCAAAACTTCTACAATTGTACTAGTTTTCAAGTCTTAACGGATCTATTTGCACACTTTCCCAGGGTCGTTCCCTTTGCAAAAAATACTTTTCTACTGATGTTCTTTGTCCTGCAAATCCAAGTAGCCAACTTTGGACCTTCACCAAATGCATCCCTTAATTCGTCATGAGCCCAAATCATAGAATTATATTCCACTAATGGCAATGAACCAATGCCCCATTTTCCAAAACCTCAAGTGCCCATTTGCCTAGTTTTCAAAGTCAATTCCAAATGCATTTTCCAGTTTTCTGACATGTTTATTGGCAGGTGATTTTAAGTAAGCAACTTTGGTGGTCAATATATTTTGACCCTAATTTTTTCATGTGATAAAATTTGGCAAGCCTGTTGAATGTGTTAGAAAGATGAGATATCCAAAGTTTCAAGGCATGGCCAGGTGTTTTTGTCAGTTTTTAAAGCCGATTATTAGGCCTTCCTGTCAATGAATCATAGTTTAAAGAACAGTGATAAAAATGAGTTTTAAATGATGATTCAATGCTCAAATTGGATTTCGGTCAGCTCAAGATGATTAATGGATTAGTCTACATGTCAGTTGTTCGAAAATGAAAAAAAAATTAGTCAGACCCATATTCAGGCTTGACTAATTACATCAGATGGATGAACTTGCACATGGATTGAAGATGCTCAAAATTTGAAATGGGTGAACACCAGGCAATTCCCATTTTCATGACTATAAATGTGGACACTATTTTCATTCCTTTTTCCATCTCTTTAAATTCAATGATTTCTTCTCAAAAAAAAAGTTAGATACATGGGTATATGTAGAGTTTTACCGGTGTATTTTGGATTTTTTTTCCCATGATATTGTAATGATAATCCATGGTTATTATCCAAGTGAGAGGGTTTTTCTATTAAATGATGTTTCACTATAATGTTTATCTTTTCCATCCACCGCACAGTCATACATTTGTTCATGAGATTGACATTGACCTTTGAAGATATCCATGCCACTACTGGCAGGTGGGAGAAATTCTACATATAAACAAATACAGGGGACAATTTGCTTGCAGAGAATTCATTGGCCATGATTAACTCACTTGCTTAGACAATTTATTCAATTGGAGAAGTTTAATGTTCAATGCCAAAACCATCTGCAATTGCTCATAATTTCATCCACGAATTGCATTTGATTTGTAGGGGAGCCAACAACAAGCAAATAGATGTAAGGGAAGATCAAAAGGTTCCCACACAAGGGGAGCTTCACCCAACACACAATTTGGCAAGAGCAAGAGTTTGCAATAGGGGTAAAAGGAAGATCCACGTATGTGATGTGGAGTCTTTCCTTTCCATTCTACATGCATAAATAAGATGTTGAGGTAGCACCACCAATGATGTGGTCACATGTAGGACAAAGGAGAGATTCCATAGCAAATATGCTGGTGGTAGGCAGAATGAAGGATCCACACTATCTACAGGAGGCAGAACATCCACTAAAATAAAAGGAGTCACCCATACATTGGAAAGAAGGGGACACCAAGTAGAGGGAACAACTCACGCTTTGAAGCATCCTATGGTAGCAGCATTGAGCACAAGCCCCAAGCCGTTAGAATAGAAGAAATCACTCCTGCACAAAGGATGAATTCCCCCAGTGCAAGACAAGAACATAACAAAAAAATTTATGGCAGGGGGCAACTCATGGATAGAGTCATGTGCATGAAAGAACTCATAGGGCATGGCAATAGGGAGATGGTGGATTTCCAATCGCAGGGCAGAGTGATGAAGAGGGCATTCATGCCACAAAACAAAGTAGCTCTACATCCATGTCCAAGGAAGATGTTGCTGCATACAAATAAAGACCACCTTAAAACAAGGGGAATCCACATTTTTACAAGAAGATGGGCCTTCTATATCTACATATGAAAAATTATAGAGCTTCAACGTCCAAGGAAGAAGCTATGGCAATTCAAGCATGCATAACAAAGTCCACATCCAAGGAGCATGCAAGGAGGGCGATTTTCTATTGGGGTTTTTTAATCCCACATTGAGTATGTGGTTGGCATATTCTTTTGTTTTAAACACAAGTGCATAGTTAAGAAATAAATTGAAGTGTCCACGCTATTGGACAATGTGGATGCTATGAGGAGGGGCCCACCCATGTCTAGCTAGTCAAATCGCATGGTCAATGATATTTTGACCCAGACGCCAAAAGAGAAGCACCAACATGGCATGTCTGATGGTTTGTTGTAAGGTTAGAGATGAAATATTTCAGAGCCCCGATATTATGACAATGGCATAGGATTGAAAGGTAGATGGTAGGCACTTGTGATGCTACGATGAGATTAGGAGATCATGAAAGAAGGGTGAGTGCTTTACGATGCTATGCTAGGCCTAGTCGGGAGATTGTAAAAACAAAATTTTGAAGGTAAGATGCTATGAAAATTTCCTTGTCGTGAGATTAGGAGGTAAGTTTTCATGCCATAAGATGCTATGATAGAATTAATATAAATATATATTAATATGTTCATCTATCATCAAAAAGCCAAGAATGAAGAGGTAAGATATCACAAAATTGATGAATTTGTGAGCTTGTCATAAGATCAAGGTGTTCAAATAAGAAATGTATGATATAACAATAATTTTCAAATGTTTCAAGTGATTTAAATGTGGGGCCCTCTTGAGCATTCAAACCAATGGAGAATCAACAAGTGGCACTGTTGAAAAAGGAGGAAATGGAAATGGAATATATACTAAAAATCAAAATTCAGAGAGATGGTTCAACGCATGAAAATTTAAAATTTGAAGGATTTGAATTATTTTAATATTTATATAGTTTATACTATATAACATTTTAAATTTTTACATTTTTAGTGCTCTGATTTAGTCTGGGAGCCAAATTTTTGAAATGGTCTCAAAGGCACCATTTTTGTCCAAAGTAGGCACTATAATATACTGACAGAACTGACAAAAGACAAATTTTCCATTTTTGCAATCAAATTTTGTGCAGGTGTTTACTGGAAGTGGCTATAGGAGGTTTTATAATTTTGGGGGCTTCTCAGTGAAAAGTGCAGATTTAGAGTTGCAGATGAAATTTCAATCAAATTTGGCCGTGGTTTCATCATATTTAACTTCATCAACAATTTTGAGGGAGATTTGATGGTTTTTAATGCAATTGGAAGCAATTATGTTTTTTGGCAACAATACTTTTAAACTTCACAACAAAGGCAGAACTAACATGTTAAGATCAAATTTGAAGCCCCAGTACAGTTTATGATGAATTTCTAATATTTTCTCCATGAGATATTTTGCAAATTATAAAAGGGGATATATCAAATATTTTGGTATCATTTATGGTTTCTGGTTGCAGGCAGTTGAAGGAAGTTTAGTTTGAGCAACTTCAGATTGAAGACATTTTAATGGGGACAGATGTCAATTTTAGATTACATTCCCAAAAATATCTTCTCTCCTATATATCTTCCTCTATACTCATTGAAAGGGTTCCAATTCTTTGGACATTTTCTGAGAATTGTGAGACCAGTCTGGTTCCAATTTCCTGAGATTTTTCTCATAGTTGCGATACTATTTTCTTAGTGCTCTTTTGTTATGAATAGCATATTGTATTTCTTGTGAGGTATTTCATATTATATAGTCATTCACTTTGTATTTATTGAATTTTGACATGCAAATGATGTATTGGTTTCAAGGAAATTAATGCAAGAGTTTAACCTTCTTAGTTTCATTTTGATTTTCATCTCCTTCTTCTATTATCTATAATGTTTTGTGTTTGAGAATGAAGAGCTTGAACTCAGTTGCAATCCCTTAAGGTTGTATGTCATGATGAATTTGTTATTGGAACAAAGATCCATGTAAATGCTTGTTTACATTGATAGGGTTGTAGGTTACACTAGAATGATATCACCATAAGTATGAGATTTTTTATGAAGATTGATGTATGTTTCCAAGTCAAATAGATAGATTAGATGTCTAAATATATGAGTATACTTCAAGTATCCATCTATATGTGAAGGTTTAGTTGATGCCCAATGGATAAGGGACTAGTCATCTTAGAGGTTACATTTTTTCTGTTGTTGCATACCCAGATGATACTGAGATCCAAATTATCAATGAAATATCTTTCCCTTTATGTTTAAGAGCTAAAAGAGTTTTCCCTCACTTGGTTTATTAGGTTTATGTGCTCTATTGTTAGTTGTTTCACCCATGAATGCTTGCATAAACATAGAAGATTAGGGGATTTTATCTACTACTAAGATTCAATTGTATGCCTTCCCACAAGTACCATATAAAGAATCTAAGGTCCACCCACCTAGGTCGTACAAAGCTTAAAGAAGAAGAAGAAATCATCCTTATAGTTGGCCCAAGAATTTAGTAAAGTGCATCCATTATAGGAATTTTCTAACCTTAGATGTATTGGTCTGGCTTCTTGGTTATTTTCAAAACTGTTAAATCAAGAGTCACCAGAGGCTAAGGCTAAGACATTCCTAGAGGAGGTATTGGTGGTGGTGGTTGATAGATAACAATGGCAAGTGGATTATCTTGGTATTCAAGTTCAGCAAAAAGAGCATTCAAATGCAAGGATTCTTTAGAGGATAAGGGTATTCATTCTTGAGTAGTAGTGAATAGATTTTCAAAGGTTCTTCATTCTTGCTATGAGTTTCTTCAAGTTCAAGACTAAAAATGTCTTCCTAAATATTGGGAAAGAAATATCCCAAGAAGGTTTCTTCTTCTATGCATGCAAAATAATGTGAAATCTAAACTAACATAATGACTTTAGGGTTAAATTAGATTGACACCTTCCTCAACAACACTAACAAAAATGGTCAATCAACTTAATACCATAGTAATGAAGGATTGGCCATCCTTTCATAGTGACTCCATGATTAGATAGAATCATGTGTTTTCATAAGAATAATATACGGACTTCATTTTATATGTCAACCCAAAGCATAAGCTTGAGAGGATGGTTGCAAAGTATATGCTTTGATTCCTCTTTAAGTATTTACAACTAAAACAAAAGAGAATAATGAAGGAGACTTAAGCTAGGAATTAAAATGTGTTGGTGTAAATAGGTATTTACTATTTACACTTTACTTAAGTTTACTTAGGTTAGTGTATTATTTTATTATTTTGCATTATTTTATTATTTCTCTTTATGAGACACTTAGGAGTTTGTGCATCTTCTACAGTTGTCATGTAGACAACATAGAAGTACACAACTCTAATTATGCACATGGTGTCTACACCATAGGAGTTTGCATCATTCACTGAGTTTTCATGTAGACAACACAATTTTTAGCACTCCTAATTTTGCACATGTTGTCTACAACATTGATGTGCATGTTTCACCTTTGTAGGCTCATCCTCTCATCATTGCACTTACTTTCATGCATAATGGAGGATAACCCATATTTGGTGGACATGTGTCTGGTTTTTGGACTTATCATGATGCTAATTTTGAGGCATTCTAGATGCATCTCAAAGGCCTTTATATTGAGGCACTCATAGTGTACTTATACATAGAATTGAATACTATACAATTATTCTCATCATACTCAGGTCTAATTTGTGCTTGTGTTTTGAGTTCCTTGGTCTTGGTTAAATTCTGCCCTAAGGCAGATTCTTACATGGTATCAAAGCTAAGGGAGATACTCATCACATAGCTATTGGAGACCTCATTTCTTCATCTCTTTAAGGGACCTGATTTAGATCCAGAGCATTAGCTGCAATTGGGAGTGTCTAGAGTTGAAGTAGACCTCACCATTGCATCCGTAGCAATGATTCAGTGAATATTGAGTATAAATTTGCCTATTTTAGGCCATAGTCAATCGGGAGACAAAAAAAATTTGCAAATCGAAACCCGAAGGCCCGATTTGCAAAGCCAGGTATGGTCTTTCTTGGTCTAATTAATTTATTTTTGGATCAATTTATTTAGCACTTTTCATGTATTTTTCAAAGAATTTTTTTTTTTTCCAAATTATTGCCAAGTCAGGAGAAAGGCACAGAAAATTATTTTGTGCACAAGCACCAGGCCTAAAAAATAAAATTCTCCAAATTATTGTCGAGTCAGGAGAAAGCACAGAAAAATATTTTGCACATAGGCACCAAGCCTGCACGCTGAATATACGACAAAGAATATTTTGTTTTATGCAGGTAGCATATTCTTCTCTGTTTATTTCAATCGAACACACAAACCCCAGTGGAAATATTGCAAAATCCACTAGCATTTCATATAAATATTTCGTCACAACCCAGTCATTCATCTACGACAGGTTGCTGTTTTTTGGCACCATTAATAAAGCATGAGGCTTCACGGCCTATCCTTAGAGTTGTGCTTGTTACGTGGTTGGCATTTTTTTTACAAACACTAATGTTCGCAAACCTGCTCAATGTGGGACTAATCCACGAAAACCTGGCTACCAAAAACTAAGATCTTAGCGAGCATACTCTTTTTTGGCAACTAAAAACCCATCGGTGGGAGTCCTTCCCTGTGACCTGTGCTCAAAATACAGTGCACCACATCATGTTCCACGTGGGCACCCTACACACGTAAGCAGACACATGGCCAAAGCCACACAATAGCTTAGTTAGCCAAAGCAGACTACATGTCAACAACAATGTCCTTGACCATACAACCATGTCATTAGCCTAGTCAGTAGTACACATCAGATCCAGTCATACAGATCCATATAGTCTGTTGTTGGAAATATTCAAGATATGACAAGTTACTGAGAGGGGAGGGGTGAATCAGTAACTTCTAAAATTTCAAACAATAAAACTGTATACTGATATATTCACCATTCATCCAAGTAACCTACTGTAAGCATGAAACAAAATCATTTGCAACACTTGAACACACAGATTTGGTGACCCAGAAACCTTCCAAATAGAAAGTAAAACTGGGGTGGGGATGAAACCCACAAGCTTTGTTACTGCAGTATGAAGTTGGCCGGTTAAGGCTTACAATGACCACTTCTGGTGATCTGCCCTGTTAGGAGCACAAAGGATTGCTAGATCCACCTTGTTAGAGGATTTCCAAACATACAATAAAGTATGCACTCTGTTAGGAGATTTACAAAAGACTATTAAGTCTACCTTATTAAAGGATTTACAAAAACTGATTCACCTGTTAGAATGAAACAGTGGATCTGATTACAACTAATTGCTAATAAGATACGCTATGCTCTGATTCACCTTGATGTGATAGATAAAACTTTTCTGCTCCAAAACTCGACCTTGCTGAATATCTTCACAATTTAGCCCACATACTTTCGCACACATGTATTTCTTTCGCACTTTCACACTTTTGCAGTTTCATTAATCACAATTTCTATTGCCATTGCAATTGCTTTTCATCTTATTTCTTACTTCCTTACATCTGAATGATACAATACATTACATATATATACCATCCAAATAAACAATGCATGCAAGGTCGGCCAAAACAACAACTGCAAATCTCTATACAAAGTCGGCCCAAGGTAAAAACTCGAGTTCACTGAACTGACTCGGTGTCCTTCTGATACTCGGCGTCCACTGCGTTACTCGGCATCGTCATGCACTCGGTAGAAGTGAAGGCACGGTTCATACTAAACACTTCGAGTAGTTCTGAACTCGGTAACCACTAGACACTCGGTAGAAGAGATGTCACTCGGTGAATACTTCTATCTGAACTGTAGCTCGGTGATCAACGGAAACACTTGATAGAACCTTGTGACTCAGTGATAGTTAGTTTTCTTGATATCCGTCTGAGCTCAGTAAAAATTAATTTCCTTGATAACCTCAGGAGCTCGGTTATCATGAAGTTCTCGGTTACATCTTAGTACATCTTCACTCAGTCAAAACTGATTCCTTTCTTTACCTTAAACACTCGGTAAACACTGGCTTCTTTGTTCACCTTGATCACTCGGTAAACACTGACTTCTTTGTTTACCTTGATTACTCGGTAAACATTGGCTGCTTTGTTCACCTTGATTACTCGGTAAACACTGACTTCTTTGTTCACCTTGATTACTCGGTAAACACTGAGAACTAGGTAAAGCTTGGCTTCCGGTGAGAGCTCGGTAAGCATTCAGAATTCAATAAGTGTTGTAACTAATGACAAAAATGTATCATAATGCCAACAATCTCCCCCTTTGGCATTAGTGACAAAAAAAATTATGAGACAAAATTTATCTGACATGCTGATGACTGATTTTGAATATACATAGCTTTGTTATATACAACTCCCCCATAGAATAGCTTTGTTATATACAACTCCCCCATAGAATGTACATACATTATTTACATGAGCTGTATATCTCTTCCTTTGTACAATTTTTCTGAAAACACTTATTCACCCATAGTATACATATCCAACAATAATCTCCCCCCTTTTGACAATAATGCCAAAGAATAAAGAATATATATACTTATATAGAAACACCAAAATGAGAGATGAACTCTGAATGTACCTGGAGAATAAGCTGGAGAGTCTTATCCCAATTCTCTTGCAAAATTTTGCAGGTGGAAAGAGCTATTTGAACTTCAGCCGAAAGTTCAATCACATGATCTGCAATGGAGAAGTTATTATCATGGATTAATGTCTTTGAATGTGCAATATGCTTCTGCATTGAATCCATGATGGGAAGGATCATGTTTTGGATATCTATCAATGTAGATCGGATCCTTGCCTCTTCCCTCAACAGCTCTGCCTGCTTCTCTGACAAAAATTTGATTCTGAGGTGATGAGATGAGCTTGAACTAGGGTCAAGCTTCAAGTTTTGTGCGCTTACCTTCAGATCTTCATCAATTTTATTTAGTTTCTCTCTTATTCCTTTAGTGTACTCGGTAACATCACAAAGCTTAGCAAAAAGAGATGTTACATTATTAAACGAATTTTCCATATCTACCAAAACTGAAGTTAATGCAACCTGATTTATTGCAATGTTCTGGGCAATGTGCCCTAATACCTTATTACCAAATTTCTTTTCTGCACGCTCAATTAGCTTTTCTTGTCAGGAGGCATCTTCATTGAATTTATTAACTGCCTCTTCCAATTGAATCAAAATGTGTTGAGAAGTATCAACATCAACACCTATAGCCTCAATAATTATGTTCCGGGCATCCTCAATTATCCTATATTCCTTATCCCTTTCTGATCTTAACTGCATCTGAGTAGCCTTTTTCTCAATAAGTTGACTAGCATACCTCATTTCTTCAATGGTAGCATTATCAAAGTCAATCTTTGGAATTACTATCTCTGTGTCCAAGTCAATGTCTTCAGGAATTTCCTTTCCAGTGATCATAAGTCTTAATGGTTGCTTTTGTTTGACTTCTGAGATGACTGGTTTGACCTTTGGAATAGACACAACAGTAGAGACAGAAGGACTAGCAGTAAAAACTGGGATGCTTGAGGTTTGAGTGCCAATAGAAGTATGTACAGGGTCAAAATTTTGAATGCTAGCCAAAAATGGTGATACACTCGATAATATAGTATCTGAGCTCATTGTGCCTAAAGTAGATGGCGACAAAATTGTAGAACAAATTTGAGTTGTCAAAATTTGAGAACTTACAGCAATACCAACTGATGATGATGGAGTCGAGGAGGCTAACTCGGTAGATGAAAAGGGGTGCAGCTCAGTAGTCGAAGAGGGATGCAGCTCGGTAGATGAAGTGGTAGTCACTTCTACTGATGATACCTGGAGCTGAGATATGGCAGGTGTAGATGAACCTGCTGAAGCTGACTCCAACCTTGATGATGTCACAGGTTTGGCTGGGGAGTGAGGAAGGGATGCAATAACTGCTGCTGCAATTTTTACCGTATCATCCTCCTTATCTTCCTCTTCAGCTTCTTCCTCTTTATCTTCTTCCTCTTTCTCTTCCATCATTGCATGCAACTCTCCTGGTGTAACTGTGATGGATGGAGTGCTATCTGATTCATCACTGCTGCTACCGCTGTCATCATCCTTTATTTCTACTGGGTCTACACTGGGCTTATGTAGATGATAGATGTTTTTCCACATGTTTGTAGCATCATTTACAACATGCTCTATATCTTTGATCAAAACCAAAAAAGTGTGGAATCTGATCATCATTTTACCTTCATAGGTTTTCAATTCAGATTTTACCTCTGCTCTAGTGAGACTAGGCCGAAGTTTCTTCAGGGATTGCTCATATATATCTTTTACCATCTTGGTGGCTAACTCCCATCTTGGTTGTACTCTCTCCAGTAGTTCTTTAGAGATATGAGGAGCAATCTGGTCTGGGGAGTATTTCCATTTTCCCATTTTGTTAAGTACCAGTTCCTCAATTTGCATTTTCTCTACATCAGTCCTTGTCTCAAATCTCAATGCCTTGAAATTTGCAATGCCAGCTCCTTCTTCCAATGATTTGAGTCTTTGCTCAAATGTAGGTGCAAGTTTGACCAATATAGGTTCCTGAATACCTTTTCTCGTTCTCCGAGTGAATACCGCAGTAGGCTGCTTCTTGGGCTTGGTAATGATTACCTTGCCTTTCTTCTTTTCCGGTTGCTCTTTTTCTGATTCTTTTTCTCCTTCTTCTTCTTCTTCACTTTCTTTATCTTCACCTTTTCCCTCGGTGACCATAAGAGAACTCATTTCAGTTTTCAGTTTGTCCATTTTCCTTTTTCCTTTGCTGATGGCCTGTGGAATTTTGATTTCCAGTTCAATTCTGGCCTTTGCTTCATCATAAGTACCAAAAATTTGTTGCCTTGGGTCTACTGGCTCATTTACCAGTGTTTCAATGATATCCCTTGTTTCATCAATATTTACCTCATATAGAAGAGGTTTCACCCATGCAACTCGAGGTCTAACTGCCTGTATGTATACCTTGTCACAGTCAACCATGAAATAGACATCATCCTTATACTCTTCAACAAGTTTTGGAGGTATTCTGAATCTGTTGTTCATCCTTTCTTTGAAATCTTCAAAATAATTGTCCATTACTTTGTCAAAATTCATACCCATTTCTACTATGAATTCATTTATTTGATACAAAATTGGAGTATCTTTCCTCCATACAACTGTACCTTTGGATGGAAAGAATTTCTGTACATAGAAAAATAAACAAACTAGCAAAGAACCAAATTTACAAGGGTTTGTCTTTGCAGTCCTTATGCTTTCCATGTTTTTATTGAATTGTTTTAATAGCACATCAGCTAGGTCAAACTGCATATTTTTCTTTACAATTTTATATGCCAAATCTACAGCCTCGCAAGGTACACTATTCAGCCTGCTGGAACTATACAGTTTGTATGCAATAACATAACTACCAAATTTCAGTTCTATATCTGAAACATTGTTGAGCTTTAAACCTCTGCCATCCCATTCAGCTTGGGTTTTCTTTTGTAACTCATCCCGTCCTAGGGTTTTGGTGGTTTTGGCTTTGCTGAGCATTGGGAGACCCGTGATTTTGTGAATCATCTTCTTGGTTATCAAAACTGGTTGTTCCAACCACAACTGACCATTATGTACTCGGCTCAAGATATACCTCACCCATTTCACTTGGAAACTTCTTGGCAAATGCGGGATATGGGTTAAGACTTTGGTTTCCAAATGTTTGAACTCAGGTTTTAGGGTTCCATCCACGCATAACTCGGCTAGGGTGCTATCCATATCTAGTGTCCCTATTTCTTGCACAGTACACTTGAAATGAGTACGAATATCATTGATTAGAAGTACCTTTGGAGGAATCTATGATTGAGCTCCATGCGGGTCGAGTGATTCAGCGATGGCAGGAACAAGCTTGAATGTCGGTGCCTTCCATTCCGTTCCCTTCACAAGCATTTCGGATCCTTTCTTCACCTTCCTGCTGCTGGTGCTTGCGGAAGCCATTGCTGCTCGGTGAGTAAGAAGATTTCGTAAGAATACTTCGTTAAAAAATCTCTTCAACTCACTTGAATTCGCTTCAAAGCCCTCTTTTTGTAAATCTCGAATTTGCGATGAAAAATGAGGTTGAAATCTGCCCTTTTGATGAAAAATTCACCATTAATGTTCAGTACGGAGGTAGCTGTGATCGACAGGCTGTCATCCACTAGCTCGGCTTAAACTTCGCAACTCGGTGACCAAAAGAAAATAGGTTAAACCGCTCTTAACTCGGTAAGAGAAGAACCAACCATGCTCGGTAAGTGCAACTTGGTGAAAGAGGCCTTATTGCACCCGACTAGGCTCGGTAAGGTCATGTACCGACCATGATCCTGATGTATCTGAAATACTAATTTGATCATATTTTCATTCTAGGACTGCTTAGGATATTGCTTTGTAGATACAGTCCTGATCTTATCCTGATGAGTCTTAATTGGAAATGGTAGAGTCACTCACTTCTTCAGTGACCATTCCATCACTTGAATTATCTGGCTCGGTAGACTTAGAAATCCATTGTTGCTTCATTTGCTTCCAAATATTTTCCACTTTGATTTTCTTTTCACCCTCGACTTTCTTTATGTTCATGCAGTTTTTAGATATATGACCAAGTTCTGTACATGTATAACATCTTACAGTGGTATCCCTTTTTCTTAGGTGATGCCTTGCACAGTTTATGCCAGTATGACCATATTCTCCACAATAATGACATCTGCACCAAGTGTTGTAGTCCCAACCAAATATTGCTTTGACAAGTTGTTCAGCTGGATTAAATGATTTGAATTTGCATTGTGATGCCTTATGACCTTGCTTTTGGCATTTGTGACATTTACCTTCAAATTTTGGTTTCTTTTTGCATTCATTGGCTTTGTGTCCATGTTGATTTCAATTGTAGCACTTTCCATTAAATTTTCCTTTTCCATTGCTCCAACATCCGTTAGATGTATGACCTAACTTACCACAGTGGCTGCAAGTAGGTTTTTGATTCTTTTGAGTACCCTATTTGGAGGATTCACCTTCTTCCTTGTATCCAAGGCCTGCTTTACCATTTTGTTTATGAAAGTTTTCTTCATTTTGCAGATTCAATTGATCCATGTCCTTTTGAGATTTTACCATTCTCTCATTGACTTGTTTTTCAGAGATTAGATCAGTTTGTAAGCTTGCATTGATTTGTCTTTCAGTAATTAAGTCATTTCTCAAATTCTCATTCTCAGATCTCAGATTCATAATTTCTTCATTTGCATTAGATAATTGAGTTACAAGATTTTCAAGCTGAGAGGATTGATTATTCCTTACCTCTAAGTCTTCAGCTGCCTTGTTCCTTTGGTCCAAGATTTCGCATAGCCTGATGGACTGGATTCCTTGTTCCCTTTTGAGCTTTCTTACTTCTTCCTGCAGAGATCCATTCTTTTCTAAGAGTTCTTTGATTGCTTTGTCAGCTTCATCTGAACTATTCGATGGTGAGAGATCTTCAATCTTTTCTTCAACATACTGATGGTCATTCATTTGCTTTGCAAGTTCTTTTCTTCTTTTCAAGGATTGTGAAAGATGCTCTTTTGCTTCATTGAGTTGAGCCATGGCCATTTTCAGATCTAGCTTTTCATTCTCAATAGTTTTGTCAAGTCTAAATATCTCCATTGTCTTTGATCTTTGCTCAAGCTGTGAGACTTTTATCTTGAGAACCTTAAAGCTCTGATACCAATTGTTGGAAATATTCAAGATATGACAAGTTACTGAGAGGGGAGGGGTGAATCAGTAACTTCTAAAATTTTAAACAATAAAACTATATATTGATATATTCACCATTCATCCAAGTAACCTACTGTAAGCATGAAACAAAATCATTTGCAACACTTGAACACACAGATTTGGTGACCCAGAAACCTTCCAAATAGAAAGTAAAACTGGGGTGGGGATGAAACCCACAAGCTTCGTTACTGCAGTATGAAGTTGGCCGGTTAAGGCTTACAATGACCACTTCTGGTGATCTGCCCTATTAGGAGCACAAAGGATTGCTAGATCCACCTTGTTAGAGGATTTCCAAACATACAATAAAGTATGCACTCTGTTAGGAGATTTACAAAAGACTGTTAAGTCTACCTTGTTAAAGGATTTACAAAAACTGATTCACCTGTTAGAATGAAACAGTGGATCTGATTACAACTGATTGCTGATAAGATCCGCTATGCTCTGATTCACCTTGATGTGATAGATAAAACTTTTCTGCTCCAAAACTCAACCTTGCTGAATATCTTCACAATTCAGCCCACATACTTTCGCACGCATGTATTTCTTTCACACTTTCACACTTTTGCAGTTTCATTAATCACAATTTCTATTGCCATTGCAATTGCTTTTCATCTCATTTCTTACTTCCTTACATCTAAATGATACAATACATTACATATATATACCATCCAACTAAACAATGCATGCAAGGTCGGCCAAAACAACAAGTGCAAATCTCTATACAAAGTCGGTCCAAGGTAAAAACTCGGGTTCACTGAACTGACTCGGTGTCCTTCTGATACTCAGTGTCCACTGCATTACTCGGCATCGTCATGCACTCGGTAGAAGTGAAGGCACGGTTCATACTAAACACTTCGAGTAGTTCTGAACTGGGTAACCACTGGAGACTTGGTAGAAGAGATGTCACTCGGTGAATACTTCTATCTAAACTGTAGCTCGGTGATCAAAGGAAACACTTGATAGAACCTTGTGACTTGGTGATAGTTAGTTTTCTTGATATCCGTCTGAGCTCAGTAAAAATTAATTTCCTTGATAACCTCAGGAGCTCGGTTATCATGAAGTTCTCGATTACATCTTAGTACATCTTCACTCGATCAAAACTGATTCCTTTCTTTACCTTAAACACTCGGTAAACACTGGCTGCTTTGTTCACCTTGATCACTCAGTAAACACTGACTTCTTTGTTTACCTTGATTACTCGGTAAACACTGGCTGCTTTGTTCACCTTGATTACTCGGTAAACACTGACTTCTTTGTTCACCTTGATTACTCGGTAAACACTGAGAACTAGGTAAAGCTTGGCTTCCGGTGAGAGCTCGGTAAGCATTCAGAATCCAATAAGTGTTGTAACTAATGACAAAAATGTATCATAATGCCAACATCTGTACATGCTGACATAATCAACCGTATAGGGTGATGTAATCACAAGCCTGTGCAAATGCTAACATCATCATTTTGGTAGCCTAAATTTGACAACCATTTAACCGTCATACCAAGGTATTTTTCAATTGCTGAGATAGCAATGAGAACATCAAATTTAATATAGCATTTTCCTCTATAGACCCCTCTTCAGATGCATTTTTTATTTGGCAACCTGATTTCAAACAACCATAACTTGGTCATTCAAACTCCAAATTAGGTGCAATTTTTTTTTCAGTAAAACTTCCTAAATTTTTTAGTGGTACAGCTAGTTTATGGTTTTGGTGTATAGATTTGTCAGAATTAGCATTTTTTGGTGACTGTTCCTATCTAATCTTGTGATTTACAACTTCAAACGCATCATATGGGCTCATTTGGACTCCTTTTTAGGTTTCATTTATTTTGAAAGTGTATATTTTTTTCATCTAGTTTTCAGATCTATAGTTAGATTGTAGTCTTATTTGGACAAAAGTATCACTTTTAGAGATAGGTATTGTTTTGCATTGTAATGCTTCACAATTGATGTAATTTTGAGCTACATTTTAATAGTCCAAAGGTTGTAATCAGAAAAATTAGAAAGCCCACTTAGTCTATTTTGACAAGTGGCCCATTGTAAACACACTATATATAAAGTTCCAAAATCATTTATTTGGGGGGGGGGGGGGGGGGGGGGGGGGATTTTTTGATTGAGTGAAAAGGGGGGGTGTGTACTATGTATTGTGTCTCCTTTATCTTGTGTTCTTGCATTATGGGTTCTTTTTAAAAGTTAACTCCACATAATTATTCTACTTGGAAAGAAAACATTAAAGAGCCATTGGTAGAAAAAGGTTTATGATGTTATGTCACTGGTGCAGCCAAGAAACCTCTTGCTGATGTTGATGAAGCTCGTAAAGAAGACTGGGAATCCAAACAAGAGATGGCCTTAGGAACCTTGTTGAAAAATATCTCATATCCTATCAAATTTCACATTAGGAAGCATATAAATCCAATAGACATTTGGGATAAACTAGTAGCTTTGTATGGGACAGTAGATGAAGAGATGGCTTACACAATAGAGGATAAACTTCTCAAGTTGGATCCTAGAAATTTTGACACAATTAAAGACTATCTTACCCAAGTAGAAATGTATAGGGCACAGTTGAAGGATTGCAGTGAACCCATTAAAGATGGAAAGATGATCAAACACATCATGACTCATCTTCCACCTGAATATGCTCCTTTTGTTTCTAGCTTTAATACCCACAAATTAACAATGGGTAGTGCCTATGTTAAGCCTTCATTCGAAAAATTCTCAAAAATGTTGATCCTAAAACATGACAATCTAGTGGGTATGGGAATTCTCAAGTCTTCCAAAACTAAAGCTTTGGTAGCAAATGAAAGTAATTCAAGTGGCAAAAACTCAAACAAGAAGCAGAAGCAATGGAAGGCTAAGCCACAAGATGACACACAACAGTCCTCCTCAAAACAACAATCTTCCACAAGTCAATCTTATTCCACTCAACATTCTTCTTCACAACAAGGAAAGTCTTCTTCCAAGAAAAATCAAAAGGGAAACAATTCCACCAAGAAGGAGAAGAAAACATGTTCCTATTGTAAGAAGAATGGACATGAAGAACATGAGTGCAAAGATAAGCAGATTGATGAATTGGTTAACATTATGAGGAAACACAAAATTGATGTTCCAAATGCATACAAAGACAAGGGTTCTTCATCCACTTCAAAGGGCAAGGGCCAAGCTTTAGTTGCAAGTACAAACAATGCAGAGGAATGGGTTCTAGATTCAGGAGCATCTCATCACATGGGTGCTTCAAGGGAGCATTTTTCCTCTTTAAAACCTTCAAAGGTACCTTACATCTATGTGGGAAATGATACTCAAATTAAAGTAGAAGGTAAAGGTAATTTTGAGTTAGAGAATGGCGTCTTCAATTATGTACTTCATGTTCCTAGCCTTAGCACCAACCTTCTCTCCATCTATCAAATCTCTCACTATGGATGTAGCAACGAAGTAGAGTTCCTCCCCGACATAGTAGTGGTGAAAAATCTAAAAGATGATTCAATGGTGGCGATTGGAAAGGCAAACCATGAGACTAGGCTTTATTCTTTCTCACATTTTATGCCTTAGTCCACGTCTCTTGCCTTGTTGACTCATTCAAACACTCAAAGTAAATTATGGCATGAAAGATTTGGACACCTTAATTATCGCTACCTTGAAAAAATTAAGCAGCAAGGATATGGTCATTGTTCTACCTCAAGTCAAGTTTTCAGAGGGAGTATGTCCAAGTTGTGAAGCAAGTAAACATCCCAAAGAGAAATATGACAAGGGGAAGTCTTGGAAGGCAACTGTTGTTCTAGAATTGGTACATAGTGATGTAGCTGGCCCCTTTCCAATACCTTCTTTTGGTAAGGCCCGATATGCTCTCACATTTATTTATGACTTTTCAAGGTATACTTGGGTCTTTTTCCTTGGTCATAAGAGTGAATTCTTTGACAACTTTATCACATTCAAAGCTCAAGTTGAGAAGAAATCTTGGAAAGCCATCAAGATCCTAAGGATAGATAATGGTAGAGAATATGTCAACTCCATTCTTATAGACTATTGCACACATGAAGGGCTAGATCTTCAACATTTAGTTGCATACACACCACAGCAGAATGGTGTAGCTAAAAGAAAGAATAGAACCCTTAAGGAAATGACTACTTGCATGCTTCAACACAAGTCTCTTGATCAAGTGTTTTTGGTTGAAGCCATGTGTTGTGCCAACTACATTCAAAACATAGGTCCACATAAGGCCTTAGATGGAATAACACCTTTTGAGGCATGGTGTGGAAGGAAACCAAGTGTTAAGCACTTCAAATTTTTTGGTTCTCAAGCATGGGCAAGGATACCTCCAAAAAAGCATAAGGCATTAGAACCACAAAGCAAACCATGCATATTTGTTGGATATCCTAATCATTGCAAAGCATATAAATTAATGGATCCATAGACTCACAAAATCTTCTATGAGAGGAGTGTTCATTTTGAAGAGACATGTCCAAGTTTGGCTTCTTCAACTCCTTCTTCCTCCTATGTGGATCGTGATCATAGTGATGAAAGTGACTCGAAAGATGAAATTCCTCCAACTTTGACTTGTAGGACACTACCTTTGTAGGGTCAAAAAATAGTTGAGGACATTCCTTCATCTTCTTCCACTAAACCTCATTGGGCACAACAAACTTTGATGCAGCAAGTTTATTGGTGGAAAATCCTTCAGAAACTCGGAGGACTAGGTCATAGCACAAGTCATTTCCACATGCATACATAGCCATTGCTTTAGATCCACGGTCTTTTAAGGAAGCATCAGGGATTCCAAAATGGGATAAAGCTATGGAGGAAGAATACTAATTCATTGATGAAAAATAACACATGGGACTTAGTTCCCCTTCCTACGGGAAGAAAAGTGGTTCGATGCAAGTGGATCTATTGAAACAAATTTGCAACAGATGGGAGTGTGGATAAACATAAGGCTAGACTAGTTGCCAAAGGTTTCTCTCAAGTTCCAAGTATTGACTATACAGAGACTTTTGCACCAGTTGCCAAGATGAACTCCATTCGCCTGACACTAGCAATTGCTATAGCTCAAGGATGGGTTGTACACTAGATGGATGTTAAGAGAACATTTTTGAATGATGACCTTCATGAGGAAATTTATATGGAGCAGCCATAGGGATTCATATAGGATTCTACTATGGTTTGCAGATTAAAGAAATCTATTTATGGTTTAAAGTAGGCTCCTTGGGCTTGGTATGCCAAAATGGATTCATTTCTCCTCTCAGTAGGTTTTATAAGATGTCATTCTAATTTGAATGTTTACATTCTTCAAAAGGATGACTCTCATTTGATCTTAGTGCTTTATGTTGATGACTTGATCATTACAGGGAGCACTACATCCATCATAACCAGTGTCAAGACCTCTCTTCAGGATAGATTTTCCATGACCAACTTGGGTTTGCTACATTACTTCCTTGGCATTAAGATCATATAGTCTTCAATAGGGATTTCACTTTCATAGCCCAAGTATGTTCTTGACTTGCTCTCTCAATTTTACATGAGTGACTGCAAGCCTACTCCTACTCCCTTCTTATCAAGTGTCAAGCTAGAGGCTAAGTGTACCACTCCACTTGTTGATACAACATTATACAAATAGTTAGTTGGGAGCCTTATCCAATTGACACACACATGCCCTGATATTGCCTTTGCAGTTGGTATGGTTTCATGATTTATGCAAGAACCTCATGAGCTTCATAGGAAGGTTGCCAAGCACATTTTGAACTATATCAAGGGTACACATACACATGGGATTCATTATGTAGCAAGTACAAGGCTTCAGTTGATTGGATACAAAGATTCAAACTATGCAAGAGACTTAGATTCTTAGAAGTCTACTTCGGGGTACACATTTCACCTTTGTTCTAGCCCTATTTGTTGCCAATGTAAGAAGCAGAACAATGTTGCTCTTTCTGCCACAGAGGCTGAGTATCGAGGGGTTGTCAATGCAGCTATAGAGGCTCTTTGGTTACAGCATATCCTGGAGGAGTTTGGATTTTATCTACCTAAGCTGACAGTTATTCATTGTGACAATCAGAGTGCCATTGAAATCTCTAAGCATCTAGTTTAGCATCAGCGAACAAAGCACATTGAGGTTCACATGCACTATATCAGAGAGGTAATACATGAGCAGATCATTGCACTTTAGTACTATCCTATAGGAGATCAGGTCACTGATATTTTCACTAAACCCTTCATCGAGGTCAGGTATACTCATTTGAGAGATCTCTTGGGGGTTTGGGATGTTGTAGATAGGGGAATCCCTTGACTTCTCTCTTCTTTTTCTAGGAGGGATTTTTTCCTCTTATGAGGTCTTTTTCTCTCTCTCTTTTTCTCTATTATACTTATCTCTCTTTTTGGAGGAGGGTTTTTCCCATGAGGTTTTCCCTCTTTCTCCACTTTATGAGAGATTGCATTGCATCATTTTAGCATTGCTTTTGTACATGGGTACCTAACATGGCCTAGTACCTAAGACCCATTATGTATTAGTGAGCTTAAGTGCACTCCCCTAAGTTGCACTTAAGGAGGGGTGTTGGTGTAAATAGGTATTTACTATTTACACTTTACTTAATTTTTCTTAGGTTAGTGCATTATTTTATTATTTCTCTTTATGAGACACTTAGGAGTTTGTGTATCTTCTACAGTTGTCATGTAGACAACATAGAAGTATGCAACTCTAATTATGCACATGGTGTCTACACCATAGGAGTTTGCATAATTCACTGAGTTGTCATGTAGACAACACAGTTTTTCACACTCCTAATTTTGCACATGTTGTCTACAACATTGATGTGCGTGTTTCACCTTTGTAGGCTTATCCTCTCATCATCGCACTTACTTTCGTGCATAATGGAGGATAACCCATATTTGGTGGACATGTGCCTGGTTGTTGGACTTATCATGATGTTGATTCCAAGGCATTCTAGATGCATCTTAGAGGCCTTTATATTGAGGCACTCCTAGTGTACTTGTACATAGAATTGAATACTATACAGTTATTCTGATCATACTCTGGTCTAATTTGTGCTTGTGTTTTGAGTTCCTTGGTCTTGGTTAAATTCTTCCCTAAGGTAGATTCTTACAAATGACATCTTATCTTAGAGCTTAAAGTAATACTACAAATAGTAAATCTATCTATGCACCTATGTTGTAGGAATAGTTCACTGATTCTATTATCAATGGTTGTAGGAACAGTAGAATTCTACCTTGCAAAGAAACAAACAAGGAAATGAAATCTATTCTAATAGATAATTTCACTCACCAAGTTGGCCCCCTTGGATGAGTGGACAAAAAAGACAATCAAGACAAAAGATGGAAACTTCAACTTTGTATTCTATTCATGCATAATAAGAGATTACATTTGATTAAAAATAATATCACATGGTGTTGTTATGAAAATCAATCTATTCTATCTTTCTCCTAGAAAAGCTTCTTTCAAAGCTATAGTGGGCATTATTTAAAGGGAAACTATAGCAACTTCCTAACTCTATGATCACTCCATCAATGAGGATCAATTATAGGTTCATAAAGTTTACAACAAAAATATCATTAATTGTGATTAACTTCTCCAAGAATATAGCAGGTTGAGGGAGCTATATTCGTGCACTTCCATAAAAGAATCATGGAGTTTATAAGATTTTTTAAGGATTTTTTTTTTTTGGTTTTAATTTTGTTTTATAAAGAATTGAATCATTATTGAAATCTAAAATCCATTTTCTTGTATCTTTTAAGACCCTCGAATGTTGTTAGACTTTGAATTGATTAGTAATTTTTATTTTATAAAGTAATGGATTTTAATCTAAAAATTTAAGTTTACACAATTGATACAAAATCAATTTATAACTCTTTTATTTATTTTAATTAGAGAAAGATTTTAAGTTATTTTCAAAAAAATTGAGCAATAAAATCCACTAAGATATAAAGAAAGAAAACTCTAGCTTGTTAGATTGAATTAAAATCCTAGTCAAAATTTTATTCCCAGTCAAGACCAATGGATGTATTGTTGTGGAAGGAAGAAGTATGTTAGGAGATAAGGCTAGAATCTCAAAGAAGGTGTGACAAGTTTGAACATAAAAAAATACTAAGGACATGGAGCCAAAATCACTCTCCATCCCAAAGCATAAGAAGATCAAAAACATCAACTTAGGACCCATTAATATTGTCCAAGTGAGGCAAAGGCTGACAAGATAAATAAATTTGAGGGTAGAAAAGTTGATTGCGAAAAATGGTATAGTTAATACATTTTTTTTCCTCTATCCATGCAATGTTTGGAATTGGTCAACAAATGTGAAAAGCACTACAATGCCCAAAAGGACATAATGAAGTATAGTCTCAAGACTACTTACAAGACAAAGGCTCATAACATACCATCCATCAAGTAAAAGGATCTCCTTCTCACTACTCCTACTCTCTGCTCCTTCTTGTTGCTCCCATTCACTTCTACTTGGTCTACAAATGGTTTTTGGGGTCATTTCTCAGCATGTCTCTAGTGGTTGATCGAGGGAAAAGGTTCCTACATTAGTTGTAGGTAGTTGTGTTTCTTCCTTTGTAGATGTGGTTGCTTTTGAAGATGATGTCCATGGTTTAGGGGTTCTAGTGGTGGCTCATCTAGTTTTTCATCAAGTGTGACTCCTGTCTCGATCTGCCTTCCTATTTAGTTGGAGTTGGAGGATGGTGTTGTAGAAGAAATTGATCAAAATATCAAGGATTTCTCTAAGAAGGTACTATTTTTAGATTTAGAGGCTTCTAACCTTCCCTTCTAGCTCTTCATGCTTGGATTTCTAAGCATTGGGACCTATTGATTTCTAAATCTATCCAAATTTACCTTGTGGCCAAGGGTTGTTTCATAGTTAAATTTGATGCTACTGAAGATAGGAGGGCTATTTTGTGCATTCACTAGGATCATCAGCCTTTGTTTGCCAAACCTTGGCATGAAGGTTTTGACCCTTCTTTTGAATCTTTCTCTCAAATGCCACTTTGGGTTAGGCTCTTGAATCTCCCCCTTCACCTGTGGTTGGATTTGGTTCTTGAAGTTGTGGGAGATACCATTGGAATCTTCTAGATGGTGGATTCTAAATCTTTGGATATTTTTCATACTACTTGCGCTCGCATTCTTGTGGTGGTTGATATTTTAAAGGGCCCCCCTGAGAAGATCAAACTTAAGGTCCCTAATGGTTCCTAGATTTAGACTCTAAACTATGAAGGTATCCCTTTCCACTATATGGTCTGATCCAGAACTAGACATATAGTTGTGCGATGTCCTGCAGAGCTAAGGAAATTAAGGAAAAGACCTTCTTGGTGGGTTGGGGCTTTGGATTAGCATTACTCTGTAATTAAAGACTCTGCTCCTTTGGTTTTCCCAATGCTTATGGTTGCTCCAGGTGCCTATGTTTCTTCCCCATTTGACTAGGCTTCTAGTATGTTGTTGTATAAGGATGTTGTGGTTTCCCCTCCCTCTGTGGGTTGGGATCTTGTGGGTAATCTTTCTAGTATGGTATTGCCTATTTCTCCTGATGGGCTTGATGTTGATGCATTGGTTTGGGAGAAGGAAGCTTCTTTGGTGGAGGAAGGTTGGACAAAGGTTAAAGAAAAAATAAAAATGATCCCAACAGTCTTCTAATCAGCTTCTTTGTTCTCACTCTTTTGGGACTAAAGGGTTCTAAATGGTTTTATGAAGTTGCAATTTGGTGGCAGAAGTGAACTAATTTATTTGTGCGGCCACCCTGGTCACTTTTTCTTTTCAGTGACCTATTTCCCCTATGGTCTATTGTATTTTTTGTTTGGGATCCATTGAAAATTTTGAGATGTAAAGGGTTTTAGGCACCCTTCAAAACTTTTTTTACTTAATCAAAAACATAGTGGAGTATACGGGGCTAAAAAAGCCTATAACTATCCTATTAATAAAGGATATTGAGTGGGCATTCAATAAACCATCCTATGAGGGAGAATTCTATATCACCAAGAAGATTGTGAAGAATTATTATAATAATCAATTAGATGCATGTGCCAAGAAGATAAATAGGAAGTGGATGGTTGAGCCATGGAATTAGTACTCCAAGATCCTGAATTTTGACAAGTTATTTATATATAATTTTAAGTAGGATGCCTATGACCTTATTGTTATGCTAAATAGGGCTATAAGAGAACCAAAAGGATTTTTTTTCAGCCTTGGATGTTTCACTTCATAGATAAGATCCTATCAAGAGAAGCAACATGTGCTTTACAATTAAGGCTCTAAGAGGAAACAATAAAGTTGTTCAAAGAGCATAGATCATGGTACCTTCAAAAAAAAAAGTCCGCATACATTTTCCTCCTTAGAAACATAGAATTTTTGATGAAATTACCAAGGTATCCAACAATCAAGGTAGTTTTCATGGAGGTAGTCGAACAAATCATCTCCTATGATAGAATTCTAAAGAATAAACACAATCCTAGAGTCCAATCATTCAATTTTATGTTGGCAATTTGGCTAGGTTAGTTTTTTTTATGTTTTCATTTATGACAACATATCAGTCATGTGAATTGAGAAGATTACAAGGATGAATTTTTGGAACGTATACTTAGAAAATTGTCTAAGTATTATATAGTTCACCTATCAGAATAGTTAGAGTCTTGATCAACACAATTCGTAGTAATCATATTGGCATGTGGGCACTTGAGGATAGAAAGAACAGAGTATGAAGACTCTACATCAGAGAGTGTAGACTTGTATAATTAGTACAGATAGAGATATGATATATTTACTAGTTATAGTAGTATACAGGCATAATAGAGCATGATAAGGAAATGGGTAGTTTTGGGCTAAGGATTTTTTCATGAAATAATTACTTAAATAATTAGGGATGACATCCTAAATGTTAATCCTAAATCAAAAATAGTTAATATTGTATTTTGATAAATGTATAAAGGTATGAAGGTTGATAGAGTAGATATTTGATCATTAACAAGGTATAAAGGTAGATTTCTAAATGCGAAGTTATGTGAGTGTAATGATGTTGATCTCAGATTGGTTTTGACAAGTGAGTGTCAACACACTTAAGCTATTTACTTAGTTCATGCCAAATAAGAAGTACATGTCGAGCACAACATGTATATATTAGACCATGCTGAGTCATATTGAGTGTCAAGCCACTCATGTGTCGAGTCACTCAAGTGTCAAGCAAATAGTATATGTCAAGTAACCTATGAGCTGAGTAAATAATGGATGCTAAGAAATACAGATGTCGAGTCATAGCAAATAGATTAGTGTATGCCGAGAATCAGATACTTTAGATGCTGAGTGACACAGTTTTGTCATATTTAGTTGTAAAGGCACAAACAACAATGTAAACCATTTTTGAGCCGACTTAAGATTAGATTTCAATATTTTTGAGATAAGGATGAATTTTTAGTTGGATTCTCTATGCAATTACATGAAGCCAATCAGAAATGTGAAGGATTAAGTAGTAAAATGGATGAATCTCAACCATAGATTCATACCTAACCCTAAGTCATCTAATTCTTCTTAAGGAGGACAAACCCCAAACACTCCATGAGTGTGTAAGGTATTAAAGGAACAAAAAGAGAATTTTTCATATATAAATAGAGCATTCATGGTGATTTAGAAGTTATGAAGTGATATTACATTGTAGAATCAATTAGAGTAGAACAAAGGATATAGAAGAATATAAAGCAAAGAGACATCTAATCAAGAAGGGTCAAGAAGACAACAATTTAGAGGTGATCTGATATCAACAAAGCAAGTGTTAACTACAAGATCAAAGCTAAGACATTCTAACAAGTGATTTCAATCAAAATCTCTTAACAAAGTAGTCCTAATAGGTTGTATAAAATCTTCTAACAAGGTGTTTACTTAATTGTGAGTAAAATTCCTTTAGCAAGGCACACTTCTAATAGGGTGTTGAAATCCTCTAACAACATGAGAGCTAATAGTCTTTTTAACCCTTTAACTAGGAAAACCTTTCATAGGGTAGATCATGTCTAATGGTCAAAAAATTGTAACCTTCATTGGATACATTTTATTATTGCAATAGTGAAGATTTTTGGATGTCATCCCCACCCCAATTTTACCTTTTCATTGGATGGTTTCTAGGTAACAATATCTGGTGTTATATGTGTGTGTGATTACTTATGTGTTTACATGTTTTAAATATACATGCTTTACATGTTATTTCAGTTTACTCATTGAATGTATTAGATGGATGTGTGGTGAAAGTTTTATGGGTCCAAGTTTAGAATATTGATTCACCCCCCACCCCCAGAAGATTACATTTCCTATTGTAATTCCAACAATTGGTATCAGATCCTTGTTCTCTGAAAGACAAGGTTTGCAACTTTGAGAAAAGATCTTGAAATGGAAGTCTACAAGTTGGGAAAGACTATTGAGAACCATGAGATTGAAATACATCTCATTCTACATCAATTAAATCATGCAAGAGAAGACCTAAAGAATTCTTTGAAGAGAAGGAAAGAAATTGCCATTGCAGAGAATGACACACAATACAAAGAGATAGACACTACTAAGCTATTTTCAAAAGGAGACTCTAATTAATTTGAGGTAGAAGTTGCAGATCTAATGGAAAATAATAGAGCCCAAGATGGGGAAATCAAAAATCTCAAGTTAGAGAAAGAATCACAAGCCATACTACTATGTGAGATGACTGAACAAAAAAAGAAAGCCATAGAAGACAAAGCCATGATTGAAGAAGAAAAAAGAATTTTGGCCAACATACTAGAAGAAAATTCAATAGGGCTAACCAAGATTTCCAACATGTAATTCAATACTCTAAGTCAAATGACGAATGCCAACTATGAATTGAATGTCAAGGACTTTGAGATAACTACATTGAAACTATAGAATGAGCAATTGTAGAGTGACCTAAAGAGGGGAAAGGAAGTTTTTGAAAGTTTCAACAAGCCAAATGAAGCCATAAAATACTTTGAGCAATTATTGAAATCCCCTAGATCTAATAATGATACATATGGACTGGGATACACAAGCACTGAAGAAGGAAAGTCATCCAAAAGTGCTAAAGAAAGAAACAACAAAGGTAATTTTGGTAAGAAAGGACATACTACTAATGTGTGCAGGAGCAAGACTATAAATTAGAATGTCAAGCCTAAGTGAAAAAACCAAGGTCATCAGGCACATGAATGTAGAACCAAGACCATGCATACACAAATGTTTGAAGGATATTGCTACATCTATCAGAAATATGGACATAGAGATTCTGAATACAGATCCAAACCCATGTGGTCATCAAATAGGAAAACAAAGGTAAGGAATAGTAGTAGCTCTTATACCTGGGATTATAATACAAGGTATAACTATCATTATTGTCAAGAATATGGACATGTTATAGAGAATTGTATTATTACACACTTTAGAGGTAATTACCAAAGGTGGTTGAGTTAAATCACATGTTTTAGTTGTATGAAGACTGGTCACATTAGTAAATATTTTCCAACTAGGTCAAAGGAACCAAGTTGTGAATTTGATAAAGGAAAAGGCAAGGTAGATGTTGAACACATCAAAGATGAGATGAATAAGACATGGAAGAAAAAGGATGATTGTAGAAAATCAAATGGAGAAGGGATCACTTCACCCAATGGGTTGGGTGATCACACCTCATCAAACTAGGCAATCAAGAGGTACGTGGGACTGATATTTAAAGGTTATATTATACATCGGTTCCAAAAGGTTCTAGTACTAAAAGGATTAGATTAAAATGAACAAAGATGCAAGATTTTGATAGGATTTCAAGATAAATTTATAAGTTTTTTCATGTTGCTACCAAGCATGAATAGTTTCCTATGTGTGCCAAGGGAAATGCTAGAATATGTCGAGCTAACAAACTGGTTAGTTGATGTCAAGCTCATAGTGGTTTCCAAGTGATTGAAATGTCAATGGAAGCTAAGTGAGCTTGAAATTGGTTTATGTCAAGCTTATAGTTGTTTAAGCACTCAGCATTTATTGTAGAGTTTCAAAGGGTATTTTATCAATTTTCAGCTCATTTTTCATCATTTCAAATTTGAGAAAGAGCGAGAGAAATAGAAGGTGATCTAGAAATCCATCCAAAGAAATTGTAGAATATTTTAGCAGTGATCCTATATCATTTCATTAGATTTCATAAGGTACTTATCAAGAACCAAGTTACGCAGTTTAAATTTTGTAAACCCTAGTTTCTCATTATGGCATGAAGTTCAAAGAATGTAGAGGGAAAGGAAGTTTTAAATGTTCTGTTAGTGAGTAACGAAGTTAAGAAACTCATTTTCAAATTTATTCCTAATATTGCATACAAGCAAGACCCTTCTGGTGCATTGTCAGTGATTCCATTAAATGTGATAATGGTGCAAAATGTAAGAAAATGCTACAACTATAAGATAGAAAGCATTGGTGATATGGAGATTAGGGAAGCATATTATAGATGCTATGATAATGGTGTACTAAAAGAAGAATTCAATATTATTGAGAGGAAAGGATTAACGCAAGCCCTAGATTTTCTAATTGTATTCAAGACAAAGTGGATCAAGATAGTGCTTAGCTAAATTCATGATGGTTCATTATGGCTGGACAATGGACCTATCAAAATAACTAAGAGAATATGCATAGGGTTACTAGTTACCCAAACCTAGATCAGCCTAAGACACTAAGAAGTGACTCAAAGGAGGTGATTGAGAAAGATACTTGAGCTATCTAGAACAAGAGAGGCATGACAATTGACACAATCACTGATCCTCTAATAGACTTTGCTATAAGGGTTATATCACACAAGTTTTACCAATCTAGTAAATTAAAAAATGTGCCTTGTATAGCTATGGATGTTGGATACAAGATTGTCAAGAAAGATCATACATATGATCTAGCAGAGCTCGAATTGAAACAATTGATAGAGAACCTTGGCCCAATAAGGAAAACCAAATTTAATGGAGAACCTTGGAGCAATAAGGAAAACCAAGAGTGCACAATGTAAATTTGGTTCAATATTAATATGCATATTCTTTTATGTTCAAAACAAATTCCCTTCATTTAGCACTATGGAATGGAAAATAAATAGATCAGTAGCAGTGTAAATTAGTGAGTACATTAAACAATTAGGTGAGAATTTTGAATCTTTAATCACTAGCTACTTTGAAGACTTCAAGTAGTCAATGAAGAAGAGACTAAGAATACCTATGAGGCCTCACACCAACCCGTCATAGTATAGATATGTTACTTATATTTTGATATTTGAGACCTTGATAGTTTGACAATTATTCGAGACTTAGATGGATAGTGGTTTTGCTTTATCTATGGATTTTGATACTTCAGTAGTGTTTTACATTGTTATATGCACGAAGAACCTATTTTTGTGTAAAAAATGTTCAAACATATATGGATGTAGCTTTATGACATGATATTATCAAATTTTGATGCAATGTGAAATGTTAATTTGATTCTGATGAATTCTGATTCATAGATAAATGTTAAATTGATTATGATGTTTTATGACATGCAGATGAATGGTTAGGATATGCAGATAGATGTTAATTTGATAATGATGACGTATAACATGCAGATTTTTATATCTTAACATTTCAAATGGAATAATTGAAAGACTAGGAAAATAAATCTAATTTGAATTATGTTAATGTGGATATTATTATTATGTGCACTTATGTAGTATATGTTTATTTGACCCCTTGGACTACTGATGCTCGAGTTTGATGTGCAGGAAGAGGAACCATGGAAATCTAATGGGGAAACAAGGCATAGACACATATTTAAATGACTCTACCAAGATGAATCTTTGTAAGATTCATAAACCTCGTTGTGATGTGTTTTTTTTTTAAACGTGTGATGTATGTGTGTAGTATGCATTTCATGAGTAGGTTCTAAATGTGTCATGTGTGATGTATATGCATTTTGTGTGTGTGTCACTTGACACTTGTATTCATTATGTGAAATGACATGTTCTTTGATGATGGATCATGTGGCCACCTTATTTCAAGTAAAATGTCTTAATTGAGAAATTTGATTATTGCCAAAATTAGTAAAGAGAACAAGGTTATCACCATGGGAAAATTTGAAATTAAATTACCTAGCATTGGGATGGCCATAAGGTAACTCTAAGGTGAGTTTGTGACAAAAATAAACCCTACCCATGTTAGTACCTTAAGTTAGGTGGCTAATAATGACCTCTAGGGTGCCTAGTTGACCTAAGAAACCCCAAAAAAATGCATTCTTTATTGAATCCAAAAATGAGAGGGATATATAGGGGTATGGCTAAATTGGAAACTCACTTGACCACTCTCTATCTTTAGAGACAACTAGGGTTTGGAGGAAGAGGATAAGGAGCTCTAGTACAACTATATATTGCCATTGCTTGGAGAGAGGTTAGTACCTTTGATCCATGGTGTTCATCATTTTGCATGTAGAATAGTTGTGATGTTCTTCATTTCATGATGAATTTTTTTGGTGTATTGTAGATGTGGTTTCTAGAAAAGATCTTGTTTGAGTGTTGCATGTGAGAAGTCTTGTGTGAATCCTTCCTTGAATCTTGCTTTGTTTTCATGTTTTGTGTTTTGTGTAATGGGTGTGAAGCATCACTCACCCTTGGGAGGGAAGAGATGCTTGGGTGAAGGGGTTAGTTGGGCTCACACATGTAGTTGAGGAACTCTCCCATGTGTGGAGATGATTGTATATGTTCAATCGAATGTGTTCATCTTGCTTACTTGCATTTTGGGAGGTATAAGGAGGTGTGTGGAGGGGAAGATATTGTAAGCCCCAAAAGGGCATGTTGATAATGAGAAGATGTGTATATTTTGAATCATAGCTTTGGCAATCCTCCTCATGCTGAGAGCATACCTTCACCTTATACTTGATTCAATTGTTGAATCTTTGTGCAAAGCCTTGGGATGGGATGTGTTATAATGTATTGTGTTAAATCTTGTCATAATGTTGAGAATATGCATGGCATGTGAATGTGTTGTATGAAACTGTTTATGCCTTGTTTCCCCAAGCTTGGTGGGTGGCCTCCTTGAGGCCTAGGTTGGGAGGTGAGCCTCCATGGTTTCCCATTTTGTCTTTGTTTTGAAACTTTTCACTTGATGAGCTTGGAAGATTGAAGTTCATGTGGTCTATCCTTCGCATAGGAGAAGAAGACTCTTTATTATTTTGTAGGCAATGAAGAGATAAAATCCACTTGTTATGGGAAGAAGTTTGTAATATAAGAGTGTTGTATTGTTCTCAATTCATTGTCCATAGAGAGGGATTGAATAATTTGTGTATCAAATGGTCCTTCCATTTTGTGCAGCTTGATATGGTCATTCCACCACCCTTTCTTCATGCTTGATAAGTGTGTTAGAAGGAAGGTTTAAGAAGAGTATGTAGGAGAATTTCATTGCATTGAGGTTGTGTTTTATTTTATATATTCCTGGATATGGAGGTATTGTAGGCATTAGTAAGATATAAATAAAACTAACTCTTGCTATTCTGTTGCACACCATTCTCATAGAAATAGCTTGATGCATTATGTGATTAAACTTGATTCATGCACAATTCTAGGATATGTATTCAATATCTAATGCATTCATACTTAGTTATAGTTCTAAATTGGATATTGATAATGTAAATTGAATACTCAATGTTCTTAGGATTACAAGCAAGAAGATTTTCATTTATGTTTCATAATTAGAGCATATTGAAATTATACTATGATAGTAATATGGTAGTTGTTATGTGTGATACTTCAGATTTGTTATGTAGAATATGTTGAAATGTAACATACAATGTTAGGAAGGTCATAAAATCAACCATAAATCAACCATAAGAAAATTGTGCAAGAACAAGTAATTAAGCAACTACAAAAAAAAACCTAGGTGAGCACATTTTAACTCTCTGGAAAGTGTATGAGAGAGCAAAATAAAGTATCCTACTAATACAGACCAATAAAATATTCACCCCAAATAAAATAATATTATCCTTGGAAAAAAATTAGTATAAAATTAATAAATTCTTGCCATGCAATAATAATGGTCAAACCTAGAGATATTATAACCTAGGTGTCTAAATTGCCCCATCATGTCATAACAGCCCTTTTTTTTAAAAAAAAATATCATAGTAATAATATATTAAAAAAAATCATTACCATCTTATGATGGAGAATGGGCAACCTGATAGGAAGTCATGTCGATATCTTACAAAGAGTTAAAAAAAATTAATTTATTGCAAGTGAGTGGGGAAGAAATTTCAACCCCACCCACCATAGTCTTGGCGGCCAACTTAAGGCAGGAGCAATTAATAGAAGGGGGCTGCCTTGTATAGCACGCCACCCTTCCCTCTTCCTTCTTGGCAACGGCTACCCAGGTAGGAGGATTGACTGCCTAGGTAGGCATGCCTAGGTATGCCCCATCCGCTCATGTCATGCCATATGGCCATCGTAACCCGTTCCTCTGTACCATCGCTGCAGTTCAAATTTGACTATTTTATGCACGCATGTGGCCTTTACTACTCTATTCAATGGAGAAGTAGGCTATGTTTTAAAATTTTAAAAATTGATAAGTTAGAATCCTTTATTGTATGCACTATTTTAGTTTATATTTTTTATTTTTTTATTATTTTAAACATATAATCTACGGTTCAAAATATATAATAAGTTAAATACATAAGATTATTTAATAAGTTAAATATATAATTTTATATTATATGTTATATTTTAGTTTCTTAATTGAAAGATGGATTAAAATAAAATATTTTTGAAAAAGAATGATAGTATCAAAAAAATCATTGCATAAAAGATTAATCTAATAAAAGTGTTAGTTTAAAATAGTATAAAAGATCAATACTAAATCAATAAATCAATAATGAATCTATTTTATTAAATGATAAATATATAATTTTAAAAAAATATTACAAATTTGATATAATTTAAATATATAATATATCATATATTATTAACATTGTAAATGTATATTTAACTTTTACTATATTTATTTTTTATCAAGTATTGAATCAATTACAATTTATTAAATTATCTCCATCATTTGATTGAATCATAAATATTATTATTAGTAAAATTTTAAAAATAAAAAAATGAAAATTTAAATTTTAAAAATAATTGTTTACGGTTAGTCAAACTAACTACCTTTTTGATAAATATCTAATTTCACTATTAAAGCATTGCTTAGGGATGAATGGTGAAAAAAGAGTCCAAGAAGGCAAAGTCAAGTAATAAAGATACTTTGCTTCTCCAGAAAAATTAATAATAACCTCCTATTTAGTGTTTATTCTCATTGACAACTTCTTTGTTGCCCTTAATGTATTATGTTATGATACTAATATCCATTTTATAATTTACCTAATTAATTTATGTATTGGTATGTCAAAACCTTATTATTGAATGTCAAGTATAAGAATTTTATTCCTCTAATATTATGAAAATTGTTTCGATAACTTCCTCATACAATCAAATATTTTATGTGATTGACATTAAAATATTTTACAATCATTAAAATATAATTTAGTAATACTATATTTTAATGATTTAACGTTATTATATTAACTATAGTTAAAATGTTTTACAATCATTAAAATGTTATTATTTTAACTAAAGTAATAACATTAAAATATTTTACAATCATTTTAACTATATTTTACTTATAGTTAAAATAATAACATTTAAAAATTGAACTATAGTATTATTTTTAATAATTTAAAATAATAACATTTAAAATTTTAATAATACTATAGTTATTATTCTAATGATTGTAATTTGAGTAATTTAAGTTCAATATTTTTTCTATTAGATATAAGAGAATCAAAATAAGGATCCAGAGTCACCAGAGTTACATCAGAGGAGAACAAAAGGAGGCAAAGCCTCACAACGATGGAACAAAATCAGCTATACATAAGATGAGAGGCAAGAAGGAACAACAATCTAGCTGAGAACATCGTAGTGAATGTCAACCCAGGCAGTCCAGCCTAAGGGACCCTCCATCCAAACAATACTTTTGTGTTTTTGTATCTGTGTTAGCATAAAAAGTTCATCTTTTCTGGCCATCCCATTTTCTCTGATTTCTTTATTTAGCTTGCTGCACACTTGCTGAAAAATATGAAAGTCATCCAACATTCTTTGCCACTGGTATCCATGTTTGAGCTCATAGTAGTAAAAGGTACCATGCCCATCACGAAGAAACCTCCTCATCTTTTCCTACTCAATCACCATAGTAGTCTGTACCTGCAAGAATATTTTAAAATGTGTGAGTTTTCGAAAAAACTCAACAAGATCCCTGTGCTTACCTTGGTACCTTTCCTCATTCCTACATTTCTAGATCTGCCATAGAATATTAGACAACAAAATATTCCAAAAAAGGTTGGTATCTTTAGGAAGACCATTAATATGACCAGAAATAATATCAAAAATATTGACATTAAAAGGATAAATAATGCCAAACATGTTCCAAATTTCCTTAGCAAAAATACAATCCATAAATATATGTCTACTAGTTTCAGGAACTTTACATAAGTTACAGATATCTGAATTAGCAAAATCTTTTTTCACAGGCAGCTTATCTAACATAAGTAACCATTTAAAGCATCTGATTTTGGGTTCCATAGGGTTCTTCCATAAGATATCAAAGTACTTCTTTAAATCATCAGCATCGTATGAAGAATACCAAATAGCATTGATATGATCTATAATACCAATATTGTGCTCAATGATTTTATAAATATTTTTGGCCTGAAGAAGAGTGGTAACTATACCATCAGGCCATTTACACTTAAGGTATCTATGAGAGTTAGCATGACAAATAGAAGGAATACTGACAATAGCTTGCACAATCATGTTATAAGTTCTTCTATGAGAATCAGGGATGTCAAATTTCTCCTTAAGCTCATCCCATGTCATAATTCTATCACTGTCAAAAAGGTTCATAAATAGTTTAATGCCATTCTTTGACCACAGTCTAGCAGAGCACCCTTGGGTAAGGGCCAAAGGTTTACCATTTAGGTGAAGATTCTACCAGATGGATCTTTCACCATGGAGTTGAGCATTAGAATGAAACTCCTTGTTAGTGATGAATTGTCTCACATGATCCTAGGCCTTCCAAATAGACCTAAAAACTGCAGAGCCTTGAGCCATAACACTAAAGTTGCCAAGAATGAGATCACAAAAGGGGAGGCTAGTCCAAGATTTAGTTTTCCTCGAAATGCCCCTCTCAATATTACTTCTAACCAGCACTTTCCAAGGAGCATCACCCTCCATGGCTTGAAAAATCCATTTGGCAGACAAGGCTATACCTTGAGTTTTTAAATCCTTCAACCCAAGTCCCCCAAGGGTCTTGTCAATATGGTACCAAGCTTACTTAACAGAATGAACTTTACTATTACCCTTGCCATCAGACCAAAGAAATTGTCTAATGGATTTCTGAATTTCAGCAATCTGATAGTTATTAAAACACCAAGCAGAAGAATAATAAATAGTGTAAGAAGACAAGATTTTCTGGCACACCTGAATTCTACCAGCCAAATATAGTGCCCTGTTATGCCATTTATTCAGCTTATTATCTATCTTCACTTTAATCCATGACCACATGTCTTTTAGGTCAGGCTTAATAGAGAAAGGTATGCCAAGATATCTAGTAATCCTCTTAAGACCTCCCCATTGAAAAGTATATTGAAGAAACCATTCCAGAGGCCATTCATCCCAACCTAAAAAAATTGATTTAGATTGGGATATCTTGGCCCCAGAGACAAAGCAAAATAGGTTGAGTTTCTCTTGCAATTTCTTAGAGTTTTTCTCTAAGGGCTCTAAGAATAGAGCAGTATCATCCACAAATTGACAATTGATGAGCTCCTCATTATTGGGAAAATAAATGCCCTTGACATCCTGAGATATGGATTTATCTCTAAGGATATAGTACAGACCCTCTAAAGCAATAACAAAGAGAGTGGGAGCCAGAGGACACCCTTGCCTGATAGATCTTCCAAGAGAGAAGGGGGTAGACAGTAAACCATTGACCTCCACCTGAGCAGAGGCATCTTTAAGAAGCAAAGCCACCATATTATTAAAAAAAGGAGGAAAGCAAAAAGCATCCAGCATCATGAGAATAAAACTCCATTCCACCCTGTCATATGCCTTCAAAAAATCTAAGAGAAGCATGGCAGAGTTCTAATGAGATTATCTAGACCAGTCCATAGCCTCCCAGCTGGTTATGAGATTTTCAAGGATATACCTACCCTTAATGAACTCAGTTTGGGTAGAATTAATAAATTTAGGCAGGATATTGACCAGTCTAAGAGCCATAATTTTTGCTAGAATTTTGTAGGAGACATTCAGAAGGGTAATAGGCCTCCAATTTTTAATAAAAGTCTTATCCCCCTCTTTGGGAAGAAGCTTAATAATCCCTCTATTAATGTCCTACCCCAAAGTACCATTAATTAAAGCCTCAGAATAAAGATCAAGGAGGTCATTACATATCCAACCAATGTTGGACTTATAAAATTCAACCAAGAAAACCATTACGGCCTGGGGCTCTCTCATTATTGAGAGCCTTTATAGCTCCTTCAATTTGCTCAACAGAGATATTCTTAGCAAGATTAGAGATATCATCTGGGCCTAATTCTTTAGGAATAAGATTCTTACATTTAATTCTAATCAATTCTGCCTCGGGAGAGTCTTCTAAGGCAAAGAGAGTCTCATAATATTTGGCAAAGGCTTGAGTAATAGCCTCAGGATCTGAAATGTCCTGGTTTTCAATAGAGAGTCTATCAATAAACTCTTTGATGCATTTGTGCTTGAGAAGATTAAAGAAAAATTTTGAGCCTCTATCCCCACATTGGAGTCAGTGGGATCTAGACCTGAGCCTAGCACCCCAAATTCTAGATTGCTGATGTTTTCCAAGGGCATCCTTAGCTGCCATAACCTTCAAAAGAAAAGCCATGTTAGAAGAGTCACATTGAATGTTCTCCTCAACAACTTGCAACTCAAACGAAAGATGTTTTTCAAAAAATCTAAAGTCCTTAGCTTTTTTCTACCCAATGGTTTGGAAAAAAAATCCTCCAAGAAGAGAGATTAGTATTCCATCTATCAATATGGGATAGATGGTGAAGATTAATCTTATTCAATCCTCTAATAATCTGAATAGCAACAAGGACATCCTCATCCATAAGGAGGTTGGTATTAAGGATGAACTTAGAGCTCTTAGGTCTTTGTTGAATAGGACTACTAATGAAGTTAACCTTAGATAGAATAGGATGGTGATCAGATAACGTAGTAGCGATGACATGAACAATATTGCTAGCACTATCTAGGGGGAAAGAGAAGAAAAACTTATTGGCATAGAAGCAGCCAAGCCTGGAGTAAATCCTAGCATTACCCTGTTGAAATTTGCACCAAGTGTGCCACAAACCAGGATTAACAACCTTTTTTCCAGCAATAGGATCAAAAAGACATTTAGAACTTAAGAACTTATTCCAGAAGGACCTTTCATTATCTTTCCAATGAAAAGGATTACCTCTCGATTTGTCCATATGGGACTCAACCATGTTGAAGTCATCATCGAACAACCAAGGGATGTTAGGAAGGTCAGAAATCCAACTCCAGAGCTCAATTCTTTCTTTAGGATCATTGGAGGCATAGATAGCACAAACTCCAAAAGTATTGTTATCATGTTGCAAAGTAACCCAAACAACCCTATGACTGGGAGAACAGCCACTATTGACAATGCACTTATCCCATTTATTATTAATAAGCAAGGAAATTCCACCTCTACCTCTCACATGATTAGAGTACAATTTAGTAGCATCCTTCCAAATATAATTGAGATTGGAATCCAAAGTGAATCCAACCGCTTTAATTTCCTGCATCATAAAAAAATCTATAGAATGCAGAGAATTCAAAAATCGATAGAATGCAGAGAATTCAAAAATCGCTTAATAACAAATTTCCTATTAGGGGACTCTAAACCCCTAACATTCCATGAAAGTAAGTTCATTGTGAAACATTGTTAAGGGAATAATCTGCCATATAATCATGCTCAGTTAGAGCTAAGAACCTATTGGAGGTATCCCCCTATCTAGCACCTAGCGGTTTATTGTTAGAACCAGGTGGTCTACCTCTCCTTCTAGCAGTAGAAGCACCATAAGTCAAATCATTTTCAACCTCCATAAAAGAGTCCACCTCCATGGAAGGACCAATTTGGGAAGAAGAAGGAACAAGGGTGGCCAGAATGACTTCAAAAGCATAGTCATCACCAATCTCCTGAGAAATCTTTGTGGGGAGTTTCCGCACCTGATCAGTAACAAGGGGATTTTTCCTAACTTCCCCTTCCTTGGTTAATTTATTTGAAATGGTCAAGACCAGGTTAGGGCCTACATTAATTAGGTTTTTACTATTATTAGGGCGGATAGGTTTGGGCACAGACTTATTAATACCTTTCTTCCGCTTCTTATTTTGGGGAATGGCAGTAAAACCATCATCACTATTAAGATCTATAGCAGAATCGAGATTAGGGAATTGTTGACGACCATCGTTAGCATGGGGTTGAGACTGCACAATAATAGCTAAGAGGGGGTTTGACTCGGTATGGTTCAGAGCATTAGGGATTTTTTCAGGGAGAGGCCTTGAAGAGGAGGAAGGAGGAGTAGAGAGCTTAGGGGTATTGGTTTGCACAATATTATTAGCAACAGGGAGATTGATATCGTCCTTAGGGGAGGAATTAGATGGATTGGACTTCTTTTTAATGATAGCACAATCTCTACGTAGATGCCCTTCTTTTCGACGGAGAAAACAAGCGTTTAGACCCCCCAAAATCTCAACAGGGCAATAGAAAAATTCATTTAGAATATTAATAGAAATATCCACCGGAATGTCCTTACCAAGGGATAGGAAAATAAGTATTATGGCATCCATATGCAGGACGAGCCTCACAGTTTCATCCATACGGATGATTTTCCCAATGGGTGCAAGCAACTGAGGCAGGAAACGCCATAGAAAGGGCAAAATGTTTTTAACCAGCACCCACCTAGGCGCTGAGAGAGTGAGAACTTCTTCATGAGCCACTTTAGGTGACCAAGCGATGGCCCTAAAAGATGTTGACCCGACATTCCAATACAGTTTCTTAACAACCTCTTTTTGGGCATCATGATTAGCAAAAAAATGACATATAAACCTTTTTGTAACTGCCTATAGAAAGAAATATGCCTGGCCCTAATTTATTATTCCAGTAATTATGAAACCAATCATCCATAAACTTCCTTGGAGGACACTTTTCTAATTCAATAGCAGAGAAAAAAATTGCAGTGTCTCTAAGCCTGTCTTTCTCTTTCACAATTTCTTCTAACATTTTTGGATTGGGAACAACAGCAAAAGGGTTTAAGGGAGCTGCGGGGATCTTACCTGCTTCGGATGTCCCAACATTGTGATCACTAGAGCATTCAAACCTAGCCTTTGCGTTGATGCCAGTAGATCCAGCCACAGCCTCAAAGAAAGACCTAGGTCGACCACTGTTGTGGGTGGTGGGGGAAGGAATGCCACCATTCTGAACAATATTATCAGCAGTTGAAGGCAACTTACTTGGTACATACCTGGCGTTTTGGTCATTACTCTCAGGCTCATTAACACTGCACTTTTTAATTCCGATTATGGTAGTAGATTCACCTAGATCGAGGGGATGCACGGAGGAAGCCAAGTATCCAGCATGTGGACTAACACTACCGAAGGTCGCCACCTTGGTGACACCAAAGTAGCCGAAGAAAATAGAATAGTGATCATAGATAGTTGCAGAGCAAAACCGCCGCCGAAAAAGCCAAGTTCAATATTTTTAGTTAGAAGTGAAGTATAAATATAAATACTAAAAATATTGAATTGACAGTAGTTGAATTACAATTAGATGATTGATAAAAATATTTATCAACATTTTATTATTATCTGTATTACAATTAACAATAAAAAATAAAAAAATAAAATGTTGATAAATATTTTTATCAATCATCTAATTGTAATTCAACTATTGTCAATTCAATATTTTTAGTATTTATATTTTTACTTCACTTCTAACTAAAAATATTGAACTTAAAGTACTCAAATTACAATCATTAGAATAATAACTATAGTATTATTAAAAATTTAAATGTTATCATTTTAAATTATTAAAAATAATACTATAGTTCAATTTTTAAATGTTATTATTTTAACTATATGTAAAATATAGTTAAAATGATTGTAAAATATTTTAATGTTATTATTTTAGTTAAAATAATAACATTTTAATTATTGTAAAACATTTTAACTATAGTTAATATAATAACATTAAATCATTAAAATATAGTATTACTAAACTATATTTTAATGATTGTAAAATATTTTAATGTCAATTACATAAAATATTTGATTGTACGAGGAAGTTATCTGAATATTTTTCATAATATTAGAGGAATAAAATTCTTATACTCGACATTCAATAATAAGGTTTTGACATACCAATACATAAATTAATTAGGTAAATTATAAAAAGGATATTAGTATCATAACATAATACATTAAGGGCAACAAAGAAGTTGTCAATGAGAATAAACAGTAAACAAGAGGTTATTATTAATTTTCTTGGAGAAGCAAAGTATCTTTATTACTTGAATTTGCCTTCTTGGACTCTTTTTTCACCATTCATCCCTAAGCAATGCTTTAATAGTGAAATTAGATATTTATCGAAAAGGTAGTTAGTTTGACTAACCTTAAATAATTATTTTTTAAATTTTACTAATAATAATATTTATGGTTCAATCAAATGATGGAGATAATTCAATAAATTGTTATTGATTCAATACTTGATCAAAATTAAATAACATTAAAGTTAAATATGCATTTACAATGTTAATAATATATAATATAAATTATATATCTAACTTATTAAATAATCTTATGTATTTAACTTATTATATATTTTGAACCATAGATTATATGTTTAAAATAATAATAAATAAAAAAATAATGCATACAATAAAAGATTCTAACTTATGTATTTTTAAAATTTTAAAACATAGCCTACTTCTCCATTGAACGGAGTAGTAAAGGCCACATGCGTGCATAAAACAGTCAAATTTGAACTGCAGCGATGGTACGGTGGAACGGGTTACGATGGGCGTATGGCATGGCACGAGCGGATGGGGCATACCCAGGCAGTCGATCCTCCTGCCTGGGTAGTCATTGCCTTCCTTCCCACGTGGGAGGAGAGGGAGTATAATAAAGTGGGCAGCCTTGTTAAGTCGGGGGGAAATTTAAGGAGTTAGGTGGTGGATGGAAGGGGTAGTTAGGTAGTTAGTTTGTTATGTAGATTTTATTTTATTTATTTTTTTAAAAAAAATTTATAAAGTATAAAAAAGGGTAACATAGGATTTAGAGGGTTGGGTATCCTCTTCATTAAACATTAAGGAATTTTATTATACGGATTTAGCTTTTCTTTAATATATATGAAATTTTTAGGGATGTGTATATTTATGAATATAATTTTATTTTATTTTTAAATCTTGATCATAGTAGAGTAAATAAATTTAAGGAATATATATATATATATATATATATATATATATATATATATCATTTTAAGATATGTGATTATAATAAACTTTTTATTATAAAAATTTGGAGGTGTTATAGTTATACACATTATTTAGATTATCTATTAAAGGTAGTATAGGATTAGAGATAGTCCTACTTGGTCATAAATAAAACATTATTGCAATGTAGTGATTTTAGTTAGCATTAAATAATGATAATGTTAACAATAATAAATTAAAAGATGTATTTTAAAATAGAAGGCATAGGTGTTTCTTATAATAGTTATAATAATAATTGAATAATATTAATGATGAATATAATAAAATAATAGTAATCCTAATATTAATAGGGATAAAATAATTAAGTGATAATGCACCTTCTCTTCACAATTCTTAGTACTTTTACCACTTCAATAACACACGTGGTATTTCTCTTGCACATTAGAGTAACTCAAATTGGGTGCAGAAGAGTACGGGTTCACATCCATAACACCTTAACATAGCTTTACATTCAGTGCTAGCAACTAGGTGACCACCCCTCCCAAGGAACTTGTAATCTATATTTTGAGTAAAACAAACTTCGTTCTAATATCATTCATCATCAACTCTAAGTTTAAGGATAGATTAAGATTATTACCTTTAGTTTCTATATTAAAAAAAAATTGTGTCAATGCCTTATAGGAATATTTGGGCATGACAATACCAATATCCTTAGTTGAGAAACACTATGATGACATTCTATCCTCCTTCTATCATCTATATTTCTTCAATATGGATGAATCATCCTTACTAAAGACTTCACCAGAACCCCTACTTATACTAATCTAAGCCACAAGTTGGCCCAGAATGCTAAGAATTAAATAAACCTAACATTAAATACTTGAAGAGCCACAAGTCAGCCTCCAACAGAAATTAAATGTCCAAAAATTGATACCCAAGAAAAATAGCGATATCTCCTAGCCCTAATTGAATTAGAACTTTTTCTTCAAAGAAATGGTAGTAATTTAGGTTCTCTACAACCCCTTAAGGGTAAAAAGGCTTATTTGTTAAGGATATCTATGCATCCATCCCAAAAGTTAAGCATAGAAACCCATTGTGCAAACTGCCAGAAATTGATACTCTAGAAGAATTCTCATATCTCCCAACTTATAATGAATTAGGACTTGTGCCTTTGATAAAAGGGATTACTCTATGTCCTCTTCAATACCTAAATTTTCAGCCTCTAACTCATTGCACAAAATTAGTTACACATCCTACAATAGGCACCCAGAAACTAGAAAAACACAACTCCAGTAACAAGGTAAAAATGGCTCAAACCTTAACATGATAACTCCAATCTCTTTGTCCACATAGGAAAAGGTTGCTACATCTCCAACACTCAAAAACTACTAAAATCTCAACAATGCAAGACATTCCAACTTGGAATAACTAGAAAAAACTAAAAACATATAGGATAGCAATGCAGCCTAGGATGCTCCTGCATCAACATTTATTTTCTTGTGGAAGCTGACTACACTTTTGTACAAGATGCTACACCAAGGGTGAGATGGTTGAGACCCTTAGGTTATGAAATCAATGTGGATGAGGCCTCTATAGCTATTATTGCTTTACTATTAGAAGAGACAAATAAAAGTGCAAAGGTATTTGGCAATTATGAAATGGTAAAATCCAAAATTACCATGGAATTGAAGACTACCTTTGCCATGAAGAAAAAGGAGAAGATAGTGAAGAAGTTGAAAGAAAAATTTGGAGAGGGTGCTGAGTAGGAAGAAGAAGAAGAGGATGAAGAGGAAGAAGAAACCCAAGCACAAGCATCACTAGCTTTGACACAAGGCATGGGAGAAGATCAGGAAGAGGAGGAAACTGAAGGTGTCAAGGGAGAAGAAACTGAGGAAGCACCTACTCCCACTAAAAAAAAGAAGAGGAAGTCTAAGGCACAACCTATGGCAAGGGATAAGAAAACTACAAAATCAAGCCAAGCCTACTACACCTATTACAAGAGCTAGTACACATGCAACTACTCAAAATGCTAAAGAAAAGACCAAAGTAGCAAAGCAAGGAGGCCAAGTGAAGAAAAGACAAAGAAGGAATTATGTGGCACAATCAAAGTCTGATGAAGAGAAAACAAAATTAGATGACAACAACCAATTCGAAGTGGTGAGTCACAATCCTCTTTTAGACCTTGAAAATTTGTGTGCAAATGTTAAGAATACTATAGAACAATTAGGATTTACACATGTTGATTTTGATAGTTTGGGTAAAGTGGAGAAAAATCAAGTGGAAGAAGCCATATATGCTATGATGAAAAAATTCAAGACAACTCCACTAGAGATTGCCAACTCAATGCCAAAGAGTCTATATGATAGAGTTGAGCAAAAATGGCACTATTGTATGGACTTGGAGAGACAAATTAGAGAAACATCGCTAGCCCAAGTGATGCATGAACTAACTAAAGCACAGATTGCTAAGGCTATAAATAAATATGAAGTTAGGTTCACACCTAAATACATAGCCTTTAGCATTTTTCAAAACAATATTGAAGATGTTGTTAAGAAGTCCACATAGATGTGGAAGCTCACTTCTTGTAATACCCCAAAATTGGCACATTGCCATATTAATCAATTTTGGTTTATTCAATCATCCCTAAGTAATATTTTACTAGGCAATTCTAATTCTAATAATCACTACTTGACCTAGGTATCAAATGTAGAAAACCCTAATCTACATTAATCACACTATTTATTTAATTCCTAAATATTGACTCAAATTAGATATAAGAAACCTATTGATTTAATTTAATTTAATTATAAGTTTTCATACAACTCAATCTGAATCTTATGTACTCATCACTTGGGCCATCTCATTAATTAGGGCATCTTGTCCATTCTATCTAGCATCATTTGCCATCTATCTTATCTTTTCATCACTTGATCAATCTTATAACAGTTCTTGTCAAATTTTGATGGACTAGTATCGGGACAATCTAAACCCTGACTCTTGAGGATCAAGCCTCATTTTGGAGATGATTCTACAACTCATGAGAGGTCTTGTTATCTCTTTTTATCAATCTAGGTATCTAGGTGTTCTGTTTGGATTCCTTAAGATTAAGCTACATTCTAGAGATAATATTTAAAAGCTTATCAATCTAGGCATCTAGGTGTTCTATTTGGATTCCTTAAGATTAAGCTCCATTCTAGAGATAATCTTTAAAAGCTTATTAATCTATGTATCTAGATGTTCTATCTAGATTCTTTAAGATTAAGCTTCATTCTAGAGATAATCTTTAAAAGCTTATCAATCTACGTATCTAGTTGTTCTATCTAGATTCCTTAAGATTAGCTCTGTTCTAGAGATAACCTTTAAAAGCTTATCAATTACTCTATGTATCATCAATTTTGGAACCAATCTCATTTCTTGATCTTTCCATCATACTTCTGATTTCTTTGAATCGAATGTGTTGCTTGCACAATCATTCAAAGAGGGGCAAAATATAATACCCAAAAATTGGCACATTGCCATATTAACCAATTTTGGTTTATTCAATTATCCCTAAGTCATAATTTACTAGGCAATTCTAATTATGATAATCGCTACTTGACCTAGGTGTCAAATGTAGAAAACCCTAATCTACATTAATCACACTATTTGTTTAATTCCTAAATATCGACTCAAATTAGCTATAATAAACCTATTGATTTAATTTATTTTAATTATAAGTGTTCATACTTTAATTAAATTAAAATTACCCCTTTAGCTAATATACAAAGGAATTAAATATATTTTATTTAATAAGATTAGTTAATTAAAGATTATCTATTTATCAAGTCATATTCTATTTTATTAAATTAAATATTCTCTCCAAATCTTCTCTTCAGTTCAGAAATGGAAACTCTAGGTGAACTAAAATCAGAAAAGGGATTAAATCAATTAACTCCTTGTTCCACTCCAAATCAAATCAATTAACTCCTTTTTCCACTCAATAGCAACTAGTTAACTTCCTTTTCTTAAGGAATTTTCAATTATGACTAAGTCTCACCTTCAATTTGGATCAAGGAAAGACTACTTTCACTTGTGCATGGGGAACTTTCTATTGGAATGTGATGCCATTTGGCTTGAAAAATGTTGGGGCTACATATCAAAGGGCAGTTATTACAATTTTTAATGACATGATGCATAAAACAATAAAGGACTATATTGATCATACCCTAGTTAAGAGCACAAAACACAATACTCACCTTCAAGATTTGGGACCTATCCTAGATTGCATGGAGAAATTTAGTCTGAGACTTAACCCCAAGAAATGTGCATTTGGGGTAACATCTGGGAAATTGCTTGGTTACATTGGGTCTGCAAAAGGAATCGAGGTTGATCTAGAGAAAGTTTAAGCAATCATGGATATGCCTCCAATTCATAATATCAATCAAAAGAGGGGCTTACAAGGAAGACTTCAATCCATTCATAGATTCATCTCACAATTGGAAAATAGGTCACAACCTTTTATCAAAACTCTACATAAAGGTGTGAAATATAATTGGAGCCAAGATTGTGAACAAAGTTTAACACAAATAAAGAAATACCTTGCTCATCCACTGATCTTAATGCCTCCTATTCATGGGAAGCCTCTTACTTTGTACATTTCTACAACAAAATCATCTTTGGGAATCTTACTAGCACAAGACAACAATGGTAACAAGAAAAGAGATATGTACTATCTGAGTCACATGTTAATCTCCTATGAAATGAACTATAGTATTATAGAAAAGGCTTGCTTGGTAGTTGTCTTCACTTCCCAAAAGCTAAGACACTACATGCTTCCTCATACTATGTGACTAATTGCTAAAATTGATCCACTGAAATATTTACTCAGCAAAATAGCTCTAACAGGGAGGTTGGCTAAGTGGGTCATGATCTTAAGTGAGTTTTATATTATCAAAATGTTGAATGGAAGGCTATCAAAGGACAAGAAATTGCTAATTAGTTAGCAGAGGCACCAATGTATAGTCTTCTTCCACTACACATTGACTCTCCTAATGAATCAATTATAATGCTTACACACCAAACTTGGGTGATGTTCTTTGATGGTTCTTTCACACAATAGGGATCTAGTGCTAGGCTACTGTTCTTAACACCTTAGAAGCATTCACTGCCTGAAGCATACAAGATTTTGTTTTCTTGTACAAACAACATTGTAGAATATGAACTTCTCATTAATGGCATGAAAATGGCAATTGAATGGAGAGTAGATCAATTAAACATCTTTGGTGATTCATAGCTCATAATAAATCAAGTCAATGACATATATTAGAAAAAGGATGAGCAGTTGATCTTATATAAACACATGGTAGATGACATGAAGAAATACTTTTATCATATCACTTTTCAACAAATTCCTTAGTTAGACAACAAAGTGGATGATGCCATGGCTACTCTTGCTTCCTTGTTATAGATGCTAAAAAATGTCTTTGACACAAGTTCCTGGTAGAAATGTTACTCTACCCTACCTATGACTCTCCCAAATCTATGATGATCTATTCTATTGTAGGACATGACTCGTCCTACTGCCACCACATATACTCTTACTTACATGACCAAAACATTCTAGACAATCTAACCCAGAATGAAAAATGTCACCTTATCCACAATCCTTCATGGTATGTCATTATTATAAATGAGTTGTTTAGGAGAGGTCTCAATAGAACACTCCTTAGGTGTCTAGAACCCAATGAGTCTAAACACACGTTAATTGACTTCTATGAGAGCATTTTCAAATCTCACTCTAATTGCTTGAAACTAGGTTGTAAACTTATTAGAGCCGGTTATTATTGGTTGAATATGGAGCAAGAGGCAATCAAATATGCCAAATCCTACAAACAATGCCAGCTCCATGGGAATCTGATTCATGCTCCAGCTAGGGAACTACTTTCATCTATCATGTTGTGGCCATTCCAATAATGGACCTTTGATCTTGTGGGTTAGATTCACCCATCTTCTTCAAATGGACACAAGTTCATTATTACAGCTATAGACTACTTCACTAAGTGGGTAGAGGCGTTACCTCTCTCTATAGAAAATTGTAAAATTGTAGCTCTTTTCATCATGAATTAAATCATATGCAGGTATGGTGTACCTTCCTCTATTATTGCTAATAATGGAGGATAGTTTAAAAATAAGTATCTTAAGGAGTTATGCAAAAAAGTTTAGAATTATGTAACAGTGGTCTTCTATGTATTATCCTCAAGGTAATGGTCAAGTGGAGGCATCCAACAAGGCAATCCTTAATATCTTGCATCACATATTTAAAAAATTTGGAAGGGATTGGTATCTTCAAATTAATCTATCTTTATGGGCTTATAGAATGAGTATCAAAACTCCAACAGGTACAACACCCTTTGCTTTAGTATATGGAGTGGATGTTATGCTTCCCATTTAGGTTGAGATTCCTACTTTGAGAATCTTCATGAAGGGCCTCAGTACTGATGATAACTACAAAATATCTTGACTTCAAGAGCAAGTATTGTTAGATGAATGTTGGCAAGTGGTGTTTGATTATCTTCGAACTTATCAGCAACGTATGTCTAGAAGTTACAATAAGAAAGTTAAGCCACACAACTTCCAACTGGGTGATCTCATTCTTAGAGAAAACCCTAAGAATTAGCAACAAAGGGTACAAAAGGGGAAGTTTGAATCCAACTAGTTTGGTCCCTACATAGTCATTGCAATGTCTAGATCTAGTGCTTACCAACTTTCTACAGTTAAGGGAGAGGTGCTCAAGAAGCCCATCAACACTCTTCACCTAAAGTGGTTCTACAGCTAATCTAGTTTTGAAAGCTCTCTATATATATCTAAATGTCGTGAAAAATCTCAAAATTGCAAAAAGTCTTAAAAAAATTATTACCTTAGTGAAAACCTAGAAATAGGTGCCTTGGTAATACCAAAAATATTTGAAAAACTCAAAAATACACAAAAAAAAATCAAAAAGAGAAAAATTCAAAAAAATTGAAAAACAAAACAAGTTTCATTGATGGAAACTTGGAAACAGACGTCATGGTAGCAAAAATATAATTTTTGTCAAGAAGGTGAAAACCTGGTAAACAGGCACTTCTTGTTCCCAATGCTATATCTTATAGTGCATCTTCAAGCTCATGTACAGTTACTTTCCTACTTTAGTTTATTTCTTTCACTCATGTATCCATGGATTGAATCTTGCAATAACTCAGGGGCAACACCCTACACTTTCATAGGAATCTCTTAAGCGTCAGTCACTAGTTGTTCTAATTGTGTCTACCTACTATCACTCATGTCACTTTTGAGATTCCTCTCATGGAAGATCTCTCTTATGTCAGTCACCAATTATTCTAACTACATATTCCTACTATCATTTATGTCACTTTTTGAGATTCCTCTCCAGGAAGATCTCTCTTGCATCAATCACCAGTTGTTCTAACTATGTTGTCTATTGTCACTCAATTCCTACCAAGGTTCTTCTTACTAAAGATTCCTCTTTGACTTCAATCACCAATTGTTCTAACTATGTCTATCTATTATTGTCACCCTAGTGAAGAGATTTCTTTCAAACATGCTCTAAATATTGAGACTTGACATCAATCCTATAACATAGAAATTGAACTCAAAATGAAGAATTTATTTGGAATATGTTGAGATTTTGTTTTTTTGTTTTTCTTTTTGCTTTATTACATCTCTTGGAGCAACTCGATGATGTCACTTTTGACTAGAGAAGTGAGGAATGGTGGCATAATCTTTTCTTTGCTTTCTATTTGTGGTTTAGTTCCAATGATTTGAAGTGGTCATATAAAGAGGTGTGTCCACTATAAGAGCCTTAATCTTGTATTGGATGGTTATGTGTACCTTGACTCCTTTTTTATGGATAAATTAGTGAGGTTGGTTCTTCTCCTTGCTTATTTGAGTGAATTATGTATGCTACAATAAATACTAATACTCATCCTATTGGAAATAGAGATGGAGTAACTGAGAGGGGAGGGGTGAATTAGTTACCACAAAAATAAATCCACAGTTCCTTAGATGTCTTAAAATATAGTTGCTACTGATACTCGATAACCACACAAATAAATGCTGAAACTTGATAGATGTTCTATTAACTTATTAAGCATTTAAAGTGATTAACATGCATGCATAAAGAAATAACATGAACACAAGAGACACTAGATTTAACGTGGAAACCCAATTTGGGAAATACCACCAAGTAACTAGTTACCAATTTTCACTCTTCTGAAGTGAGCCCTATTAGGATCCATCCTTGTTAAAAGTTACAAAACACACTGTTAAGTGTGACCCTGTTAGAGGATTTAATCACCCTGTTAGAAGTTGCCTTATTAGAGGTCTTTACAACAATTCAACTGAATTGTCACCTTGTTAGAGGATTTACAAAATGGTTGTTTAACTAACTCTATTAAGAGTTTTTTGAATCACTATTACAATGATTAGAAAGCAACAATGAAGTGATCTAAAATATATGCAACTTATCTTTGCTGAATACAGATCTCTGTTCTACTTTACTAGATCCTCATTGATCGAATATAACTTTACAGCTCCATAAGCATATCTAATCCTTCTTCAACATTCGCTCATATATTCAATATTCTCTCATTCCATATCCATACATTCGCACTCTTATGCATCCAAACTCTTACATCTTATGAATTCACAACTTGACCTTTCATATATACCTTACAGATTATTAAGTCAGCTCAATTAAAAGTTACAACAACTGAAAAACATAAATCAGTCGGCTGCAAACATTGCACAAAACAATTAAACTTAATTCTTTAGAATAATAAAATTCTTCGCTGCCCGACCCAGCTTAGTGACCACTGCTCTAGAATAGTTTCCCCAGTGTTAACCAAGTGAAGCTCGATAATCACTACAAACCTTGCAACTTCCTTCGGAGATCGAGTTAGCTCGATAAACACTAACCTTCCTTCATTTACCAAGTTAGCTCAGTAAAAGCTAACTTTCTTTTTGATGACCGAGTCAACTTGGTAGACATTATATTTCCTTTTGTTAACCTTGGGAGCTCGGTTAACATTAACTTTCTGCTACAGAATCCTTTGATGCCCGAGTGATCTCGATAAGAGCTAACTTTCCTTTGTGCTATTCAAAAACATTCGATAGACAATGTACATTACTTTGCTAACCGTCTGAGCTCAGTAGACTCTGTCTGATGGCTGATATGACATTTGTGTAACATCAAAGACAATACACAATTAACCATTATATCCAACAATCTCCCTCTTTGACATTGATGGCAACACAACATGTCATAGTAGAATGAAATTTGAAAACAAGTCTTTCTCTTATATGGCAACACAATATGTCAACATAATAATTCTTCCTCTAAGATAGAAAAACTCTCCCTCTTACAGTAATCTCCCTCTATGAAGGAATTACATAGCAAACTCTTTTATCTTAAACAAATTACAGAGAGATATGACAGTAAAACTCTACCTCTTTGACAACACATGCCAAAGACAACTCAACTCAAATGAATTTCAGTGTACCTTTAGTATTGATTCATATGCAATATTTTGTGGTTATGCTGCATCAACTGATAGATCCTCAACCTGGTATGAGTTGATGCATCGCTAAAACTTTATTTTAGTGAACTTCAGATAGGGGAGTGACCCCTAACTTACCTCTTAGATATAGGAATGCATCCTTAGGTAATGGTTTTGTGAATATGTCAGCAATTTTTTCCTTTGTATGAACATATTCCAATCTGATCTCCTTATCTTGCACCAATTTTTTGACAAAATGATATTTTATTACAATTTGCTTGGTTTCAGAATGCATCACTAGATTCTTAGATATGTTGATTGCACTTGTTGTTGGAATATTCAAATATGGAAAGAGTACTTATGAGAGGGGGGGTGAAACATAAGTATCACACTTTAGCCAATAAAACTTTTAACTACAAGTAAATTGCATGCATGTAAATACATCAAACAAATATGAAACCAAACACATGCATCAACAACACATAACACTGGAATCTGGTAACCCAGAAACCCTCCAAGAATAAGAAGGTAAAACTGTGGTGGGGATGGTACCCACAAAAATTATTGCAACAATATTGTTCAACCACTTCTGATGGTTTGCCCTGTTAAAGGCCTGCCCTGTTAAAGGCTTTACACTGTATCAATAGTGACCTGGTTAAAGGCTTTACAAACACTTAACATGAAGTGTCACCCTGTTAAAGGATTTTAATCACCTAATTAAAGGATCTACAAAATAGTTGTTAAGCTAACCTATCACCATAGGATTTTCATTCTAATACAATTTTTAGAAAGTATTAGGTATAATGAACCTGATAGATTACAATCCTTGATTGTTGAATGCAGGCACCTTTTCCACTTTCTCTGATTTTGATCCTTTTATGATCTGATAACCCTCACTTTTGAAAATAGTTTTCCTTGTGCACCCTTGTATGTCCACTCACACATCTTTACAATGAAATTTTGTCTTCCTTATAAAGACTTCAAAGACTTAGGGTTAGATATGGATCTACGATCCACATTGAATCTCAATTTCTCGCTCAATACTTGTCTTTTACTAATTGGTTGCATGCCTTTATCATTTTTCTTATTGGCTGCATGTGGATTGCATAGGAAAGATAAAATATTTGATCTCATCATTAAATCCTTCAATATTTTCCTTATGTCGGTTGTAAAAATTGTTTGCATCATAGTTTGTGCAATTACAAACTCTTATGTTGATATTATGAGTTACTCGGCTCCTGAAGCATTGCTGATGCTTGGCACATGTTGTTTCCTGGATAGCTCGGCACCTAAACAAAATTGTATCACTCGGTACCTACTGTTACTCGGCACTTGTTAACACTCGGCACTTGTTAACACTTGACACTTGTTAACACTTGGCACTTGTTGACACTCGGCACTTGTTAACACTCAGCACTTGTTACACTCAACACTTGTTACACTCGACACCTACTGTTACTCGGCATTGTTTAGTGGAAAAATGGTTAAGTGTATTGTCACTTAGTTGTCAAATTTATTCTTTAAGCTAACAATCTCCCCCTTTGATATAAGTGGCAAAAACACTTAACTAAGATCCTTAAGACTCCTTATTAGTTGATCCTGTATGTACACTCAGTGAGTTCTGTCCTGTTTCTGCATTCTGACTGATCAAGATTTGCTATCTCAAAATTTGCTCTCAAAATTTGCTATCTCCCCCTTTTATCATACTTATCATTTCATTCCTGTACTTAACTCCCCCATACTTAATCTCTTCTTATCACTCTCCCATACTTATTCTCCCCCTTTTTGACACTTATGTCAAGGGTCTTACAATGAAATGCCATACTTGGCCAAAAATGTACTATTTACTTCAAGAAGTACCTTCAGAGTTGCATCCCAATTTTCTAGTGTGACATCCAATGTCTTATGCTGGATGGCAATCTCTGCTGCTAGGTGTACAAGTCCATCAGATGAAGAAAGATTGGGGTCTTTCTTGAGGACTGTCTCTGCATTTATCTGCTCCTTGTGAAGTAGTTCCAAATGAGGAGTTATTGATGATTGAATTTGCATCAATTTAGCTTTTTTGGTTGCCTCCTCTAATGCTAAGATAGCTAACTCTCTTTGTGTGTGAAGCGATTGGGCAAAATGCTTCTCACTCTGAGTTGGAATTGTGGAGAGTTGCATGCTAAAAATCTTCAGATTGTTTTCCAAGCTCAGTATTTTCTGGCTAGTGTCTTGTGTGAATGTGGAAAAATCACACAACTTTTTGTATAGGGAAAAGATGTTTCCTAGTACAGTTTTAACTGTTATAGTTTTCTTTGCCAGTTCTTCTTGTGATAGTGCTATATCACCGGATATTTTACTATTTATCTTACCTTGGAACTTTCGTTCTGACCATTCAAGCAATCTGGCATTTGTTTCCTGGTCTTCATTAGTCACCTGGTCAACTATATCAGATAGTTGCTCTATAATTGGTCTTCACTCATTTGGAGACTGTAAGCAAAAAGCTTCTAAGAATATGTCTTTGATTTCATTCAAGGTAAGCTTATGCTTGTGTTCTTTTCTTAGTGCTTCTTGTCTCCTACTTCTGTCCAATGCACTCTGAATTTCATTGATCTTTTCTTTAGTAAGAGTGCTAGATTCATAATATGGGATCTTTATTTCTTCATCAACCTTAGGAACTCCATAGTGAAGTTTCCTGACTGCCTTTGATGAGCTTGAGCCTGGTGTCCTGATTTGTAGCTGTAACCCATCTGTGCTCGGCTGTTGAAGAGTTTGTGTTGGAGTACCAGATTTTGGTAATGCAACCAGTGTTGTATTGCAGTCTCCTCCTTCTTCTTTGTCTCATCTTTTTCTTTAGCTTGAGTATCCCTTTTATGATCGCTAGGTGGGGTTGAACTTGTTGGTTGTTCAGATGTTTCTTTTATTTCCCCTGCTGCTATACTCAACATTTGAAGTGTATAAGTGACTACACTTGGTGGAGGTGGTGGTGGAAGAAATAGAATACTAGTAGTTTGTATGGTCGAAGGTGGCACTTGTTCTTTTACCTTGACTATCTCTGTTTTAACTTTTGGATTCTATAATTCATCAACACTGACCAATATAGGATTTGAACTTAATTTTGCTACTAGTGATGATTGGTCAAGGATTTCTAAATCCTCTACAGTTAATGGATTGATGTTTGGATTTGAAGTGTTTGTAACATCTTTTATTTTTATAATATCTGTAGGTGAGATGGTGGCATGAGGAGGACTAGGAGGAGATACCTGTGTGTCTTGCATACTTTGATCTTGTGGCTCAGCTGTATCTTTCTCTTCCTCTTTCTCCTCTGTTTGTGCCTTTTCTTCCTTTTCTTCTTTACTCTTCTTCTCCACTTGTTCCTTCTCTTTTTCTTTGGTTCCTGACACCTTCTTTTCCCTTGTCTTGGCACTTTCCTCTGCCTTATATTCTTCATTATACACATCTTCTATTTTCTTGTAAACTATTTTCCACAATCTTGTGGATTTTGTAACTACCTCTTCAATTTTATTCTGTAATATGTTGAATGCTCTATGCTTGGGAATGAATCTATTATGCCTTTTTACTGCATTTGTTACTTGATCTTTAGTCAAATCAGGCAACAATCTGGCTAATGTTGACTCCCTTATCTCTTTTCCCATTTGTAAAAAAAAAAGACCATTTATCCTCTACAATTTTATACAATTCTTTTGGCATAGATTCATCTAATTCTAGAGGTGTGTGCTTATATTCAGCCATCATAGCATACATAGATTCCTCTAATTTATTTTGCTCTTCTTTGGTGAGCTTAGAAAAATTCAAGTTCTTTAAACCTTTCAAATTATCATTCCTAATTTTTGAACATAATTTGTCAACAGAAGTCTGAGGTTTGTGTCTTACAACTTGAAATTGACTGTTGTCCTCTGATTCTGTCTTCTCCTCATCTGTTTCAGGCTGGGGAATAAATTTTCTTTTCTTGGACTCGGCAGCAATCTTATTTGAGTCTTTCTTCTTTCCTTTTGCCTCCTCTTGGGCTTTTTGTGCTGCAGCCCTTGTGGTAGGTCTCTTTGGTGCAGGAGCAGCTACTTTCTTCCCCTTGGATTGAGGAGCAGGAGGAGTTGTGGCTTTTCTTTTAGCTGGTGCCTCCTCAACTTTTTCTTCCTCAGCACTTTCCTCTTTATCTTCTCCTAACCCTTGAGTCAGACCTTGAGGTTTATCTCCCTCTTCTTCAATGTCTTCTCCTTCCTCTTCTGTTGTTTCTTCTTCTTCAACGCCAAATTTTCTCTTGATTTGTCTCACCATTTTTGCTTTCTTCTTTACTGCAGAAGCAGTCTTCAAATCTGTTATCACCCTTGATTTAACAACATCATAAGTTCCAAAATTTTTTGCATTTTTATCAGCTTCTTCTGCAAGTAGGGCTGTTATTGCTACAGAAGCTTGATCAATATCAAGTTCACAACCTAGTGGCCTAAGCCATCTTACTCTAGGTATGAATCCTTGTATATAGGTATAATCTATATCTACAAGAAAACAAATGTCCTTTTCATATTTCTCAGTCAATGAGATTGGAATCCTCATTCTTTGTTTCATGGACTTTTTGAAGTCCTCAAAGTAACTAGTCATTTGGGCATCAAAATTTTCACCCATCTGTTCAATGTATCCATTGATTTTTTCAACAATTGTTTTGTCTGGATTCCATCTTACCTTACCCATAGAAGGGAATTCTTTCATTAGATAGAAAAACATGCACATCAAAATTGATCCAAATTTGCATTGAGCTCCCTTGCTCTTCCTTATAGCTCCTAGATTTTCATTAATCTTTTGAAACATGAGCTCCGCTAGATCATAAGTGTGATCCTTTTTTATTATCTTGTATGCAACATCAACTACTATACAAGGTACACTGTTTAACCTGCTTGATTGATAGAATTTGTGTGAAATGATTTGCACAGCAAAATCTAGTAGGGGATCTGTGACTATATCGATAGTCATTCCTCTATTGTTCCATTATGCACTTGTGTTTTTCTCTATTACTTCCCTTTTTTCACTTCATAGGGTCTTTGGCTGATCTAGGGTTGGAATACCAGTAACCCTATAAACAATTTTCTTGGTGAATTTTACTGGCCCTAACTCTAACCAAAAAGCTCCATCATGTATTATGCTCAAAATTATCTGTACCCATTCATTTTTTAAAATAATCAGAAATTCTAGGGTTTTGGTTAATCCTTTTCTTTCTATTATTGAGAACTCATCTTTAAATCTTTTGTTCTCACATAGTTTTTCATATGCATTATAGATTTCTAAATCTCCTATGGCTCCAATTTTGCAGTTATAACATCTGCAAACATCTTGGACCATAACAACTTTATCCGAAATAACTGATAATGCACCTTTGGAATCATTTTTGTATGCTACTTATGGAATGGGCTTAAATTCAAGTTGTTTAACTTCATTGTTGACCAGCTATATTTCATGACTCTCTCTACCCTTAGTGGTTCCTGACCCAGATGCCATTATTTTCCAAACTAGGGTTTACAATTTAAACAAGTTTATAAATTCTACGTAGCTTGGCACTTAAGTAAAATACCTCAAATCGATAAAATTTGTCCTGAATCGCTGTTGAAATCTTCACAAATGGCTTCTGAGCTGATCTTGATCTTCTCCGCTCTTCTCGGCTTTGCTTCTCATTTGAATGGTGGGAAAATGATCAAAAATTGAATTTATGTACCCTTCAAAATAGAGTAATTAATGCTTAGTGCGCTGCCAATTGTCTACTCGACACCTAAAGGGTTTCAACATGACTCGGCACCCATTGTATTTCACTTTGCTCAACTCCTATTGAGATTTCATAGCTCGGCATCAACTATCAACTCGATTGTTGTTAGCAACTCGGCACTTGAAGACAACTTTGACAGATCTTGCAAAGTTCTCAATTTTGACTTAGCATCTTTGTTTATGTTGATTTCTTCTTTGTAGTTCTTCTATGTCTTGGGACTGATTTATGATGTAACTTGGTTTATCAATCCCACACACTTATTCTTGCTTAATTTGATGAAGTGTGATCACTTGACCAATTAGGTGAAGTGATCTCTACACTTGATGTGCTATACTCATCTTTCTTCTTCCATGTCTTATTCATTTCACTTCTTATATGTCCAACATCTATCTTTGCCTTTCCATTGCTGAACTCAGAACTTGATGCCTTTGACCTTGTTGGGCAATTCCTGCTGACATGACTAGTTTTTAAGCAACTAAAACATGTAGTTTGATTCAACCATCTTTTGTAGTTCCCTCTAAAATGTGTTCTTATGCAATTCTATGGTATATGTCCATATTCTTGACAATAGTGACAACTGTACCTGGTGTTGTAATCTCAAAATTCATGGTTTGATATTTTTGTTGATTGATTTAATCTCCACATAGGCTTTGATCTACATTCAAAAGCTCTATGACCATACTTTTTGCAATTATAACAATGTCCATCAAATCTTGATGTCTTAGTAGTTTTGGTTCTGCATTCATATGCTTGATGACCCTACTTCTTGCATCTATGACAATGGTTTATACTTTTAGGTTTATCATGCTGATGGGCATTCTTGCTTCTACATACATTAGATGTATGTCCTTTCTTTCCACAGAAATGACATGTAGGTTTAACATCTTTACCTTTATCACTTCTTTGTTCTGCATTCTTTGATGATTCTCCAACTTCAGTGCTATTGTATCCAAGTCCTGATGTATTATGGGTTGATCTTGGGGATTTTAGTAATTGCTCAAAATATTTGATGGCTTCACTTGACTTGTTGAGATTCTCTGCCATCTCTCTTTCTCTATTCAATTCATTCTGCATTTGTTCATTTTTCATCTTCAAAGTAGAGATCTCAATATCTTTCACATTGATTTCATGATGAAGGTTCATCATTTGGGCAAGTGTATCCATCTGCATGTTTGAGATCCTTGTTAATTCAGTACATTTTTCTTCAAGTCTATTTGCAAGATTTCTTTTGTCATTTTCCATCATGACCTTATCATCAACTACTCTTTTCTTTTATTCAATAATTTCACATATCATTATGGCCTGTGATTCATGTTCCATCTTGAGAGATCTTATCTTCTCTGTTTGAGCTTTGTTTTTCTCCATCAGTTCTACTATTGCTGCATCAAACTCTTTAGTGTCTCTGTTGGAAAATATGTTGGTGGTATCAATCTCTTTGTAGTTTATCTCATTTTCAGCTATGGCTAGATCCTTCCTTTTTTTTAATGAATTTCTCAACTTGTTTTTAAATTCCTCCAAGCTATGCAGAGAAAGTTGCACATCTATCACCTGATTTTCAATGATCTTTCCAAGTTTGAAAGCTTCCATCTTTAGATCTTTTCCTCCAAGCTGTTAGGCTTTTTCTTGTGAGAACCTGAACTAGCTCTGATACCAATTGTTTGAATATTAAAATATGGAAAGAGTAGTTATGAGAGGGGGGGGTGAATCATAAGTATCACACTTTAGCCAATAAAACTTTTAACTGCAAGTAAATTGTATGCATGTAAATACATCAAAAAAATATGAAACCAAACACATGCATCAACAACACATAACACTGGAATTTGGTAACCCAAAAACCCTCCAGGAATAAGAAGGTAAAACTGGGGTGGGGATGGTACCCACAAAAATTACTGTAGCAATATTGTTCAACCACTTCTGATGGTCTACCCTGTTAAAGGTCTGCCCTGTTAAAGGCTTTACACTGTATCAATAGTGACTTGGTTAAAGGCTTTACAAACACTTAACATGAAGTGTCACCCTATTAAAGGATTTTAATCACCTAATTAAAGGATCTACAAAATAGTTGTTAAGCTAACCTATCACCATAGGATTTTCATTCTAATACAATTTCTAGAAAGTATTAGGTATAATGAACCTGATAGATTACAATCCTTGATTGTTGAATGCAAGCACCTTTTTCGCTTTCTCTGATTTTGATCCTTTTTTGATCTGATAACCCTCACTTCTGAAAATAGTTTTCCTTGTGCACCCTTCTATGTCCACTCACACATCTTTACAATGAAATTTTTTCTTCGTTATAAAGACTTCAAAGACTTACGATTAGATATGGATCTACGATCCACATTGAATCTCAATTTCTTGCTCAATACTTGTATTTCAGTGATTGGTTGCACGCCTTTATCATTTTTCTTATTGGTTGCATGTAGATTGCATAGGAAAGATAAAAGATTCAATCTCATCATTAAATCCTTTGAGATTTTCCTTATGTCGGCTGCAAAAATTGTTTGCATCATAGTTTGTGCAATTACAAACTCTTATTCTGATATTCTGAGTTACTCAACTCTTGCAGCATTGCTGATGCTCGGCACATGTTGTTTCCTAGATAGCTCGGCACCTAAACAAAACTGCATCACTCGGCACTTACTGTTACTTGGCACTTGTTAACACTCGGCACCTGTTAACACTCGGCACTTGTTAACACTTGGCACTTGTTAACACTCGGCACTTGTTGACACTCGGCACTTGTTAACACATGGCACTTGTTAACACTCGGCACTTGTTGACACTTGGCACTTGTTACACTCGGCACCTACTGTTACTTGGCATTGTTTAGTGGAAAAATGGTTTAATTGTATTGTCACTCAGTTGTCAAATTTATTCTTTAAGCTAACACTTGTATTATTACAGAACATAACAACTGGTTCTTTGATTTCCATCTTCATGCCTTCCAACAACTGTTTAAACCAAACAATATTAGAACAATTTACTGCTGCAACAACATACTCTGCCTTTGTTGTAGATTGAGATGTACAATTCTATTTTTTGTTTGTCCAAGAAACCATCCTCTTTCCAAGAAAGAATGCACCTCCACTTGTACTTTTTCTATCATCAGGGTTTCCTACCCAATTAGCATCAGTAAACACTTTCAAATCCAAATTACCTCCAAACTTATACCATAAACCATACTCTTCAGTTCCTTTCAAATATCTCATTATTCTTTTGATTTCCATAATGTGATTTTCTCTTGGTTTTGCTGAAAATCTTGCTACAATACCAACTGCAAGGGCAATATCTGGCCTAATATGAACTACATACTGCAACTTTCCAATCATAGATCTATACAATGTTTGATCTACTTATTTTGATTCATCTTCCTTGGTATGTTTTAATCTGGTACACATAGGAGTCCCAACTAGTTTACAATCTTCCATTCCAACTTTTTCAATATCTCCTTGATGTATTTTTATTGAATGATGTAGATACCATTTTTATTCTATTGAATTTGAAGACCAATAAAGAATTTGATCTCAGCAAACATAGACATTTCAAATTCCTTGTTCATTTGTTCTCAGAATTCTTTGCACAGATCATCATTCCCTATGAAAACAATATCATCTACAAATATTTCTGCCAAGATAATCTTATTATCTGGTCCTTCCTTAATAAACAAGCTACTATTACCATTAGTTCTTTGAAAACCAATCTGAATAAGATAGTTATGCAATCTTTTATACCATGCTCTAGGAGCTTGTTTCAGACTATACAATGCCTTGTGTAATTTGCAGACCATGTTTTTCTTATCTGGATCAACAAAACCTTTAGGTTGTTCAATTTAAACCTCTTCATCTAGGATACCATTGAGGCATGTTGACTTGACATCCATCTGATAAACTTTGAATCCTTTGTGAGAAGCATATGCTAGTAAGCTTCTGACTCCTTCCAATCTTCTAACAAGAGAAAAAGTTTCTCCATAGTCTATTCCTTCTTCTTGAGCATATCCTTTGCATACTAGTCTAGCTTTGTTTCTTGATACCTTACCATCTTCATCCAACTTGTTTCTGAATACCCACTTGGTTCCAATCAAATTTTTATCTTTAGGCTTGGGTACAAGAGTCCATGTCTTGTTTTTTCTCTATTTTCTCTATTTTTTCATTCATAGCCTCAATCCAACTATCATTTTCTAAAGCATCTTTGATATTTCTAGGTTCAAAATCAGCAACTAAACAAGTACCTTTCAACTTGCTTCTTTTCATGGTTCCTTCAAATTTATCTCCAATGATTTGATCTACTGAATGATGTCTCCTGACATATTTAGCTAATACAGGTTCCTTGCCTTTTGAATGGATTTCATTATTATCCTCTTGCATTTCAACTTCAAGTTCTATCTATTCTAGCTCGGTAGATATTTTCTCAGTAGATGTTGGCTCGGGTCCTTCAAATTTAGTAGACACTTTCTCGGTAGATACTTTCTTGGTAGATACTGAATTTAACTCAATTTGTTGTGACTCAGTTTGAACTTCCTGTAACTCGATTATAGATGACTCGGGAGTAGAAGATTCCTGATTCTCTGATGTAACTAGTACTGTATCAGGTTCAATGAAGACAAACCTTCTATAATCTTTTGGTTCCCTTTTGCTTTCTTCTTCAGTCCTTTCTGCAAACTCATCAACTTTCACATGTGCACTTTCTATGACTTTGTAAGTAGACAAGTTCAAACATCTATATGCTTTACTTTTGCATGAGTATCCAAAGAATATACCTTCATCACCTTTCACATCAAATTTTCCTTTTCTAGATTCTTTCAAAATGTAACATTTACTTCCAAATACTTTAAAGTAACTTACATTAGGTTTATAGCCATACCATAACTCATAGGGGGTTTTGAATGAGTCTTACTTCAGTTGTACTCGGTTCAGGGTATAAACTGCAGTGTTGATAGCTTCCTTCCAGTATTTGATAGCAATACTCTTTTTAATCATTAAAGTTCTTGCACAATCCATGATGGATCTGTTCCTTCTTTCAGCTATTCCATTTTGCTGGGGTGTTCCAGGGGCTGATACCTATCTTTTGATTCCTCTTTCAATGTAAAAGTTATTAAACTCATGTGAAATGAATTCTCCACCTCTGTCTGACCTCAAGCATTTTAATTTTTTCCCTGTTTCCTTTTCTGCTCTGGCCAAATACCATTTGAACTTTTCAAATGCTTCTGATTTGTTTCTTAGATACATGATTGTCATCATTCTTGAGTAATCATCAACAAAAAGAATGAAGGACTTTTCTCTAGTATAGCTTTCAATTTCAATGGGTCCACATAAATCAGTATGCACAATTTCTAATATATCTTCAGACTGATAGTTTTTACTTTTAAAACTAGTCTTTTCCATCTTTCCAATTTGACAATTTTTGCATAGACTGACCTCAGGTTTCTTTATGTTAGGAATGTCTCTTACTTTCTTGAATATGCTTATCTTTACTAGATTATCAAAGTTCACATGACACAACCTTTTATGCCATAACCAACTTTTTTCTACTTGAGCAATGAAACATGAACATTCACCTAGTTCAAGATAGAACAAGTTATCTTTAGTTTGAGTACCTGATCCAATCAGCTTTCCTTTGCCATCCAACAGTCTTGCTTTACCATGCATGAATTCTAATTTGAATCCATTATTGAGTAACTATGCCACACTTAGAAAATTATTCTTTAATCCTTCTACCCAATAGGCATTATCACATATAAATTCTTTCGTTAGAGAGATTCTTCCTCTTCCTTTTATACAACAAGGTTCATTGTTACCAAATCTTACACTGCCACCATCGTAGTCTTCAAAGTAGTCAAACTTAGTTTTTCCACCAATCATGTGATGAGAACAACCACTATCTATGATCCATGCATCATTTTTGCTCATATGAGAAATGAGTGCCATTTCCCCATCATTATCAGATTCATCTTTCATAGTAATGTAGACAATTTCATCGTCTTCTTCATCATTACAATCATTAAAATTTTTAGCCATAAAACATGTTTTCTTACCTTTATCCTTGAATTATTTGAAAGCTTTCTTGCCATTCCATTTGTGATCTTTCTTTTCATCTTTATTCTACTTGTTTGGACACCTAGCAGCAATATGACCAACTTCTTCACATGAAAAATAGATTAGGGGTACTTTACTTTTGTATTTTCCTCTACCTTGAGAATATTTCCTTGCTAGAAGGGCTTCAATTACTTCAAGATCACTATCTAAACTTTGGTTTGATTCATCTTCACTTTCTGACTGAGATTTCTTTTTGCCTTTCTCCTTGAGTGAAAGTTTGGCTTCAAATGCTGATTCAATGTTCTTCGAAGCTAGAACATAGTTATCAAAGTTGTCTAGTTCAAATGCAGTCAATATTCCAACTATAGCCTCTAGATTTATCTTATGATTTGCTTCACATCTTCTTTCTTGAATTGAAAAAAATTTGATTGCATAAATGGGAAGCAGAGTTCTAAGAACTTTACTTATAACTGTCTCTTCCTTAATATCTCCTCTAGATGCTTTGATTGCACTGACACATACTTTGACTCTTTCAACATATTTTGCAATGTTTTCATCCTCATTTGGTCAAATTTTCCTCTCAGACTTTTTGCTTTGGCTCTTCTAACATTATCATCTCCTCCATAGATTTCTTTCAATTTTTCCCATATTTCAAAAGTAGATTTACAGTCCTTGATATCATCAAATTCTTCATAACTCAGAGCAGATGCTATATCTATCATCATAATGTTGTGGGTCTTCTTTTCAGCAATATCATTGACAAATAGTGTACCAGCTGGTTCTGCATATTTTTCATCAAGGTATTTTAGTCTTGTATCTCCAATAGAAGCTAGATGAAGTCTCATCAACCCTTGCCATGCTGAGAAGTTGTCCCTGTTAAGTCTTGGAATTTCCCTCTTATAAGACATCCTGATCTTTAGCTTAGATCCTTGAAATCTTATCCTACAAGCACCAAGAGCTCTGATACCAATTGTTGGAAATAGAGATGGAGTAACTGAGAGGGGAGGGGTGAATCAATTACCACAAAAATAAATCCACAGGTCCTTAGATGTCTTAAAATATAGTTGCTGCTAATACTCGATAACCACACAAATAAATGCTAAATCTTGATAGATGTTCTGTTAACTTATTAAGCATTTAAAGTGATTAACATGCATGCATAAAGAAATAATATGAACACAAGAGACACTAGATTTAACATGGAAATTCAATTTGGAAAAAACCACCAAGTAACTAGTTACCAATTTTCACTCTTCTGAAGTGAGCCCTGTTAGGAGCCAACCCTGTTAAAGGTTACAAAACACACTGTTAGGTGTGACCCTATTAGAGGATTTAATCACCCTGTTAGAAGTGGCCTTGTTAGAGGTCATTAGAAAAATTCAACTAAATTGTCACCTTGTTAGAGGATTTACAAAATGGCTGTTAAACCAACTCTGTTAAGAGATTTTGAATCACTATTACAATGATTAGAAAGCAACAATGAAGTGATCTAAAATATATGCAACTTATCTTTGTTGAATACAGATCTCTATTCTGCTTTACTAGATCCTCACTGATCGAATATAACTTTGCAGCTCCATAAGAATATCTAATCCTTCTTCAACATTTGCTCATATATTCAATATTCACTCATTCCATATCCATACATTCACACTCTTATGCATTCAAACTCTTACATCTTATGAATTCACAACTTGACCTTTCATATATACCTTATAGATTGTAAAGTCAGCTCAATTACAAGTTACAACAACTAAAAAACATAAATCAGTTGGCTACAAACATTGCACAAAACAATTAAACTTAATTCTTTAGAATAATTAAAATCTTCACTACCCAACCCAGCTCAATGACCACTGCTCCAAAATAGTTTCCCCAGTGTTAACCAAGTGAAGCTCGATAATCACTGCAAACCTTGCAACTTCCTTTGGACACTAAGTTAACTCGGTAAACATTGACTTTCCTTCATTTATCGAGTTAGCTTAGTAAAAGCTAACTTTCGTTTTGATGACCGAGTCAACTCGGTAGACATTATCTTTCCTTTTGTTAACCTTGGGAGCTTGGTTAACATTAACTTTCTACTACAGAATCCTTTGATGCCCGAGTGAGCTCGATAAGAGCTAACTTTCCTTTGTGCTATTTAGGAACATTCAGTAGACATTGTAAATTGCTTTGTTGATCGTCTGAGCTCGATAGACTCTGTCTGATGGCTGATATGACATCTGTGTAACGTCAAAGAAAATACACAATTAACAATTATATCCAACACATCCTACTATGTGAGTGTACAGGTCACTGCGAGTATACTTAGCACACTTCTATCTTAGATTATGAACATAAGGGTCATTGTAGATAGAATACTTACTGATTACTTAGCATAAGAAGGATCTCTCATGTGTCTAGTGTGTTTGCACACAAGAAACATTCTGGTCATCTTAGCATTTATGCTTTGATGCTTATGTTAACTTGCTACATTAAAAAGGACAAATGTTCTAGTCATTCTAGCTTTATGTGCCTTGAATGCTAACATTTAATCCTGACAAAACTAGAGCAGATGTCCTATTCATATTCCTATGATTACAATGTTAGTGGGGAGTGTATGACATATGGTATTTTCTACATGCTCAATGATGATAATTATCAAATCTTGGTAACCAAACTTAGGGTTGTATCTAATGTAGGGCTACATTTGCATAAGCACATGGTTCAATCACTAATTTACTTATATCATTCATGATGAGGGATTGTTAGCTTCTTCAAAGTATCATGTTTCTTCATGACTACACAAATTATTGATTAATCACCCTCTTGGCTAGTTTGGTTGCTTTGAACTCATCGAATTCAAAATTTGACACACTTCAACAACTCAAATTCACTCTTTAGATTTTTGGGACCAACATAATCAAATGCTTGTGTAGTCCAATTTTTCTTATACTTTGTGAATCTTGGAATCTTTTCAAATCACATTTTTCTTCAAATTTTCCAACATTTCTAGAAAAAGTCAACTCTAGTTAACTCTTGTAAAACTTGGTCTTTTGGACCTCACAATCACTTTGAATTGACTAAAAATTTTCTTCTAATCATTTTGATCCCTTCTATACTCTTAGAAATCTCATTTCTTTTGTATCTCTTGATATACTTCTCTACATCATATTTCTAGTATGTCATCTTTTGATTTCGCTCCTGAGGGAAGGATGATTACATCATTGAATCTGAATTTCAACTCAATCTGAATCTTATGTCCTCATCACTAGGGGCATCTCATTACTTGGGGCATCTTGCCCATTCTATCTAGCATCATTTGCCATCTATCTTATCTTTTCATCACCTAATCAATCTTATAACAGTTCTTGTCAGAGTTCAATGGATAGATATCGAGACAGTCTAAATGTTGACTCCTGAGGATCAAGCCTCATTCTAGAGATGATTCTATGACTCATGATAGGTCTTTTTATCTCTTTTTATCAATCTAGGTATCTAGTTGTTTTGTCTAGATTCCTTAAGATTAAGCTCCATTTTGGAGATAATCTTTAAAAGCTTATCAATCTAGGTAACTAGGTGTTCTATCTGGATTCCTTAAGATTAAGCTCTATTCTAGAGATAACCTTTAAAATATTATCAACTGGTAATTTTGAAACCAATCTCATTTCTTGATCTTTACATCATACTTCTAATTTCAAGAGGGGAAAAATATAATACCCCAAAATTGTCACATTGTCATATGAACTACTTTTGGCTTATTCAATCATCCATAAGTCCTATTTTACTAGGAAATTCTAATTCTTATAATTGCTACTTGACCTAGGTGTCAAATGCAAAAAGCCCTAATTTGCATAATCACACTATTTATTTAATTCTTAAATATCAACTCAAATTAGCTATAGTAAACCTATTGATTTAATTTAATTTAATTATAAGTGTTCATACAACTCAATCTGAATCTTATGTCCTCATCACTCAAGGAATCTCTTTACTTCGAGCATCTTTTCCATTATATCTAGCATCATTTTCCAGATATCATATCTTTTCATCACCTAATTAATCTTATAATAGTTCTTGTCAGAGTTTGATGGATAGGTATTAGGAAAATCTAAAACCTGACTCCTAAGGATCAAGCCTCATTCTGGAGATGATTCTACGACTCATGATTGGTCTTGCTATCTCTTTTTTATCAATCTAGATATCTAGGTGTTCTGTCTGGATTCCTTAAGATTAAGCTCCATTTTGGAGATAATCTCTAAAAGCTTATCAATCTAGGTATCTAGGTGTTCTATCTAGATTCCTTAAGATTAAGCTTTGTTCTAGAGATAATCTTTAAAATCTTATTAATCTAAGTATCTAGATGTTCTATCTAGATTCCTTAAGATTAAGCTCCATTCTAGAGATAATCTTTAAAAGCTTATCAATCTAAGTATCTATGTGTTCTATCTAGATTCCTTAAGATTAAGCTTTGTTCTAGAGATAACCTTTAAAAGCTTATCAATTGGTCTTTGTATCATCAATTTTGAAACCAATCTCATTTCTTGATCTTTGCATCATACTTTTGATTTCTTTGAATCAGACATGTTACTCACACAATCATTCAAAGAGGGGAAAAATGTAATAGCTCAAAATTGGCACATTGCCATATTAACCAATTTTGGTTTATTCAGTCATCCCTAAGTCCTATATTACTAGGCAATTCTAATTTTGATAATCGCTACTTGACCTAGGTGTCAAACGCAAAAAACCCTAATCCACATTAATCATGCTATTTATTTAATTCCTAAATATCAACTCAAATTAGATCTAACAAACCTATTGATTTAATTTATTTTAATTGTAAGTATTCATACTTTAATTAATTTAAAATTAACCCTTTAGCTAATGTAAAAAGGAATTAAATATATTTGATTTAATAAGATATCTCCTCTTTTTTGTTAGTAAATTAAATTATTCAGTTAATTAAAGTTTATCCATTTATGAGGTCATATTCTATTTTATTAAATCAAATATCCTCTCCAAATCTTCTCTTCAATTCAAAAATGGAAACTTTGGGTGAACTAAAATCAGAAAAGGGATTAAATCAGTTTACTTATTCCACTCCAAATCAAATTAGTTAACTCCTTTTTCCACTCAATAGAAAATAGCTAACTTCCTTTTCTTAAGGAATTTTTCATTATGACTGAGTCTCACCTTCAATCACGATCATCCATTCTAATTAATCTCGACTATCAATTGATTCTAGGGTTCTATTTAAGAAGCCTTTGATTCCTCATTAAGGAGGTTGATTTGAATTTCCATCAAACTTATGCTGGAATATCTACTCATTTTCTCTTGCATTCGTAGCTTAATATTTTCTTATATCAACCTCACATAGTTTAACAATGCATCCATTTAGATTAATTGTTCTTTCTTATTCTTTGAATAATCTTGCATACATTTAGATTAATTTGTATTCTCATTTAGCTAGAAAATCCTTCATTCTAGAGGTCTAGTTGCCTACTTCTCATTCTTAGAGCAAAGACAAAACCCTTCAAGTTAGAATTTAACATGTCAAACTATTGGATTATTCAATTGAATAATCTCATAGTCATTCTGGGATGACCTTTCAAATAATGACCGTGTTGAAGTGTGTGTGAGGAATTGAGGCCTGCATTTCACATATACACTTATGGGTTAACTACAGTTAAGGAAGAAGAATAAGCACCCATTGAAGTGAAGGATTATGAAGAAGGTGACCAAGATGACACTTTTGAGAAAGGAATGGCAACGTAAAAAGATGATAAGGCAATAGTTGAGTCAAAGCAACAGCAAGAAGAACAGTATGCAAGACACACAATTGTCGAGTGTCAGTCCTCAACATGTCACAAGAATGGATACTAAAACAATAATTGTCAAGGATTTTTTTGATTTATTAGCTCAGAACATCAATCCCCTTATAGAGGAAGAAGATATTAGATCAATCTATACTGCAGACCAAACCTTGTGATTATCCTATTTTGGTCAATGTGGATGAACTATAGAAGACAATGACTAATACTGAAAGGGCAAAGGTGAAACCATAAGAACCACCTTCTATGATCCCTCCATTCACTAATGGACAACCTTTGGTCCAAATGCTATAAGATATTGCCAAGGTTGATATAGTAGAGAAGAGTATAGTGGGAACACACGTTGTTACTATAAAACAGAAAGAAATAGGTCAGATAGACTTATCTGCACCTATTGCACAAGATCAAGGTGCAAGTCAAGTCATTGTGGTAGAATAGGGCAAGCCTAAAGAGATAGAGATAACATCTAAGGTGAAGGAGCAAGTTTCCATCCATGCCCTAGTAACCTTACTAGCATCTGGCACTCCTTCCACTACCACTCTTAAGAAGTTGCGCATAGATGCAACTCCATTATAGATCTCAATGCCAAGCTTGTGTTCATCAAAGGAAAAGGAAGTCATACAATATGGAGATGTGATCCTTGATTAAGAAATCATTTTGCCAAAGTATAACTATGATAAAATGACGTATAACTATGATACAATGACCATAGAATAGATGGGCATAGCAAGGAAAAAGCATCAAGAAATGCTTAGAAGGGAGCACGGGAAGAAGTGGGCACTATTTAGTCTACCAACTCTTGATGAGACCAAGCCACTAATGGAATAGCTGACAGACATAGTGGAGAAGGTTAGTACTGAAGACCTAGATACAAATGCCAAGTTATTAGAATGGTCAAAAAAGAAGTTTGAAAGAAAATTTAATGAAAAGATATCAAGTGATATAGCACTAACACAAGTTGCATTAGCAACTAAGGTTGAGGATGTGAAGAAGGTCCTTGAGAACATGTTCTCACTGTACACTAAGTTGTGCAATCCCTCACTCTTCACCCAAGAGACTAGAAGTCACATCTCAAACTTGGAAAGCCAAATTACTTCATCAAGTGCCAAACTACCTATGAATACAGCTCAGAGTGAAAAGCATTTTAGGACATTGCTTCAAACTTAGAGTCAGTTAGTTGTATTGGAAGTAGATGAGGCCAGCATAAGGGCCAAACTAACTAGCATCTAGGAAACTCTAACCCACCATATGGAAATTTTGCACAAGGAACTAGGCTATGTTGAAACCCTAATGAAGAAATATCCAAACCTTTCTACCTTAGATGGTCTAGTCCACCTTGCTATCAAGCTAGCAATCCAAATCAAGTCATTGGATGTTGCATGTGAGAACTTGGATACAATTTTCAAGATAATATTGGATGTCCATAAGTCTTTTTTTGGAAAAACACACAATAAGTGTATAACCCATTGACATAAGTGTCAAAAAGGGGAAGACATATTTTTGGGGGAGCAATAGAGAAAAGGGGGAGAATAAAATGAGTGAATGGGGGACATATTACTTTTGGTAGTAATAAAGAATAAGAATTTTGGGGAGATATAAGAAGAGTAAGAAATAAGAGGAATAGAGAAAAGCTAGAATCAGCTAACGGAGAGCAAGCATCAAACATCAAAAGAAAGAGTATTAGCAAAATTGCATAAATTCAAAGTGTATCAGTAGAGACATATTTACTCAAGAGGAGTACAAAATTTTGGATACAAGACAGACATATTAACTCAGGAGGAGATACAATTTTGAGGTATACAAGTTATTACAAAATGTTGACATTTTGAACTGTATATAAGCTAAGTTATAGATATGTTATGCTCAAGAGATTAAGGATATTATTGCAAACTCAAGTGTTTTTGACACTCATGTCAAAGGGGGAGATTGTTGATCTCATATTGGTTTTGACAAGTGAGTGTCAACACACTCAAGTTATTTACTTAGTTCATGTCGAACAAGTAGTACATGCTAAGCACAACATGTATATATTAGACCATGCTTAGTCATACTGAGTGTCAAGCCACTCATGTGCCAAGTCACTCAAGTGTCGAGCAAATAGTGTATGCCAAGTAACACAGGAGCCAAGTAAACAGTGGATGCTGAGCAATACAAATGTCGAGTCACAATAGAAAGATTAGTGAATGCCGAGCAATAGAGACTTCAAATGCTGAGTGACACAATTTTGTCATATTTATTTGTAAATGCATAAACAACTATGTAAACCATTTTTTAGCTGACTTAAGATTAGATTTTGATATTTTGGATATAAGGATGAATCTCCAGTTGGATCCCCTACACAATTACATGCAACCAATCAGAAAATGGGAAGGATAAAGTAGCAAAATGGATGAATCTCAATCATAGATTCACACCTAACCCTAAGTCTCCTAAGTCTTCTTGAAGAAAAACTCTAAATTCTCCATGAGTGTGTAAGTTATTGAAGGAGTGAAAAGAGAAGTTTGCATGCATAAATAGAGCAATCATGGTGATTTAGAAGTTATGAAGTGAGATTAAATTATAGATTCAGTTAGAGTAGAATAGAGGATAGAGAAGAATATACAACAAAGAGACATCTAATCAAGAAGGATCAAGAAGATAACAATTTAGAGGTGATCTAACATCAAGCAAGAAAGTGCTAACCACAGGATCAAAGTTGAGACATTCTAACAGGTGATTTCAGTCAAAATCTCTTAATAGAGTAGTCCTAATAGGCTGTATGAAATCCTTTAATAAAGTGATTACTTAATTGTGAGTTAAAGTCCTTTACCAAGGCACACTTCTAACAAGGTGAGACCTAATAGTCTTTGTAAGCCTTTAATAAGGTAGACCTTTCACAGGGTAGATCATGTCTCATGGTCAAAAAATTGTAACCTTCATTGGATACACTTTATTAGTACATTAGTGAAGATTTTTGGATGTCATCCCCACCCCAATTTTACCTTCTAATTGGAGGGTTTCTGGGTAATCATATCTAGTGTTCTATGTGTGTGTGATTTCTTATGTGTTTACATGTTTTAAATGTACATGCTTTACATGTTATTTTAGTTTACTCATTGAATGTATGAGATGGATGTGTGGTGAAAGTTTTATGGGTCCAAGTTTAAACTACTAATTCACCCCCCTTCGCCCCCGCCCCCCCCCCCCCATATGTTTACCTTTCCTAGTGTAATTCCAACAAATGTGATATTAATGTAATAATTTTTTGGTGTGAATTCTTATGTATGATGAGAGGAATTTGAATTGTGATAAATTTTTGAAGAGAAGAACGGGCAATATCAAATATTGAAGATATCAACAATAGTACAATGGTTTTTGTATCTATCTCTCTATATTAAAGAATTTAATTGTACATTGCATGTTTGGACAATGGGATCATCTTGCATACATTCACAATTGTATATAACAACTCCAAATATGTCTAAGGCTTCTAACAATGCCTAAGGCCTCTAACAAGGACCAAGACACTATATAGATGTAATAGACTCGTAACATGGTCAAGATTTTTAACCAAAAAATTTTAATTAGTGGATCATTTTGTGGATATCATCCACATCAGGATTTTCCCTTGGCCAGGGTTTCCCTAGTTAACAAAATATGGTGTTATGAGTTACTTTATTACATGGTTGTATTTACTATTTAGCATGGTTAGTTTACTTTCTTATTTAAGTTATAAATTTATTAAAGATATCTAATTTTGGGGAAAAATATTGTGAAATACTAATTTACCCCCCCCACCTCTTAGTATTTCCTATTTCTAAAAATTTTTATCAAAGCACAGTTACTTAGAGAGGGATTAATAGCTTGAGTAAGATCCCTATGGATATGGAACAGTTATAGAAGAACCTAGAAGAATCTCTTGAAAAATTAGTAATTCTTACTAAAGAAAGAGATGCTTTGAAAGAAAGATATGAAGATTCTATAGACTACAGACTACATTGAAAAGTTGAAAGATAAGATAGATCATATCAATTCTAAGAAAGAGCCTAAATATCATATCAAGAGTAGTGATGAAGTTTCAAGACTGGACAAAGAAAATCAGATCCTAAAGCATGAACTTAAGATTACAAATATAAAGTTGAGTCTGAAGGATGATGCTAGTAAAGTTGAACCAGATTTGAAGTCTAAGAATGTAGATCTTAGATTCAATCTTACTAAAGTGACATCTTATCTTGAGTGTACTAAGTTGTAGTATGCAAAACTTGATAAGTACAACACTATTGTGAAAGGAGAGTTAACTTAGTTTAAGAAACAACTTGAGAAATTATATTATAGTAGTGAGAAGCTTAATGAAAAATTCTTTATATAGAAACCTTCTTATGATAAGACTAGTCTTGGATATTTCATTGAAGAAAATTCAACCAAGAATTCTAAAGCAAGAAGGAAACCAAATCTTGAAAATCATCAGTCTATGCAAGAAAAAGTAGATATGAACAAGATTGAGTCAAATCAATCTAGTAATGCATCTAAGGAGGTTTAAAAGTTAATCAACCTAAGCAAGGTGATGAACCTAAGAAGCCTAAGAAAACTAAATCACCTAAAGAAGTGAGATATGAATTCAAAGGTAGTTGTTATGCATGTAATTAAATTGGTCATATGAAAAGGGACTATACAAGTAAGTCATTTAAACCTGTTACTGATTTTTATTGCTATAATTGTCATCATTTTTTCATAGAGTGGTTAATTGTAAGAAACCTAAATTTGATAATAGTAATAGCAATATTAGAATGTTTAGAGGTACTAACCATGTAGGAAGAAGATTTAATGAAGGAAATAATGGAATGAGAAGTAAAATTTTGGGTAATAATTGCAACAACTTTGGACATATTGTCAGAGATTGAGGAGCACCTACTAATCAGCCTAGACATAGATTTGGGAATAAGTCACTAGTATGCCAGTTATGTAATAATTTTGGTCATATAGAATTTTTTTGTAGAATGGACCTAAGGAATAACATGAGGAATCCAAACTTCAGAAGGAACATGAAAAAGAATGTCAAAAGAAATGATAGCACCAGTGATAACTAGAAAGATAACATGAAGGAACATGCAAAAGAATTTAAAGAACTATTTTTCAAAGCCAAAGCTCTTTCAAATTTACATTTCGTGCTAGAAGAGTAGTTAAATGAAGCACTTGAAGGCATATTTAAGTCAATTGTAGTGATTGATTCATCCTACTTAAATTGAGCACTTTTATAAAAGGAATTAGCATAAAAAAAGGTCGAAGAAATGTTAGAGAAAGAATTAAGGTACGTAAAGTTAATCTAAGATAGAAAATGATGTGTTAAAGCTATGGTTAAGTTTGTAGGATATTTTGAGGCTATATGTAAGTGCGCAAAAGAAAACAAGTCTCCTAGTAATTAGAATCAACTTTTTTTGATTGCATATTTGTGCAATTAATGCACAAATGAATATGATGTTATTTAAAGATCAAAATTGAGTTATTGAGCACCATTCGATCATGAAAATGTTGAAGGGGAGATTTGATAAAATTTAAGATAAATTTGAAGTATTTTAAAGAGAAAATTAGAGCAAACCCTAGTTCTATGAAAAATAGAGGTATTTTACAATTCACAAATGTTAAAATTGAAAAAACTAAGTTTAAATTTCTCAGTTAAGACAAATATGTGTTGGAAATATAGAAGGAGTAACTGAGAGGGGGGGTGAATCAGTTACCACTAAAATAAATCCTAGATCCCTTAGATGTCAACAATAAAATTTAGACGGAGAAAACTGATTATTGTTGATGCTCGGTAAACAAACAGAAATTGTTGTAACTTGATAGATGTAGAGTGAATTACTTTTAATAAATCTTAAAAAATTATTAGTAATTTACTTGCAAGCATAAGAGAAATAACATGAACACATGAGACACTAGGATTTAACGTGAAAACCCAATTTGGGAAAAACCACCAATGTAACTAGTTACTATTTTTCACTCTTCTAAAGTGAGCTCTATTAGGAGCCAACCCTGTTAAAGGTTACAAAACACACTGTCAAATGCTACCCTATTAGAGGATTTAATCACCCTACTAGGAGTGGCCTTGTAAAAGGTCTTAAAACAATTCAATGGAATTGCCACCTTGTTAGAGGGTTTATAACTAGTTGTTAAACCAACTCTGTTAAGAGATTTTAGATCACTGCTACAATGGTTAGAGAGTAACAATGAAATGACCTGATTGTGATGCAACTGAATTGCTAAATTCAGATCTCTTTTCTATTTAAACTTGATCCTTCTTGATCGAATTACTTTTCTGCTCCACAAGGATACCTGCTTATCCTTCAAGTTCACTCCCTCTCTTTTCTTTTCAATTCAATCAACACACTTGCACACACACTAGAAATCTCAACTTGACCTTATATATACCTTTCAGATTGTCAAGTTAGCCCAAATTCAAATTACAATAAACAATATTCATCATCAAAATCAATACATAAAGTAATTAAGCTTCATATGCCAAAATAAGAAAAATCCTTCGTAAGCTGACCCTTCTCGGTAGAAACTAACTTTGAAACAATTTCCTATGTTAACCAATAGAAGCTCAGTTAATACTACAAACATACAAAAATCTTTTGGCTACCGAGTGAACTTGATGAATACTAACTCTGTTCAACTTTCCCTTTGTTAACTAAGTGAGCTCAGTTAACACTTTTTTCTACCTAAATTCATTCGACACTTGAGTGAGCTTGGTATACACTGTCATCTATTTAGAGTAAACCTGTGAATGCTCGATAGACAAGGAAAATATCTTCATTGACCAAGTGAGTTTGATAAGCACTATATATCAATTGATATGACATTTGTGTAACATCAAAGACAACACACAATTAATCAATTGTATCCAACAATCTCCCTCTTTTGCATTGATGGCAACACAACATGTCATAGCATAATAAAATTTGAGAATAAGACTCCCTATGACAAAAAATTTCTCCCTCTTTCATTTTACACAAGAACTTCTTCTTTATGTTGTATTCTCCCTTTGTGAAGGAATTGCATAACTTCTTTTCAAACTTCCCCCTCTACAAAATTTTAGAAAGATAAAGATATGACAATAAGCTTCTCCCTCTTTGACAACACATGCCAAATTTGTATCAATGTACCTTGAGTACTGATTCATATGCAATATTCTCTTGATTATATTGCATCAACTGATTGATCTTTAACTTGGTTCTTTTTTATGCATCACTAAACTTTATTTAGTGAGCTTCGGATAGGGGAATGATCCATAGCTTACTTCTTAGATACAAGAATGTATCATTAGGTAATGGCTTGGTGAATATGTCTGCAATTTATTCTTTTGTATGGACATATTCCAATCTGATTTCTTTGTCCTGCACCAGTTCTTTGACAAAGTGATATTTTATAGCAATGTGCTTTGTTTTAGAATGCATCACTAGGTTCTTTGATATTTTAATTACATTGGTGTTATCACAATACATGACTACTAGCTCTTTGATTTCAACCTTTATTCATTCCAGCAATTGTTTGAACCAAACAATGTTAGAACAATTTACTATTGCTAGCACATATTCTGCTTCTATTATGGATTGGGATGTGTAGTTTTTCTTCTTGCTTGTCCAAGATACCAGCCTTTTACCAAGAAAGAAAGCTCCACCACTAGTGCTTTTTCTATCATCAAGATTTCTTGCCCAATCAACATCAGTAAATACCTTTAGGTCTAGGTTTCCTCCAAGTTTGTACAATAAACCATAGTCTTCAGTACCTTTCAAATATCTCAAGATTCTTTTGATTTCCATCATGTGATTTTCTCTAGGTTTATCTAAGAATCTTGCCACTATCCCAATTGTTAATGCAATATCAGGCCTTGTGTGAACTACATACTATATTTTCCAATTATTAATCTATATAAGGTCTAATCTACTTCTTTGAAGTCATCATCTTTGGTAAGCTTGAGTCTAGTAGTTTTGAATCTTCCATTCCAAACTTCTTGATTATCTCTTTTATATACTTATATTGAGTGATATAGATAATATTTTTATTCTATTGTATCCATAATCTAAAAAAGAGTTTTATTTCACCAAACATGGACATCTCAAACTCTTTGTTCATTTTTTCTAAAAATGCTTTGCATAGGTCATCATTTCCTATAAATAGAGTATCATCCACAAATATCTCTACCAACAAAAAAAATTTATCTGGTCCTTCCTTAATGTATAGACTATTGTTATCATTTGTTCTCTAAAAACTAGTCTGTATCAAGCAGTTATGTAGTCTTTCATACTAGGCTCTAGGAGCTTGTTTGAGACCATATAGTGCTTTGTGTAATTTATAGACCATGTCCCTTTTTTCAGGATCAACAACACCTTTTAGTTATTCAATGCAGACTTCTTCATCAAGAATTCCATTCAGGAATGCAGATTTAACATCCATTTTGTATGCTTTGAATCCTCTACGAGCTGCATATGCAAGTAGAGTCCTAACACCTTCTAATATTACAATAGGGGAAAAAGTCTCACCATAATCAATTCCTTCTTCTTGAGAATAGCCTTTAGACACTAATCTAGCTTTATTTCTTGATACTTGTCCATCTTCATTCAGCTTATTTTTGAATACCCATTTTGTTCCAATCACATTTTTATCTTTAGGCCTAGGAAAAAGAGTCCAAGTTTTTTTATTTTCTATCTGTTCTATTTCTTTGTTCATTGCCTCAATCTAACTTTCATTTTCTTGAGCATCCTTAATACTTCTAGGTTCAAAATTAGCAAGTAAACATGTATGTTTTAATTTTCTTCTTGTCATAGTACCTTTTGATTTATCTCCAATAATTTGATTAGGTGCATGATGCCTTCTGACATACTTAGCCAATACAAGTTCTTTTCCTTTTGAATGAATTGCATTGTCTTCATTTTGAATTTTAACTTCAGATCGAGTCATTCAGACTGAGTAGGCATTGACTCGGTAGCTTTAGAATGTGACTTGAGTCCCTGTGACTCAGTTTGTACTTCTTGCAACTCATTAACTATGGAAGACTTGGGAGGTGAAGTCTCCTTATTGTTAGATATTCCTAGCAATGTATCAGGTTCAAAGTAAACAAATCTTTTGTATTCTTCTGGTTCCTTTTTGCTTTCTTCTCTAGTCTTTTTCTGCAAACTCATCAATTCTCACATGTACACTTTCTATGATTTTATGAGTAAACAAATTCAAACATTTATATGCCTTACTTCTATAGAAATGTCTAAAGAATATATCTTCATTACCTTTCACATCAAATTTTCCTTTTCTAGACTCTTTCAAGATATAACATTTGCTGCCAAATACTTTTAGGTAACTTACATTGGGTTTGTAGCCATACCATAATTCATAGGGAGTTTTATCTGAGCCCTTCTTCAACTGTACTCAATTCAAAGTATGAACTGTAGTGCTAATGGCTTCCTTCTAGTATTTAATAGCAACATTCTTTTCAATCATTAGAGTCCTTGCACAATCCATGATGGATCTATTTCTTCTTTCAACTATTCCATTCTACTCAGGAGTCCCAGGGGCTGATACTCGTCTTTTAATTCCTCTTTCAATGCATTAATTATTGAATTCATTGGAGATGAATTCACCACCTCTATCTAATCTTAAGCATTTCAATATTTTTCCTATTTCTTTTTCTACTCTTGCTAGATACCATTTGAATTTCTCAAATTCTTTTGACTTTTCTCTAAGATACATAACAGTCATCATTCTAGAGTAGTCATCAACAAAAAGAATAAATATTTTTTCTCCATTATAACTTTCTACTCCAATAGGTCCACATAAGTACGCATAATTTCAAAGACATCTTCAGATTGATAGTTTTTGCTCTTAAAACTAGTCTTTCCCATTTTGCCAATCTAAAAAAATTTACATAAACCAACATTTGGTTTCTTCAAACTAGGGATACCTCTTACTTTTCTGAATTTTCTTCTCTTGACCATATTATCAAATTTTACATGACATAATCTTCTATGCCATAACCAACTTTCTTCCATTTGAACAATAAAACATGAACAATTACCAAGATCAAGATAAAATAGGTTACCTCTTATTTGTTTGCCTGATCCAATCAAACTCCTTTTGTCATCCAATAGTCTTGCCTTGCCATGCATTAATTTTACCTTGAATCCAATGTTAATTAGTTGTGCCACACTTAGTAGGTTATGTTTTAGTCCTTCAACCCAATAGGCATTGTCACATACAAGTTCATTGGTTGACAAGATGTGACCTTTCCCTTTTGTGCAACAAGTTTCATTGTTTCCAAACCTTACACTACCTCCATCATAGTGTTCAAAGTGTTCAGATTTTGTTTTGTCTCCAGTCATATGATGTGAACATCCACTATCTATGATCCATGTATCATTTTTACTAACATGAGAGATAAGTGTCGTCTTATCTTCTTCTTCATCAGATTCATCTTTTATAGCAATGTACACTATTTCATCTTCACTGTTATCAAAATCTTTAGCCATAAAAAAAGTCTTCTTATCTTCTTTTTTGAAGGATTTGTTACTTTTGGATTCCTTCTTGCCTTTGTACTTGTGGCTCTTCTTCTCATCCTTTCTTTCTCAATTTGGACAACTACTAGCAATATGACCAATTTCTTCACATGAAAAATAGATTAAATGAACTTTTCCTTTGTACTTTCCTCTACCTCTAGAATATTTCTTTGCAAGTAAAGCTTCAACAACTTCAAGATCACTATCAGAACTTTCCTCTATTTCCTCTTCACTTTTCGACTGATTGTCCTTTATTTTCTTGCCTTTTTCTTTGAGTGAAAGTTTAGCTTCAAATGCAGACTCAACATTTTTGGAAGCTGGAATATAATTGTCAAAGTTGTCCAGCTCAAAAGTTGTCAATCTTCCTACTAGGGCATCCAAGCCTAGCTTGCTATTTGAATCACATCTCTTTTCTTGAATAGAAGATACTCTAATTGCATATATGGGAAGAAAAATTCTAAGAAATTTACTTACAATAGTTTCTTTCTTGATTTCTCCTCTAGAAGCTCTGATTGCACTGACACTAGCTTTGATTCTTTCCACATATTTGGCAACATTTTCATCTTCTCACTCATTCTCATCTAATCAAACTATCCTCTAAGGCTTTTTGCTTTGGCTCTCCTTACATTTTCATCACCACCATAGATATCCTTTAGCTTGTTCCACATATCAAAAGTAGTTGTACAATCTTTGATTTCATCAAATTCATCATAACTTGAGAGCAGATGCAATATCAATCATCATGATTTTATGGTTCTTTTTCTCAATAAGATCTCCAATAGATAATGTACAAGTGGGAGTTTTGTGTTCTTCATCAAGGTATTTGAAGCTTGAATCACTAATGGTGGCCAAATGAAGTCTCATAAGTCCCTGCCATGCTGAAAAGTTGTCTCTATTTAGCTTTGGAATCTCTCTCTTATGAGACATCCTGATCTTTAGCTTAGATCCTTGAAACCTTTCTTGCAAGCACCAAAAGCTCTAATACCAATTGTTGGAAACATAGGAGTAACTAAGAGGGGAGGTGAATCAGTTACCACTAAAATAAATCTTAGATCCCTTAGATGTCAACAATAAAATTTAGATTGAGAAAATTGATTGTTGTTGATGCTTGGTAAAAAAATAGAAATCGTTATAACTCTGTAAATGCGGAGTGAATTAATTTTAGCAAATCTTAAAACATTATCATTAATTAACTTGAAAGCATAAGAAGAATAACATGAACACATGAGACACTAGGATTTAACGTGGAAACCCAATTTGGAAAAAACCACCAATGTAACTAGTTACTATTTTTCACTTTTCTTAATTAAGCCCTGTTAGGAGCCAACCCTATTAAAGGTTACAAAGCACACTATTAGGTGTGACCATGTTAGAGGATTTTATAACCCTACTAAGAGTGGCCTTGTAAGAGGTCTTAAAACAATTCAATGGAATTTCCACCTTTTTAGAGGATTTATAACTGGCTATTAAACCAACTTTGTTAAGATATTTTAGATCACTACTACAATGGTTAGAGAGTAACAATGAAATGACCTGATTGTGATGCAACTAAATTGTTGAATCTAGATCTCTTTTTTGCTTAAACTTGATCCCTTTTGATCGAATATTACTATTTTGCTCCACAAGAATACCTGTTTATCCTTCAATTTTGCTCCCTCTCTTTTCTTTTCAATTCAATCAACACACTTGCACACACACTAGAAATCTCAACTTGACCTTTTATTTATACCTTCCAGATTGTCAAGTTGACCCAAATTCAAATTACAATAACCAATATTCATCATCATAGTTGGTTAGAATCAATACATAAAGTAATTAATCTTCATATGCCAAAATAAGAAAAATCCTTCGTAAGCCAACCCTGCTTGATAGAAACTAACTTTGAAACAATTTTCTATGTTAACCAACAGAAGCTCGGTTAACACTGTAAACTTGCAAAAATCCTTTGGCAACCGAGTGAACTTGGTGAATACTAACTTTGTCCAACTTTCCCTTTGTTAACCAAGTGAGCTTGGTTAACTCTCTTTTTTGCCTAAATTCCTTTGATGCCCAAGTGAGCTCGGTAGACACTATCATCTATTCAAAGTAAACATGTGAACACTCGGTAGACAAGGAAAACTATCTTCACTAACCAAGTGAGCTCGGTAAGCATTGTCTATCAATTGATATGACATCTATGTAGCATCAAAGATAACACATAATTAATCAATTGTATCCAACAATATGTTGTCGATTCATAATGTGAAATATGAACCAAGGCCTAAGATAAAAATCAACCCTATTAAACCCTTTGAAGACAATCCTGTAGTCACATTTTCAAAATACTAGATGAAATTTTATATTTGGAGGATATTGGAAACTAGATCAAGAGTAGGTTTGATTCTATAGAAGAAGGAAATATTTCTATGTTCTAGCTCTAGAGAGGATGACATGATAGTAGGCTTTATTCATGTAGGCTATAAAATATGTGTTGAAAAGGTTAAGGTGAATCTATGTGAGATTCTAAGAGTGTAGCTAGTTGAGAACTTGGAAAGAATAAAGAAATTTAGAAATAATCAATTTAAGTTTCAAACCTTGATCATTTATATGTTCTTTCATCTACAAAAAATATTCCCATATATATCAGTACCAATGTTATTGAGCAATGAAAAATGTAGTATGGAGAAGATAATAGATTTACACAAGAAATATCCAATTGACAAGATTCATAATAGTACAAACCTGATTATGAGAACATTACAGAATGAAATGAGGGAGAGATTTAGAGTTACATCATCTAGTGAGAAAATACAAGGAAGGCATATGTATAATGGTAGACACTGATTTTATTGGTCTTAGATTGGTTTTGACAATTGAGAGTCAACACACTTAACCAATTTTCATATAGAAGTCGAGTACACTATATATGCTGACCTATAGTATGTGCCGAGCAAGAATTCCAATAGATGCCAAGTGACTTCATGTGTTGAGCATGATACAGGTGTGGAGTGACTTTAGGTGTTGAGTGATCTATATGTGCTAAGTCACAATTGATGTCAAGCAAGCTAGAATGCTACATGTTTCGAGTAAGCCAGAATTGCTATAAGTGCTAAGTGAGCCAGTTTTTCTATATGAGTCAAGCACCAGTAATCTAGTATGTGCCAAGTAACATAGATTGGACATAGTTGTTTGTAATTTGACAAGCACCTATGTAAACCATTTTTTGAGCTGACATAGAAGAATCTCAAAGGATATTAAGGATAAGAATGAATCTTTTATATTTCCTATGCAATTAGCATGTAGCCAATAAGAAAAATGGAGAAGCATGCAACCACTAAGAAAAGTGCAAGGAATGAGCAAGAAATAAAGATTCAATATGGATCGTAGATCCATACCTAACCCTAAGTCTTTGAAATCCTTAAAAGGAGGATGAAATGCCATTGAATGCATGGATAAATGAAGTGTATGGGTAAACTATAGCAACATTTAGAGGGAAGTGTGAAAAGACTTAGAGGAATAGAGCAGCATTGCAGTATTTAGTTGATCAGAACAGAGCAAGGGTATCAAACATATATTAGAGGATCAAGATTTGAGAGAGTAGATCAAGTGCCTAAATTTAGTAATCAAGGATTATAAGCTATCAAGTTTATTAGTCTAATACTCTCTATCAATTGTATTAGAAAGAAAATTCTATGTTGATAGGTTACTTAACAGCTAGGTTGTAGAACCTTCAAAAAGGTGATAAAATCTTTTAACAGGGTGACACTTCATGTAAAGTGTTTATAAATCCTTTAAACAGGTCACAATTGATACCATGTAAAGCCTTTAACAGGGCAGGCCTTTAAAAGGGAAAACCATTAGAAGAGGTCAAACATTATTGTTGTAGTGATTTTGTGGGTATCATCCCCACCCCAGTTTTACCTTCTCATTTTGGAGGGTTTCTAGGTTACCAAATTTGGTGTTATGTATTGTGATGCATGTGTTTACTTTATGGTTGTTTGATATGGTTATATGCATGAAGTTTATTTTCAGTAAAAAAAATTTAAGGTTAAAGTGTGATACTTCTAATTTACCCCCCCTCTCAGAAGTATTCTTCCCATTTGATTATTCCAACAATTGGTATCAGAGCAAGGTTCTTGCAAGGAGAAGCATAACAGCTTAAAGAAAAGATCTAAAGATGGAAGTCTTCAAACTTGAGAAGATTATAGAGAATCAAGTAATTCATGTGTACCTTGCTCTACACAACTTGGAGGAAGCCAGAGAAGAATTGAGAAAATCCTTGAAAAGAAGGAAGGATATAGCCATAGCTGAAAATGACACACACTACAAGGAGATTGATACCACAAAAGTGTTCACCAATGGAGATACTCAATATTATAATGCAGCAATAGTAGAATTGATTGAGAAGAATAGAGCTCAAGCAGAAGAAATCAGAATACTCAAGCTTGAACAAGAATCACAAGCCATAATGCTTTGTGAGGTAATTGAATAGAAGAAAAGAGCCATTGAAGACAAGGCTATGATAGAAGATGATAAGAGAAATCTTACCAATAGACTAGAGGAAAAGACAATTGAGTTTGAAAGAATCTCAAACATGCAGTTTGACACCTTAAGTCAGATGATGAATGCACATCATGAGCTAAATATGAAGGTTATTGAGATCTCCAATCTAAAAATGCAAAATGAACATTTGCAAAATGAACATTTGCAAAATGAATTGAGAAGGGAGAAGGAGATAGTAGAGAGCTTCAACAAATCAAGTGAAGCCATCAAGCACTTTGAACAATTGCTAAAGTCATCAAGATCTAGCAATGACACTTCAAGACTTGGTTACACTAGCAATGAACAAGGAGAGTCTTCCAAGACTGTAGAACAAAGGAGCAACAAAGGTAAGAACTCTCAACCTACTTATCATTTTTGTGGTAAAAAGGGACATACTTCTAATTTATGCAGGAGCAAGAATTCACATCAGCATGATAAGCCTAAGAATGCAAGCAACTATCACAAGTGCAAAAGGAAAGGACATCAAGCACATGTATGCAGGACTAGGACTATCAGGACACAAAAATTTGAAGGTCACTACTACAATTGTAAGAAGTATGGACATAGAGCTTTTGAGTGGAGATCAAAGCCTATGTAGACACAAAATTAGGCAACAAGAGAAGGTAACCATGGTCATCATCACAGTTGGGACTGCAACACTAGGTATAGCTATCATTACTATTAGGAATATGGACATATCCCTAAAAATTGCATAAGGACACATTTTAGAGGGAACTACAGCAGATATTTAAGTCAAACCACATGTTTCAATTGCTTGAAGATTGCTCATATCAGTAGGAATTTCCCAACAAAGTCAAAGGCACCCAAGTCAGAATTCAACAAAGGAAAAGAGAAGGTAGATCTTGAACACATCAAAGGACAAATGAATAGGACTTGGAAGAAGAAAGATGAGTGCAACTCATCAAATGAAGGGATCACTTCACCTAATAGGTCAAGTGGTCACACCTCATCAAACTAAGAAAAAAAGATGTATGGGACTAATATACAAAGCTACATCATACATCAGTCCCAAGACAAACAAGCACTGCAAAGAAGAAAATAGCATGAGAAAATATGCAAAATTAAAACTTAAGATTTCTGCAAGTGTTGCCAAGTTGTCCCTAGATGCTGAGTAAATGATAGTGCATACAAAGTAGTTAGTTACAACTAAGTTGATAGTTAATGCCGAGCTAATCCTTAGTTGATGTTGAGTAACGGAAAACCAATGGAAGCTGAGTCATGTTGAAATCTTCAAGAGCTGAGTGTATAGTTGTATATGCACTAAGCATTTAATGCTATGTCTTGAAAGGTATAAGGTCAATTTTATGATCATTTCTCATCATTTCAAACACAAAGCAAGAACAAGAAGATTGTAGGAGTGATTGACCAATAGCATTCAAAGCCTTTGCATGGATTTCAACAAGATCAAACACTATTTTCATTGATCTAAGGTATTCTTCAAGTGTTGAGTTGCACAGTTATAAAGTTTGATATCTTTTGAAATCCTAGATTTACAAAATGGCATCTAGTTCTAAAAACCCTAAGGAAAAGGAAGGTTTCAAGGTTCAGTTAGTTAGTAATGAGCTCAAACAACCAAAGTTTAGGATAATTCTAGAATTTTCTTATAAAAATGACCCTGTTGGTGCATTATCCATGATTCCACCCAAAGTTGTAATGGTGCAAAATGTGGGGAAGTGTTACAATTGCAAGGTAGGTGCAATAGGAGACTTGGAGATTTTTCAAGCATATGATAAACTATGTGAAAATTGAGTGCTTAAGGAAGAATTTCAAATAGTTGAAAAGAAGTGCTTAGCCCATGCCCTAATTTTCCCCATAGTTTTTAAAATTGAATGGATAAGAATTGTTTTAAGCAGAATAAATAATGTCTATTTATGGATGGAAGGAGGACCTATTAAGATAACAAAGAGAATCATGCATAGGGTTACAGGTTTTCTAACGCTAGATCAGTACAAGACCCTATGAAGTGATTCAAAGGAAGCTATTGAAAAGAACACTGGGGCTAAATGGAACAAGAGGGGCATGACTATTGATACAATCATAGATCTCCTTCTAGACTTTTCTATAAGAATCATTTCTCACAAGTTCTATCAATCAAGAAAATTGAATAGTGTACCATGTATTGCTATGGATGTGGCATATAAACTTGTCAAGAAAGATCATACATATGATCTAGATCTAGCAGAATTGTTATTGTAGAAAATCATGGAGAATCTAGGAGCAATCAAAAGATCTAAAGGTGCTCAGTGTAAGTTTGGATTAGTTCTTGTTTGCATATTCTTCTATGTTTTGGAAGAATTTCCCTCTTTTGGCAAGGTAAACTAGAAATCAAATAAGTCATCAATTACTCAAATTAATGAGTATATTGAGCAAATGGGAGACAAATTTGACTCTCTTATGACTAGTTATTTTGAGGATTTCAAGAAATCAATGAAGCAAAGACTTAGGATACCAGTTTCCCTAGTGGAACAACACATCAATGATATTTGCTTCTTAGTTGATATTGATTACACATATATCCAAGCAACAGTTCTAAGGGTCAGATGGCTAAAACCATTGGGTTATGAGCTAGATGTTGATGAAGCATTAGCAACAATCACAACATTGCTTGTAGAGGAGATTGATAAGGAGGCACCACACTTTTAGACATATGATGTTGTACATTCCAAGGTAGATATGGAGCTGAAAATTGCTTCCACCTTGAAGAAGAAAGATAAATTGGTGAGGAAACTAAAAAAGAAATTTGGAGAAGGTATTGAAGGGGTAGTTGAGAAAGAAGAAGAAGAAGAAGAAGAAGAAGAAGAGAGTGAAGAAGATGAACAAGGGCAAGGCTTAGGTGAGGATAAAGAAAAGGAAGAAGGTGTAGAGGAAGAAGAAGAGGAGGATGCAAAAGAAAATAAGGTTGAGGCCAGTGAGAAGGAGAAGGAAGAGAAACAAAAGGAGGAAAAGGAAATAGAAAAAGGAGAAGAAGAAAAGAAAGAACAAGAGAAAGGAGAAGAAGAGAAGAAAGAGGAAGAGGAGAAAGAAAAAGGTGAAGAATAGGAGACAAAGAAACAAGATGAAATGGCACCATTTGATGAGAAACAAATAGATCAGAGTGTGCAAGACACACAATTGCCACCTCCTACCCTCCTCATGTCATCACCACATCTGTAGATATTATAACTATGTAGGATGTTACTAACAAATCTTGTCAGAACATTAATCCTTTAACTACAGAGGATCTGAAGAAGATCCTTCACCAATCGGCACTACAAGCACAATTATGCATAAATCTTGTATTGGTGATTGTGGATGAGTTGCAAAAGGTAGTAGCATATCCAATTAGAGACAAGGTGAATCCATAAGAACCACCTTCTACAATCTCTATAGCTACAAGAGTTCAATTTATTATGCCTCCAATAGTTGACATAGTTGATACCATGCAGTAGAAGCTAAGTGCAAAAGTAGAGAAAGATACATCAATAGAGAAAATAGGACAAATTGCTACATCTGATCCTACAATATAGACAATAGGTACACCACAAATAGTTGTAATTGATCAAGGGAAATCAAATGAAGAAAAGGACACATCGAAAGAGGAGTAAGTCACAATACAAACATTAGTAGAACTACCAACTACTAGCACTCCTACAAAAGTCCTTCAAAAGTTGAGCACTAATGTAATGCCATTGCAAATTTCTACACCATGCTCGAGCTCAACCAAGGTGACAAGGGTACTTCACTATGGAGACCCTAAGTTAGATGAGGAGATAGTCATACCTAGTTGTGACTCAAAGATAATAAGCATTGAGAAAATCACTAAAATGCAAGATGCATTGAACATGAGAAAGAGACAAGAGATACTCAAAAAAGAGTATAAACAAAAGCAAGCATTACATGAGATCAAGGACATCTTTTTGGATGCTTTCAGCTTGCAGCTAATGAGATCGAGCCAATAATGGAACAATTGTTAGATATTGTTGAACAGGTGACCAATGAAGACCAGGAAACCAATGTAAAACTCATGAAATGGTCTAAGAAGAAATTCCAAGGAAAAGTCAATGAGAAAATATCTAATGAAATAGCACTTTCCCAAGTTGAATTGGCAAAGAAAATTGACAAAGTGAAAAAGGTACTTAAGAATGTATTCTCATTGTACAAAAAGTTGTGTGACTTTTCATACTTCACACAAGAGACAAGCTAAAGAATCTTGAGCTTGGAGAGAAATATAAAGATTTCTAACACTCAACTCCCAATAAATCCAGCTCTGAGTGAGAAGCATTTTTCTCAAATGCTTCATACTTAGATAGAACTAGTTGTGTTGACAACTGAAGAGACCAACAAGGCCAAACTGATGTAGATACAGTCTTCCATAGCCCCACATTTGGAAGTACTCCATAAAGAACAAGCCTATGCAGAGACTATTTTAAAGAAAGATCCTAATCTTTATACTATGGAAGGACTTGTTCATCTTGCAGAAGAGACTTCCATCCAGCATAAATCATTGGAAATTGCTTTGGAGAATTGAGATGCAGCTCTCAAGATGATTATGGAGGTAAATAGTACATTTTTGGCAAAATATGGTCTTAAGCCTTAGCACCCTTTGACATTAGTGTCAATTCTTTTTGGAGACTAAAGGGGGAGACATATAAAAGGGGGAGATATGAATAAAAATTTGCAAGTGCAGAACAAGTGAAAATAGAACAGACAGAATAGGTCAGCAAGCAGCATAGGAAATAGAAATAGAGCAAAGGCAAAGAGTATTAGATACATTCAGATACATCGGCATGAGACAAATTTAGCACAAGAATTTTGGTTATGGGAATGGAGATGGCACATCAGCTCAAGAGGAGTTATAAGAATTTTGAGGTATATTGTTCTTTACAAAATTTTGAACAAGGTTTTGAAATTTTGTATGTATGCAGAACAAATTGAATAATGTACTCATAAGATCAAGCATAATGCTTAGTTAAGTGTTTTTGATACTCATTTCAAAGGAGGAGATTGTTGGTCTCAGATTGGTTTTGACAATTGAGTGTCAACACACTTAACCAATTTTCTTATAGAAGCTGAGTACATTATATATGCCAAGCTACAATATGTGTCGAGCCAGAATTCCAATAGGTGCCGAGTGACTTCATGTATCAAGCATGATACAGGTGCCGAGTGATCTATATGTTCTGACTCATAATTGATGCCAAGCAAGCTAGAATGCTACATGTGTCGAGCAAGCTAGAATTGCTATAAGTGCTAAGTGAGCTAGTTTTTCTATATGAGCCAAGCAACAGTAATCCATTATGTGCCAAGTAATACAGATTGGACATAGTTGTTTGTAATTGCACAAACACCTATGTAAACCATTTTTTGAGCTGACATAGAAGAATCTCAAAGGATATTAAGGATAGGAACGAATCTTTTATATTTCCTACGCAATCAACATGCAGCCAATAAGAAAAATGGAGAAGGCATGCAACCACTAAGAAAAGTGTAAGGAATTAGCAGGAAGTAAAGATTCAATATGGATTGTAGATCCATACCTAACCCTAAGTCTTTGAAATCCTTAAAAAGAGGATGAAATGCCATTAAATGTGTGGATAAATGAAGTGTATGGGTAAACTATAACAAAATTTAGAGGGAAGTGTGAAAAGACTTAGAGGAAAAGAGTAGTATTGTAGTATTCAATTGATCAGAATAGAGCAAGGGCATCGAACAGATATCAGATCTCAGAGGATCAAGATTTGAGAGAGTGGATCAAGTGCCTAAATTCAACAATCAAGGATTGTAAGCTACTAGGTTTATTAGTCTAATACTCTCTAGCAATTGTATTAGAAAGAAAATCCTATGTTGATAGGTTAGCTTAACAACTATGTTGTAGAACCTTTGACAAGGTGATAAAATCCTTTAACAAGGTGACACTTCATGTAAAGTGTTCATAAATCCTTTAAACAAGTCACTATTGATACAGTGTAAAGCCTTTAATAGGGCAGACCATCAAAAGTGGTCAAACATTATTGCTGCAGTGATTTTGTGGGTATCATCCCCACCCCAATTTTACCTTCTCATTTTGGAGGGTTTCTAAGTTACCAAATTTGGTGTTATGTGTTGTGATGCATGTTTTTATTTTATGGTTGTTTGATATGGTTATATGCATGAAGTTTATTTTTAGTTAAAAATTTTTAAGGTTAAAGTGTGATACTTCTAATTCACATCCCCCCCCGCCCCTCTTAGAAGTATTCTTCCCATTTGATTATTCCAATAGATTTTACATACATAGAAGCAATTAAACTAAGAATGATGTATGTTGAACCACTTGGATATGAGATCATAGAAACATAAGCTAAAGGTTATGTTAAGATTATTTTTTATTCAAATAAGGATGAATAGTTTAATAGACTTGGTACTTATGAAGAGTTAAAGTAGCTTACTTATCAAGAAAAGCTTAAGAAGTCTTCCAAAATAATAGTAGAATCTACAATGAAGAAGATAATGGAAGAGACAGAAATGTCACCACAAGAAATGAATGCAATAAAGAAAACAATATCTAGGATAAAGAAAACTAGACAGGAAGAAGTAATGTATGCAGAACCTTTAGCAATTGCACCATCATCAGCCTCAGTTCCAAAAGAAGGAATGATAATAGAAATTCCATCAGCACAAACTCCTATAGAACCCTATGCAATAGTATCTCAAACTAAAACTCAAGCCACACCAACTATTCCACTCTCTCAGCCTAGTGAAGAAGAAGAAGTAAAGATAGTGCAAGTGAAGATAAAATTTGCAAGATTGGCAAAAGTAAAACAAGAGCCTACTAAAGTCCCAAGGTAGAAGAGAATGAAATAAATGGCAAGTGGAAAGAAGAGGAAAATAATTCACAGCACACAAAGAAGAAACACTCAGATAATATATTTTGAATCTAAAGAATTATATGAGGAGGAAATGGAAGATAATTAGGCAGAATAAGTGAAGGAAGACATGAAGGTATCAGCTGGAAGGAAGCTCTGGAAACCTAAGGTAGAAACACTTAACGTCACAATCATCAATAATGATAAGTTTGTACAACTAAACAAGTTTTATGATTTGTATGATAGTATGGAAAAATTACAATTATAAAATATAGTAGTGAGACACATTATTTTTTCAAATATGAGATTTGAAGACATAGAGAAGAAAATACCTAAAGTCTGTATGATAGATTGATAAATAGAAAGAGGAGAGTAATTAATGAGGATAAGAAAATAAGATAAGATCAAATAAGGAAACTATGTGAGGTTAGGAATGATGAACACCTTGAGAACATCATGAAGGGTATTGAGCCCTTATTGAGGCATAAAAGAATAGAAATTTTAATAATGGGTGGAAACTACGAAGAGATTAATTAGGAAACCAAAGAGGTAATTATAAAATTTATGACCTCAGCATCCATCCTAGATCAAGGCAGAAAAGACTTAGGAAAAGCAATAAGTATAACAAGACCATCAAATAAAAAAGATGAAGAGACACCATCAGTTGAGGCACCATCAGCAACAACAACAACTTTGTCAGAAGCACCATCTACAGCACCAATATCAGTGGAAGTATCATTGGAAAAAGTTGGTAAAGATACAGTGATGTTAGAGGATACTTTGTAGGTAACTATTGTTACTAATATCATGCAAGTGGACAATATAAGAATTACAATTAAGGAGATGTTGAAGAAGAAGAAGAATCTTTTAAGGATTTTAGACCATCAATTTTGACAATCTGGTTGATTATAGCGTTTTAGGCAATGAAGAAAATGGACGTAAAGAAGAAGAGGAGAAGAGAAAAAGAGAAGAAGAAGAAGAAGAAGAGGAAGGAAGGAAGGAAGGAAAATGATAAGAAAGAAAAGGATTTAGAAGAGAGGAAGAAGAAAAGAAAAAGGAAGAAGGGGTGAAGAAAAGGGAAGAAGAAAAGAAGAAAGTTGAAGAAGGAAAGAAAAGAGAAGAAGAAAAGAGGAAATTAGAAGTGTGGAAGAGAAAAGAATAGGAGGAGGAGAAAAAAGAAATAGAGCAGAAAAAGAAGGAAGACAAAGAGAAGAAGAAGAAAGAAGATGAGGCAAGCAAGAAAGCACAGTTAAGTGAACCTATCTCATCAAGGTCACCACTTGAAACTACTTTGTAAAGATTGACAAGAAAAAAATATGATGATGATGATTAGTTAGGTTTAAAATCATCTTTAAGTAAAGTGTTTGAAAAGAATAAGAAGGTGAAAAGTCTAGAAAAGACTTTAGGAGAAGTTTCTAAGAAATTGAAAAATGCAATATCAATCAAGGTAATACAGACAAATCCCCAATTAAGAGAAAAGGAATTGATAATAGCTTTTGATAATGAGTTTACTCATTTATCAAAAGTGGTAGTGACTCAAACACAGATCAAACATGATGTACAACTATTTGCTACAATGTGCACCAATATTAGAAATGACTTGTTAACACTTGATGCTTGCATCAAGGAACTAAGAAGATGCTTGACAAAAGAAAGAAAATTTATAGATAGTAAACCATGTCATACAATCATGTTAAGGATATAAATGATAAATTGAATGAAAAACTCAGTGAGTTGTAGAATCTAGTGAACAAGTCTAGCAACTAGACCCAAAGATTGAAGATCTTGAAGCAATCATTGCACACATTCATGATGAAAAAAGAATCATTGAGCTAAAGATGGAGAGAATAATAAAGAGATTATATTTGTTGAGAGACCATTTGACTCTGAAGATCAATAATGTATAGAAGTAGTTGGATGAGTGTCTTGTAACAAAGACATCTTATGAGAAATTTATGTTTTTTGATCTTATTGCAGTTGAAGTAGCATCCTATGGTTTATGCTCTCTTATTAGCATATCAAAGAATTAAAGGACACATGGAAAAAGAGTTTGAGAGTCTAAAGTCAAAATTTACAAACTATATTTCTAGTATATCAAACTCGACATGAAAAAGAAAGTTAATACAATTTTGACTTGTACATAAGTTTTGACACTTTTTTCATTGATGTCAAAAGGGGAGAGATAAGGAAAATTGTATGAATATGTAAGGGTAAATTGTAATTAAAGGGAGAAATATAATTAGGAGATATAAGGAAAATATGATATATGTGATGATCCATAATTTTGATGTTTTGAAGTTTTTGACATTTTTAAAGGCCACAAGTTTTGAGAAGTTTTGATTTGGGACTTAGCCAATTTCCCCATATGTTGCCATCAATGCCAAAGGGGGAGATTGTTGGAAATTTTGCTAGGTTGGATATTTTGATGTTGTCATTTATGGAAACATATGAGTCATGTGAAGTCAATAGATTTCAAGGATAAAGTTTTGGAATATATACTTAGAAAATTCTCTAGGTCTTATACAGTTCACCTATTAAAATAGTTAGAGTCTTGATCGGTGCAGTTCACATAATAATATTGGCATGTGCACACTTGAGAAAAGATAGTACAGAGTATGAGGACTCTACATCTGAGAGCATGGACTTTTATAGTCATTACAGGCAAAGCTATGATGTATTTACCAGTTACAATAGTATACCAAGAGAACATAGCATGATAAGAAAATGGGTAATTTTGGGTTAAGGAATTATTATTTTTACGAAAAAATTACTTAACTAATGAGGGATGAAATCCTAGATGTATGTTAACCCTAAGTCAGAAAGAGTTAATAGTATATTTTGATGGATGTATAAAGACATGAAGGCTAACAGAGCATATATTTGATAATTAGAAATGTATAAAGGAGGATTGCTAAATGTGAAGTTATATGAGTGTAATGTGGTATTAATGTAATAATTTTGTGATGCAAATTGTGATGTATGATCAAAGGAATGTGAATTTTGATAAATTTTTGAAGAGCATAAAAGGAAATATCAAATATTGAAGATATTAGTAGCAATAGAGAGGTTTTTATATCTCTCTCTTTGTATTGAAGAACTTTATTGTACATTGCATGTTTGGGTTATGGGCTCATCTTTCATACATTTTTAATTGTATATAACAACTCCTAATAGGGCTAAGGCTGGTAAAAAGGCCTAAGTCCTCTAACAAGAACTAAGACTATATGGATGTAATAAACTCCTAGCAGGGTCAATATCTTTAACCAGATACTTTTGATTAGTGGATCACTTTTTGGGTGCCATCCCCACCGTGGTTTCCCCTTTTCTAGAATTTCCCTAATTAACAAAATATGGTGTTATGAGTTACTTTATTGCATGTTTGTGTTTATTGTTCAACATAGTTAGTTTAATTTCTTATCCAAGTTATAAAGTTATTAAAGATATCTAGTTTTGGGAAAAAGTTTGTGAAATTTATTGATTCACCACCCCCCCCCCCCCCCCCCCCACCCCTAGTATTTCCTATTTCTAACATCTTAATGGTAAATTTTGTCCTTCTCTAGAAGAAAATATAGAAATGGAATATTATGGGCTAGGATTTTGTGAATCAATACAAAAATTTTCTCATATGTGTAAGATCAAGAAAGCATATGGGAATTGATATTTCCACATCCCACACTTGGAGGATGATTGGGAAAATGTAAATGATGATTTTGATGTCAGGAAGAGAATATGTTTAAGATTGATAGTAGATGATGTCAGAAGGTACAAATGGATGAAAAATGTAGATCAAATGGAAGATGATGAAAATGTAGTTAGAAGTGACTTTAATACCACCATAAACCATGAGTTGGAATAAATTAATTAGGAGAATGTGATGGATATTATCCTAGATACTTTGATAATACTATTTTCTTTCCACACTCAACAGTGGTTTCATACAAAGACCACAGAATTGACAAAAAGAAAAACTACACTTAAAATATGATAAGATGTAGGAAGTTGAGGAGACTGTGGAGGAGAAATAATTCAAACAAAGTCAATTAGTGGGCAACAAGGGAGATCTTGAAATAAGAGGAATAATACTACAAAGATCCTTCCAAAAAAAGCAAAAAGAGAGAAAAGGAATCAAAGTTGAGGAGTGACATGTGAAGAGACAGAAGAAGGAAGTCCCTTCATCCTAAGAAAGTACCACTCCAATACAAGGAAGAACTATGCAGTCTAAAGGGAATGAAGTCATCAAGAGATCTCTTTTGAAACTAAGATAGTACAACTAAGTGTTCTTCAGGTTACTTGCCTTAATTTAGCCCTGAATAAGAAGTAGTGTTTTCCCCTACAAATAATAATAATAGCATGATGGTTAATATTGAGGATTCTCCTCAAGATGGAAAAGTCCCACCTCCCAATGAAAGCCCTCGTGAAATTTTTGCAGTCCTCCTAATCAAGATTTAAAGAGAGAAGGAGAAACAACCCAAGAGGGAAGAAGGTATGACACCAAATTGGTTATGGGTTACTTTACAAGATGAGAAGAACATTGTTTAAGAAAGACTAATTGATAACATTAAAGATTTTAGTTAGTTGGAAGAGGAAGAAATCCATAAAATAGAGAGAATGGTGAAGGTGATTATAGATCAATATGGGACTTGAAAAGTCCAAATAGCTATTCCAAAGAAAAGAAAAGAATGATAAGAAAATCCAAGATTGTGAGATAGTGGAGCATGATTTGGGAACCACTACAAATGATACTGAGTATGAGAAGGCCAAAAAGGGTTTGGAGGCCATGAAGAAGAGAGTGGATAAATAAATTGTAGAGAAGAACAAGTATAAGGAGGAGAATTAAAGGTTGATAGATTATTATAGGAATGAATGTGGACCAATTTAATAGATAGATCACGTAGTTACACTACTACTTTCTCTTAAGAAATGAGACATTGATAGCATAGAAAGTGAAAGAATCATACTTCAAGAGACTTGATTTTGGGTGAATAGGGTTATACATTGAGGATTAGCATTCCTCCGAAGGTTGGTGGAGAAGTTTCAAGCACTCATGGCCCTCAAAGATAAATTTCATGCTTTTGTTAGTCTTTGGAATAAGTTTCAACCTTTTAGAGAAAAGACTATACCTCATCTATAAGCTCTGGTAGATAAACCTAAGTGACTATTAGTGAAAAGGAAGGTGATAAAAGTAGGAGAGAGAGAAACATGGAGGACTAATAATTTACAAAACTTGATATAAGCATTTATGTAAGCTCTTTTCTCATCAGTTAGTTCTCTAGACATTTAATTCTAATTGGCCTCACATTTTTGGCAATTTCAATTGGTTGCTACTTTCATGGAATTTTTCTATTGGTGGTTGTTAGAGAGACCAAAAGGACAAAAATAATGAAACAAGATATAGATGAAAATGGAGGATAACCTTTGACTTCCACCACCACTACCTAACACTATCTCTATCTCCTTTTTTCAAATTGTAATGTGTGACACTTGATCATAATTTCTAAAGACATAATTATGACAATCATATTATTAGTTGACTTGTACGGCTTAGTGACACATTTATTTATCTAGATTCAAAAAAGTGACAAAAAACATGATGAATTATGACACTTCAATCCTCTTTAAAGGAGCTAAGTTTTCACTAACCCTAATATTTTTGTGCATATATTTGCATTCATTTACCATTTTCTTGGCTTAACTTATTTGTACTAGTTCAAATCTTATTTATTTGACTAATCATTTATTTGCATTAGCATATGTTTTGAAAATCTTAAAACCTTAAGGATCTTATCTCATCCTTCAAATATGTACAGCCCCACAAACTACTTTAATAATATTATAATAGAGATCAAAATAATAGCAAAATTGCAAGGAAGTGATGTATTCTCATGAATAAATATAACCTATTCTATTGAAATTGAAGAATCATATAAAACCATAATGATGAATTTTGTTTATAAATGTCCATTCTCATTTAGTTTTGGGCTCATTTTAATGGGATGTCTTAATACAAATAACCTCACCAAATGGCACTCTTGTGCAAACATGGGCTCATTCGCCAATCTCTTACATCTCCCCATTTACATATGTAGCTTCATGCATTTGACATTATCATATCCAGATTATATTAATTTCATTTTTCTTTATCATTTATTACACACATCATTTCATTTTTAATATCATGTCTTAAGTTGTTTCTACAAGAAGGATTACTCTAGTTACCATGGTGTGAATTTAATCAAAATATATATAATTTTCAAATTCAAATATTGTTTAATCCAACTATTTCATTAGTCACTATGGACTGAATTGAAACATATTTACATTATTAATTGCTATGTATTGATATTTAAAGATATTTGTTGTGCATTAATTTATTAGCAAGAATCAATAATATACCTCACATCCTTAGATAAAATCATTTTAGAACATTCCAAAGAATTCAATTTTCATCATGTTCATATAGGACACCTACATGGTTGATTGTTGTCTACCATCATTTGTGATGAGTTATAAAGCTAATAAAGTAAGGGAGTTGATTGATTGATGGCAATGTCAATCCTCATAATTGAACATCTTTTCTACAGTATTTTTAAACACCACAAGTTTTTGCACATCAACAAGAATAGAGAATGGAGCAAACTAGGTTAAAAGCCAAAGTTGTCAAATTAGATACACAAGTTACAAAGCAGATGTGTCATGCAAATCAATCTAAAACTCTTGAACTCATCTATGAGGAGTTGCTAGGAAATCAATTCAAAACTCTAAAACTAATTTTTAAAGAGTTGTAAGATTATAAGAATTTTAAAAAATTAAAATAGTAAGAAAAATATAATTTATTATTCCTAAACAATTAAATTTATAATAAAAAATAATAATGATTAAAATTTCAAAACTAACTATATTCTTCCTCCAATTTTACTATATGAATTAACCATTTGAATAACATTATATAGTTAAACCCATCTCTAATTTATTCCTACTGAGAGCATATCCCTGCTTGATGCCATAAAATCCAGCAGTCTTCAAGAGATTTCTTATTGTTACATTAGATACAATGATACAATGAATGTGAAGAAGATACTTTTGGAAGACACTGCTGTAAATATAAGTTCTATAAAAATATATTTCCTAACACATTCTTCTACAAAACAATAGAGGGAATCTTAATCATTCATCAGGATAGTCTAAAACAGAAAACATGATTAATATATCCCATGGAAATCCATTGTATTTCCCCTTAAAAGAATAATAATTACATATTCAAAATAAAAAATCTCTCAATGTATAGTCTATCTACAAGATTTTCAATAAATGTAGAATCCAAGTTTACAATAGAGGTTTAAGTTCAAAAACTTTGGAGAAATTAGTGCACTACCATGAACTGCATATATTTCATATTGCTCATTAAATTGAGTAGGAAAAGAGAATCTAAACATTACAAAGATTTAAGACTTGAGTAAACCACAAAAATTGCGGAGTTTTGTGACATACAGACTCTAAATAAACATAAAGAAGATCATGTTGGTGGGGATAAAAAATAGAAATTGATTTGAATTTGGTAAAAAGAACTCACATCCAAAAGAATACTACAAGTTACTTTGTATCTTCTTTGTATACAATTTCATGTATAATTCTTATTCATAGAACTTCTCCAAGAATAATTCAAATTCATGGGATTTGATGGGCCATCCTTAAATATCCCACATTAATGAAAAAATTAAGGTTGGAAAAATAAGTCAACTTTGACTATTTAACACTTTTAGCTTAGGAATAAAGATTTAGTATGTGATGTTTAAACCGTCCCAATTTTGATGAAATACATGATCTTGCTAATATATTAATCTCCACACTTCAAAAGCAATAGTTTTGCATAGGCATTGACTCTAGTACAGAAACATTTTATTACATAATAAAATATCAAAGCACAAGGGTTTGAAGTTGACTAATAGAGCTCATGGATTATAAGATCCCATCTAAAACGAAAACTAGATTGTTAAAAGCTATCTTGGTTTCTTATTAATTATAACTTTTTAATATGAAGACCGGAAAAAACAGCTTGCTAAATCAGATGGTTCAAAATATTCATTTTATTAATAATGTCTTTCTTCAATATTTCAATCTATTTAAATATAACTTTTTTAATAAGATTTCTTGATCCACATGCAACTTCTTAGGCAAGCCTTGAGACAAAGTGAACCACAAGGTGTGGAACAACTGAAAAAAGCGTTTTTGAATATGTCAGCCAAGATCTAGCAAAAAGGGGACAAGAATTTGATTTATTTAAGAAAACTTTGAAAGAGATAAGTGAACCCGTCACCCTTGTGGGCCAAATGGGGAAGAAGCGAAAAAAATAATAATAATAATCAGACATCCACAATTAGATAAGCATTGGAATGTAAAGGTCGTGTAGGCAACTGAGTATTAGGGGAAAAAATTAAAAAATAATAAGAGAATATGGAATTTGTAGGTCATGATAAATATCCGATTCCTCTTATACCTCAACCTCCAATGGTAGGAAATCAATTTATTTGTTTTCTCTCAAATTGTTTTATTAGATTTGTTTTACAAATGTTTGGTATGATGATGAATGTATTTAATCATATGATTTCATTGTGGAAGAAGTGATGGTTTTTTTAAAAAGATTAATTAAATTTTTGTTTTTTAAATTATTATTTTTGTTTATTATTTGATAGTTGAATAGGTTGATTAGATTTGTTAGTTATCTTATGTAAGCTTGATGTAAGCTTTATTTGACCAAGATGGTTTCTCTATGGAACATTAAAATATAGTTTTAAGATTGAGGTTTTTTAGTTTAACGTTTGATAATTGTAAAGAGATTCTTATTGTTATTTTGTTTTACACGTCATCTCATTGTGTAAACTTTTTTTAGTCTAGATGGTTCTCTTATGGATTGAGTTATTTTTTCAATTAGATTAAAATAGATGTAAGTATACTTTTCAAATTGATTTTTAAGAGTTCTTTCTTTGGTAATTACAAATGGTTGTTATTATCAAATTTATTGCACATGTATTATTTTGATTAAAATTTTCTACATAGTTCCCTAGTTTAGAATAAGTCATATTTTCTAGTTAGAATTTTAAAAAATGAAAGTGTAGCTTTGTTCTCTATAATTCGAAAGTGGTATTGCTCCAATAGAAGGTTTTTATGTTCACATCTTGACTTACCATTATACAAAATTCAAAAGCATCAATTTTTATTTAATGTTTAGTTTAAAGGAGAATCCATATATTATTGCATTCTATTGACACTGTGCTCTAATTTTTTGACAAGCCAAGATCCAAGAGACACAGTCAAATAATGACCAACAAAGTTATAAAGCAGAGTTAGCCAAATAACAATCATAAACATCAAATAAATTAAAAGCTAGAATTTGCATCACATTAACAAATGAAAATGCCCAAATATATACAAGATAGGGGTGAGAAGGCACAAAGCTACTATGACTAGACCTCAAATGTGTATAAAACATAAATGTGCATATGGAGGGTGATGCAAAAATATATGTAACCTCTCATGTGGCGAGGAGGGAATATATCAAACCTCTAATAAGGTGAGATGACAAAATCTCCAACCTCATGTGTGCAAACGTAATGAGACAAAAAAGTGTCTAACCTGAAAAATGTGAACTTAACTTTTAATGTTGAAGGTAAGCTTCACTTTTCCACTAAGTTTGACTTAAGCCTAGGTGCATGGCTAAAGTAAACCCTACACTCTAATAATAATTAGTAAATAAATGGTTGTACAAGGTCGCATTTTTGTTTTCCAAATATAGTTGTATTATTATATATGTATTTTCAATATTATTTTTATAATATTTTTTAACATATCATTTTGCATACACACACACACCAATATTTTTGTGATCCTTTTCAAGAGAAAGTTTTTGTGTGTATATGTATGTATGTATGGTGCAATCTCGTGCTAAGTTGGGTTCATTCTCCTAACCTTTACCTATCCTTATATACATGCTCTAAAATATTTAGCCCCAACTTATCTTATGCATGCACATAGTTTGAACATTTGTCTAAGCATTGCATTTATTACACCTATATGTATGCTTGGCCATATAATGTCATTATTCATCTAGATCAAACCATTTAGCCACCTAGGGTCATTTATATTTTTGTATGATATTGACCTTCCAACCATATACTTGACCTAGTTTTGCAATACTTCAATAAAATTTTAACCAATAGTCAACTAAGTATGTGTTTTGCACTTTGAGTTGAATACAAAGGTTGTACTAATGCATCTAAAGAGGCCTTATGGCTTAGAAGTTTACTTGAAGATTTGGATCTACCTCAACAAGTACCTAATCCATTATATTGTGACAATCAAAGTGTTATTGCATTGGCCAAAAATCTAGTTTTTCATGCAAGGACAAAGCATATTTCTCTCCAAAATCATGTCATTAGAGAACAAGTTGAAGACGAAGTGGCACTTCTCAATTTCAAGGGTAAGATCGAGTAGTTGATATTTTGAGAAAGCCTCTCTAAAGAGATATATCAATTTCACTATAAAAAAAAAATTGGGGTTACAACCCCTTGATGTAAACTCCCCAAGTAAAGATTAAGGGGGGGTGTTAGAAAACTAATCTTTCCTTGGATGTATTTAATTTGAGATATTCCAAGGATCCCTATAAGTTGTTTGTCTATATGTGATGACAAATTATTTTTGTAATTCCTTTTATAAGAAAACTAGTTTATGGACCTTCTTAAGAGGATATTGACACTTTGCACACACTTATAATGAATAGTGGAATTCATAGAAATGGGAGTTACACATGTAACTCCTTTCTCATCTCTATAAAAGAGATGTCTCTCTCACATTCTTCTACACATCACATTGATGTTATTGTAATGAGTGCTCTCTCTCTCTCTCTCTCTCTCTCTCTCTCTCTCTCTCTCTCTCTCACACACACACACACACATGCTTTGCCACTCATTCATAATATTCCACAAGAGGTTTTTATTTTATTTTCCCCTTTCAAAATATTTATCTCCTCTTGTTGATTATTTGGTGCATCTCTTGGAATTTTCTTATCTCGTGGTAACATCTCTTCACACTTTTCTCACTTGAATTTATTTAGTGCCCTTTCTCTATTTTCATTTACTTGCACATCTCAATGTTGATTAATTATCTATTTTTTCTGCATTAAATGTTTGTCTACTTCTTGCTTTACTTCTTACTATTTTGATTGTCTTGCTTATTCTTCATCTCCTTAACATTATACTTCTTGTTCTTGCTCTTCTTTATATTTTTTTTCTTCTTCATCTCATGTTTTTTTGTGAAGATTCATGTGTTGGGAGCCTCTAGGAATTTAATTTAAAATTATTCATCTAATCATCACATTGCAATATTTTATCTATATAGACATCATTGTTAATGTTATATACTTAATTTTATTAGTCTCTACCCTTACATGTCTAAGGTTATGGTATCCCTCTCTTAAATTGATGGTTCCTCTTTATAAGAATCCATTCTTAAAGTGAAATGGTTCCTTCCCTTATTTCGTGTTGAAGTCCCCACTATGATAAGAAAAAAAATTATAATAATTTTCACAAAACAATTGAATAATTATTGTAACTATCTCACTTGCCTCGATATTCTAAGGAAGTTAAGTAGAAAACTAACTTCCTACACTAAATTTGAGGGGAGGTTAATGTAAAACAATTCTCAAATCTTTATAATAGTTATAGAAACTTGCTAGAAAACATAAATAACATACATACCACAAACCAAAATTTATAAAACTCAATCTATTATTCAAAAACCCTTTTGGGAGAAAAGCCCACACTCTATTGAAAGTTGCCCAATATATTATTGAAGAAGAAATAACATATTATAGTATACAAAGAAAGTATTTTGCAGGAGTATCATCAACCAAAGATACAAGGTTAATTGAATAGATATAAGACCCTTACATATACACTCTATCGCACACACCTAATATATACGAGATACAATACATGAAACCATCAAAATGGTGTACAAAACCATGGGCTAAAAGCCACTTATAAAGTGATGTCCACATTATCTCCATTCAAGTATCTCTTGTGATTTGCTAAAACACATACCAACATATGTGACACCCTTTTATATCTCATCTAGATGTGTTCAACACATTTTAATATTTCCTACAAGCTAGCCAACTTCTAGAGAGCACAACTTTGAACTAGATGTCTAATTGACAAACTGTGATGTGAATATCAGGATTTAACTGTGTGATTTTTGAGTCAAACTCGATGACCCATGTTTCATGAGTAGTGATTCAACATGAATCCATCTCTCATGAGAATAAATGGAACACTTAGCACTCATTGGATCTAGGTGATGCTCACAGGGGTGAAGCACCGGGACTTCCCGGGAGGTCACCCATCCCAGTACTACTCCAGCCTGAGCGCGCTTAACTATGGAGTTTCCTCCACAGTTAAACCCAAAGCTTGCAACCCCATTTGCAAATGGGGTTGCAAGCTTTGGGTTTAACTGTGGAGGAAACTCCATAGTTAAGCGCGCTCAGGCTGGAGTAGTACTGGGATGGGTGACCTCCCGAGAAGTCCCGGTGCTTCACCCCTGTGAGCATCACCTAGATCCAATGAGTGCTAAGTGTTCCATTTATTCTCATGAGAGATGGATTCATGTTGAATCACTACTCATGAAACATGGGTCATCGAGTTTGACTCAAAAATCACACAGTTAAATCCTGATATTCACATCACAATTTGACTAGCTGTGGAAATCATCTCCTACTTATTAATTGACAAACTGTTTGAAGCACTGGAAATATTGTGACATGATCTATTATATTCTAACTTATTATTTCAATTTTTCACATTTTTAGGACATTTTAAAGAATTTAAATCGTTCAAAAGTGAATTTGTTAAATTTCTTTAGCAGCTTCAATAATAGAAACTTAAATATCTTTGAAATTCGAAATGATCTTGTAACAAAAATGTATTGGCATTCTTATCCAGCCCTTCTAAATATTTTGAAAAGGTTTAGGTAAAATCTAAGCTCATTTGAAAACTTACTATAAATAGTAATTGTATGTAAATGCAAGGTTGATACAATTTTTTCTATTATTTATCATTCATAAAAAAATCTAAGAACCTTGTTGATTTGTCACCCTAAGAAAAAATTTGGTACAAAACCTAAATTTTCAAACAATCCTACAAAACAGATCCAATGATTAAAAATATTAATTGTAGCTAAGTAGCTCTTACATATCATTTCCTAGAAAATACCCAATATTCTTGTTGATTTGTATACTTAGGATTAAACTCGGTGGAAATACTAACTTTGTAATAAATTATTTTTAAAATAGTTCAATTGCCTTCAAAAAATGATTTTGATTGGAGCAACTTTTACTTGTTCAACCCTCTACAATATTTATTTATTTTTAAATTTTTTTTGTCATGTGTGAATTTTGTTAAAAAAACTAATCGTACAATAATTTATTGAATTTCATAACAAATTCTCTCAAACTTATATTTTATCAAATTCAATATGGTCTTGAAAAAACTTTTTAAAAAGAAGAAAAAATCACTAAAATCATAGAGATGTGTGCTTCCCAAATTCTAAGTCTTCAAAAATTATCTTGTTTCTTGCCATCACAATGAGAAGATCATGTTCTAACATCATTTGTAGTGGAACAACTTATGTAAGAAAATAATATATAATAGGATTTATATATTGGTGCGAAACTTGATGATAATATTATACCACTTCAAAGAAGAAACCTCAAATAATCTTCAATAAAAATACAATATTCAACATGATTATAATAACTAACCTCTAGCTCCTATATATACACCATATTTGTGTATTGCATACTACCTAAGCCTACTTAAATACCTATATGACTACCCATACCTACTTAACCACCTACAAAAGACAATATTCATGAGTATATAATGTAGATCAGGTTTAAGGTAGTTATAAGATAGTTAATCTTAAATGTATGTGCCTATATATTTAAGGGTGTAGCATATTGTCATCTTTTAATAATAATCCTTAATATTGATTAATAATGGGTAATTCATAATAATGGGTAATTCAGCATAAAATGTTTATAATTGTATTATTCTTCTTCTTATTCTTGTTCTTCCACTTCTATGTTATTTCCTCCATCACCATATCCTACTTCTTGATATTTTTCTTATTTTTAATTTCCTCCCTTATTTGTTTCATCTTCTTTCTCTTGCTTCTACCCTTTGATGTTTTTGTTCCCAAATATTGTTTTGAAGCTCTATGGTTCAAAAATTTCTAGAACCTCGGTTAGAAAATAGATTCATGTAATTGATTTATTGACATCTTCTATATGTATATCTATATTTGTCAATCTATATAGATCCTTCCATTAACAAAGGTTATTGCACTTCTTTCATTAATTAATGGATCATATTTGTACTATCTTTGGCTCACAATAATTCTATAGGTACATTATAACTTTTGATTACTAAATAATACATTAAATCAATTTTGAGAGGGGTTCTTCTCAAGTAAGCCTCTATTTTATATTGCATTTTTTTATTGATTTCTTATAAATTGTATAATTTGTCTAGTTTTAGCACATATTTAATGTCATATAGTAATGTTGGAAGCATTCTTTGCAAGTTTTCTTCCATTAAAAAATCGTGAACAAAATCATGGTCGCATATTTGTCATATCTTTGCGAAATTGTACTATGAGATCTATATAATTATATTGTTCACTTTGCTCGATATGCTTATAAAAAATGATTTGAATATCTAAGAGATAGCGATATTCAATAATATCATACTAGGGCTATTTGTATATTGCAAGGGGACATTTCTTATTTAAATCCAAAACATATGCCTCTCTAGAATTGCTTGTGTAGTTCTAGATTCCTTGAATGAGCCAATCAAAATGTGAATGTGAATAAGAGACAAATATAACTCAATTCTAGATATTCCAAAATGAAAACAAGGAATTCCTATAGGACACAAGACACCACACAAACTTAGGTTTAATCATTCTTGAGAATTAGTGAATTATAATATTAAAATTTTGAATTTGGAAAAGATGAGTTTACAACCACTGCGCCCTTGTCTAGGGATTTGAAAGATGCCAAAATAAAGTATAGATAATATGTGTTTTAAAGTATGCATGTGTGCATATGTAACAAGTGCCAGTAGCGGCATGTATTTGTCGTTATAGTTTAAAATTTACTCACAATATAATTGTAGGTTTTTTTGTGTAATGAAATTTGTGAGGTTAGAAATAAGAATGTTACACATTAATTGTATTCAAATAGTTGATAATAATAATATTATTATCTAACTAAATTATAGACCTTTGATTTAATAATAATACTGTGATTGGATAATAATTTAATGAATTTGATTTAATAGTTGATAATAGTGTAAACCATTGAACTAATTTAAAATACGACGTGTTAATAGAATTGTAAAATGTCACAATAGTTAGAAAATAAAATTATTGTTATTTATAGGACCAAATATTTAGATTTAAAAATTATTTATTTTTATAAATTAAATATTTCATAAACTCACTTTAATCTAGAAATAAGATAACTAAAAATATTGTAAAATAGAAATCATTATTTGTTGAATCATAAATTGAATATTTAATTGTTCAATCTTAAATATTTAATTTTAATATTTAGAAGTAGAAATAGCATACCTTCAAAGTTTTTGACAAGTAAAAATTAATTTTTGAAATTTAAGCATTCAAAATTAGAAAATGATAACTAAAAATTACAATATTTAAAATACTATTAACTTCAATTTAAATATTTGATTTTTTCACATCTTCTTACTACTGAATGTGGAGAAATGGTTCTTAAAATCGAACTAATATGTATTTTAATAGCTAAAACTATTTAGTTTAAAAGTTAGTATTAATATTTATTTTGTAATTTTGGAAATCTTGGCTAAAAAAATGTAATATGAAAAAAGGGTTCCTATAAGATGTAACAAATTCAACCAATCATGTTTTGATAAATATTTTTTATAACATATAAATTGGACAAATAAATGTGAAAACTATAGAAATGTGCCAGTTAGAAGGAAAAGAATAGATTGTGATTGTTGGAAACTAATGAGTTTTGAGTGAGAGTGAATACAACACTATATTGCCTATGAAAAATACAATAAATAATTAGATAAGGTGAATGTAAACAAGTGGATATGGATAAGTGGTTAGGCTATATTAATGTTTTTAATGGTTCTGAGGTGGTATAGGGAAAGGGGATAATGCGATTTGTTAATATATCAAAGAATTTTTCTCATAACATGAGTATGTTAATCTCATCATTTAATTTAATTTTATGTGATAGTTTTGTAATGTATCAAGATTTGTCTACATAATTTTTAATCAATCTTTACTATTCCATATATAATGAGTAGCAAGTTAAGTAAGCTTGAACTTAGAAGAGACTCACTAGTTTATAATCTTAAAATAGAAAAAATATTCTAGAAACATCTAATGCTTTGCCTCATAAATATGGCATTAATGTAATGAATACTATATAAACTATTTACATAGTGGGAACAATATTTTTTAATCAGTGCTCCTAAAATATAAATAAATATAAATTAAATTACTTAAAAAACTAAAATATTCATTCACTATAAAACATAGTAGAAAAAAATTACCAAAATTCAACTCAAACTAAAAATAATAATTGAAATGTTCCCAATCAATTTATCCATAGCTATCATGTGCTTCATTATACACTATGTACAACAAAAATAATAACAAGTGCCACATAGTGGCTTAGTAGTTGTCTTTATGTTTTAGTATAAACTTAATTTTAATTTAATAAATTTTATTATAATATATAAAATACTTAAAGTAATAAAAGTATTATATAGTTATAGTTTTGATAATTATAGTAGTAAAGAATTTTTTTATTATAATTCTATATAATTATCAATTGTTAATTATAAAGTATAATTAATTTAAATCTTAATTTTAGTTTTATTTATATCATATGTTACTATTATATTATAAATAAATTATAATATCAAAATAATAATATTTTATAATAATAATATAAAATGATATTTCTTTAAAAAATTATATAATATAAAAGTATATTATATTGTTTTAATATTTTAATTGAATGAGAATAATTAAATTTTAAAATATATAATATTATAAGTATAAAAATTTAAACTAAATTGGTATATTTAAATTATTAAACATTAATAAATCATTAATCAAAAACTATCTTTTAAAAAGTATCATGTTTTTAAATCTATGAAATCCAATCCATGTAGGAATGAACAATCAAATTATAGAAAAATATTTTGTAAAAACTGTGAAGTTAAAAATCTTGCATAGTACACAATTTATTAATTTTATAATAAAACTTAAAAATGAATACTGTTAATGGTAGAAACTTAAAAAAGTTTTAATCACTACTTAACCCATGAAATCCAAAAATTGTCACAATAGTACTTAGCCTTGTTGGTAAACAGATTTGTCACAGTAGAATTTGTCCAATGGAGTGTGTGGCAAACTGTTCACAACAGTTGGATAGGCCCTTGGTATGCGGCCTTCCTCTACATTTAGAGGGGCAGCTCCCTCGTATGATATAAATTTTTTTAAAGGATTTTCAAATAAAGAATTTAAAACTTCAAAGTTCAAGAGAAAGTCATCCAAGATGAATGCACCACACGCCCTCACGACCTTCTTCGATAAACAAGATTGATAACAAGGGTGATCAATGACTATGCTTGAAAGCAACCAGTATTACCAAGCACATTCATTAACATTCATAAACACTCTCACAGTACCACGAGAATGTTTACTACAACAGATAACAATTTTGATTTTAGAATAAGAAACCCAAAGCATATCTCATTCCATTTTCTTGCACCAAGAAGACAAAAGAGATTTTCAATTTTAGAGATAAAAGATACACATACTTTCCAAAATTTATCTCTCAATCAAAATTTCAGCATAGTGTTCCCTTATTTTTAAAACCAAAAAGTCCCTTTACAAAGTCAATAGGTGTCCTTATATAGACATAGAGGTTAATAACTACCTTTCCGTGGTTAATAACCACCTCCAAAATACATAATTTTGGGAGGTTAATTAACCTCAAGAAAATTAACCTATACAAGGAAACTTGAAAAAACAAAACTTTAGCTAGAGTTCCTAAAGATGTTTACATATACAATCACTGATTCTTCTAGCTACTAACTCTATCTACTCGAACACAATCGATCTATCCCAAAAAGCCCTGTAAGCATCTAGGATGATCATTATTGATTCATAGTTTGAAATTAACACATTTTCCATCCTGACTTTGGTTGTGAAGTATCTATCTTGAATTTCTTCTGACTCTTGTCGATAGGCTGAAATGTTACAATCTCCCAGAGTGACTACAACTAGGCTGAGCTTCATCATAGTTTAAGCATCTAATACACAGTTCTCTATTTCTGAATGAATTTGAGCACTGAAGGAATCAAGGAGAAATTGACAATCAATGTGCTGAAGGTCACTTACTGGCGCCCCATCTGTGATAGTAGAGATTAATTCATCTGTACCTTTTGTTTTTAGCTGCTCCAAAGAAGCTATTAGCTTATTGAACTCAGTGATCCCTTTGCTAATGTTTACCACCTTCCAACCAACACTTTTACTCTAGTTACGTGTTTGGTTGTCACTTGGATCAGCAATAATTTTCTCAAGAAGTAGGGTGCTTGTATCTAACTTGGCCATTTCTTTTAATTCATCAGCTACTTTTTGCCAGTTGGATTTATGTTCCTTGCTATTTTCTAGCTCTTTAGAAATTTCTTGTATCTATGTGATGGCTTTCCCATATATCTATTTCACTCTAGTTATAAGTTTTGAAGCATCCTCTATCATCTTGTTTATCCAAGTTTTGATCATCATACTATGTGACTTGTGTTTGTCAATTCTTTCAACAACAGTATGATCTAAAATACCATTAGAGCCTGCTAAAATTGGTGACATGACCACAGCTTGGGCATTTGAAGGATTGCTAATTGAATTAATATAAGATACCAACATCTGAACTTGTTCCTTGAGTTGCTCCTTGGCTCTTTTCTCTTCCTTCGCCCTTTGCAACATCTGAGTAGCAATAACTTCAAAATTTTGAAACTCACTTTTTGCATTAGAAGGACCAAGGTCAACCTTTTCTAGAATGAAATTTGATTCAGATGCTTCATCAACACTCTTTTCAATTATAGGCTTGGCTAATTCAACACACAAGTTGCCTAAAGTTTCATCAATAGTTAATCTGGACATCACCTTGGTCTTTTTCACCTTAGGAGGCTTCTGAAGAATATTAGAGATCACATCAAATGGAGGCGAGATCATTTGAACAACTTTCTTCTTCTTCTAAAGACTGTTATGGAACCATAAATGTATAATTTTTGAAGCTTGTACATCACTTGTTACATTTTCAGCAATCATCATTAAGTCTTTTGAATTAGATAATAGGTTATCTAACTACATGATGTCTAATAATGGCATATCAGGAGGAGAGAGACTCAAATGAGGAGTCACTACATCATGAGGGGATGTAATAGGGACATGTGATTCAAAAATTTGAGTTCTTTGGTCTTTTTCATTGGATTCATTCCCTTCTTGATTCATTCTACCTTTCATTCTTGTCCTTTTTCTTTTGACTATAAATTTATCTGGTTGATTCAAATCTTCATCTTGACCTTGAGCACATGTATCTAGTTGTTGTATCTTCTCACTAGAAGTTGCTTCTATTTCCATCCGAGATGATTCCCCTATATTATTTCTCCTCTCTTTATTTTGAAATTCTCTAGTTGCTTTTTCAGCTATGACTTTACTGATCCAATCTCTTGTCCTTTTAAGAACATAGGAAGTCCTCTCCTTCAAGCTTTTTAACTCTGGAATTGACCAATCAATAGGAGGGAGATTTAGCAATTCAATTTTTCTCATAATAGTAAGGATCAACCAAAGAAACCTCATCATCATCTACACCTATCACTAATACATTGGGGGTCAATTTGCGACGGCAGGCAAATGTAATGTACTTTTGGCTTTTTTTTCAATTATAGCCCAACGACATTGCAATTGTGATGCTAACGGGATATAAGAGGGGAAAAAAAGGAAAACGTTGCTCATTTATTATACAACATGAACTCATTCCATTACCAGACGCAACGTCGATGGATGGAGGCAAGGGCAAGTTTGAGGTGAGGTGGCTTTGGTTTTGAGGTGAGGCCATTTTCAGACTAAGGTGGCTTTGGTTTTGCTAGTGAAGGGGAGCAATGGAGCCGCTAAAGAAGTAGACAGAGTGGAAAGCCTCCCAGGCCAACCCCTCGTAGGGTTTGCTCAGTTTTGCTCAGTAGGTCTTGTATTATTTTGTGAGTATCCACACTTCATTTATCACAAGTCATACAAAAGAATTTTCACTTTTACGCGGAAAACTTCATTTATTGTGGTTTTTCCTTATACTATTGTCCTCTGACCAATTAGTCAAGCACTGTCTCAAACAATAAAATTCTAAGGTTGCTTCAAGTCTATAAGAGAATTCGACATTTTTTTTAAGTTGATTTAAATCCACGTCAAAAGCTTCACCACACAAATATTGACCAAAAAGAGAGAATAGAACATTTTTCTAGAAAGACACTAATCGAACCTGATAAATACAACTATATCACTTTGTGAAAGGGCTTCAAGCACCAATACTAGGAAACTGACCACCAAAGAATAATATACAACTAAATTTAAATTTAAGTCTATGTAGCCAAGTTGAGAGCTTTGAGTAACCTCCTACATAAAAAAATATGAAAACTAACCCATGATCAAAATATAAATTGCTTCTCTAGACAAGAATACTATTTTATCCTTATTTATTTAACAAATCTAGAATGAGATAATAAGGCTATTCCTTTTCCTGGAAAAGCTTCAACTAGATGTGAAAACTGAAACATGATCAAGATATGGATTGCATTTCAGATAAGAATACTATTTTAAATTTTAAAAGTTATAAGATATGAATTTTTTAACCAAAAAATAGAATATGTTAAGGCCTGGAACTTGACAATTGCAACAGATCCTTGTTTATTTACCAAATCTAAAATGAAATATGCGGCTATTCCTTATTATTAGGAAAGGTTGCACTCAATCTGAAAACTGATCCTTGATCAGGATATAGATTACTTGTAGATAACAATACTATTTTTTTGAAATATTATTACATAAGGTATATAAATTTAGCAACATCATAGGAGACAATCACCTTGCAATTTTGATAGCTGCTTGCTAAATTACCAAATCTAAAATAAAATAATGTGGCTATCCCTTATTCTTCAGAAGCTCAGACTAAGTTTACAAGAACCATTCAGCACATGCTATGAATATTGTAAATATATAGAGAAAAGATTTCTAGAATTTCCAAACTACATTGACTTGCATATCCAGATGTTCAGTGTGTGCTTCTTTCTTCAGATGCTTTGAAACTTTGCTACTTACTTGCCATGTATCTAAGAGCCTCCTCAGATGCTTGGTGTTGTGCTTCCTTCTTTGTTCTACCTATACCTGCTCCTACTTTTTCTCCACTAAACAAGACCCGAACTCAATAAGAATTGTTGTAACAAATATAAATAATGTCAACACTAATTTAATCAATTTGCAGTATTGAACACATTATCTTTAGATTCAACTTAATATAACTTCCATGGGGATGTAATTAGAACCAATTCATTTTTTATGCACTATTTTCCTTCTATAAAGGCCAGCAACCTAGCAAACTAACCTCCACAATAAATTGGAGCTCCATTGTCTTATCCAAAAGAGAATTAAATTCCACCTGAGAAACAACTAATAAAAAATCTAGCAGCTAACAAGATACAAAGACAATCATGATATAAAGAAAATGATAGTGTGACAAATCCCAGTTGAATACCATTGTTCCACATTTCATTGCAATTTCTTGTAAAACTCCCATAGCATTCGAAGCATTGAGTATGTCACCTCCTCCTCGATTGCTATTAGTTGGCACTTTGTTCATGGAAGATTCTTCATCTTCTGATTAGCTCAATCAAAATAAGACCTTTAGTTTAAAAAATCCACCAGCATTTCCATATACAAGTCAGAACTAGAATTTGCATTATAATTGCATATACATTAACTTAAGCTTGTCAAATCTTTCTCTAAAAATAATAGATAAATTTTGCAAAACTTGCAATTCCACTGAATTTTTGCTTCACATTTCATCTGACATTTTTTCTATTTATGACACCTAATTTATGTCAAGCTTGGCACCAATTGATTTTGTGTAGCATTTTATGGTCACTGCCTCGTGAAACACCAATTTGGGGGAGAGACCCCCTCTGCAGGAGTCCACAAGGGGATATTTCATTTATCTATTGTTCACCATGTTGTACAACCTTAACCCAATCCAAACTCAAACAAGAGATCTCCAGTAAAGAGGGCATGCATATTCTTGCACTGCTTGATCAACATAGATATTTTTCTTCTTAAGAGCAGTTATGTTACCAAGCTCTCAAAAATATTAATTTCAAGGTTGAGCCGAGTTATTAGAGGATGTCAAAATTAGCCACATGCTTCACATCCAATATATATGCATGGATACATGGGAATAAAAATATAAATGTAAAGAATAAAGTTACTAAATAATAGCAATCAAAATGATAGTTATTAGAAGAAGAATTTTTCTATATTTGGGCAAATATTAAAATCTTTCCTAACAAATAAATACCTGAATGGGAAAATGAATCTAGAACCATATAATTACTTTTTGCTCTGTCATCTCCAAAAATTCCCTACTGGAAAGGAAATTTTAATAAGAAAGTCCCTTACAAACAAATTCACTTTCAGATAAATTGCAAATACATACTAGTCAATACATGAATGTAGCAACAATTAAAATGCCCACCTCCTCAAAAAGTCACCTTTTAGCCTTGCCTAGACACCTAACAATTATAGGAGAATTCTCCACACCATGATTGAAAGAAGGTTGTTGAATTTTTTTTTTCTAAAGAAAGAGAATCGGACTGAACAATTAATCCTTGAGTTGGCCTTGTAAGTTGCCTGGGACTCATGTCTTCTTTTGCTCCAAGCCATCCATCAGGCACCTGATTTGGAGGTACTAAAATTTGCAATGGTCTAATAGGTATAGGAGGATCAGCTGAATTATGTTTCCCAGTATCTTGGCCATGTTGCAGTATCAAAATTCACCTTCTTGTATCGAGATCCATTTATGATTGAGGAACTTCACCTTCTTCTCGAATTGGAGAACCTTGAATATTAGATTCTATACTATTAAGGGTTTGAGGTACAAACTGTTTAACTGCTAGAATCCCATGGGAATATTCTTGAAAATGTTCGATTGGGGTATCTGTACGAGATGGTCGCATAGGAATAACAAATGGAGGTGCAATAGCAGGTTGTGTTTGATCAGGAAGGTGAGCCATCATTTTAAAACCTTGATGGTCTGCCCTGTTAGAGGTAATCTCTGATTGCAAAGGAGAATTAGATTCCTGCAAATACAATAGCAGTAGTCAATGTAGTATAAGTCTTTCAATTTTTTTTGTGATTTAATAGACATCATCACAAGATTATATAATAACAATAACTTATCCTTGACAGTCACAATGTAGGGTTTAGAGAATTGGACTAAGAAAAAGCATCAATATAATGCCTAATTCACTAGATGATTAGGATTGTGATCTTTTCTATGCAGGATTAGAGTCTAGAGAGAACCACTTGTGAATTTTCAATTTAGCTGTCTATAGAATTGATTGTTCATATGGTTCCCTTAATATTGGAGAAACTATCCACTTTATTGCTCTCAGGAATAAAGAACATAATGCTGACATTACACATGAATACATAAACTAATATGCACTTTTAGGCATTGTTTCAATACAAAATACCACATTGATTTAGAAGAAACCAAGTTTCTCCATAAGGAAGAATATTATTGCAAGTGGAAATTAAGAGGTATTGTTGAAATTAAAAGGCATTTGCATAATCCCAATAGAGACAAATGGTGAGGTTTAAGTTACTCCTAGCAACCTATTGTAAATGCTCACAAATAAAGTTGTACACATTCATTGGTTTCTTCTTCCTCCCAATTTATTGCAATCTCTTGGCTTTTTTTATGTAATTTTTTTGTACTTATTAATGAACCTAACCTTAAAAACACTATATCACACACTTGTTTTTTCTTGCAATGAACTCTGGCATCAGCAATGTTAAAGATTTTAGCTGTGATAGAAATCTTTGTCTCTGATTTTTCTCTATGTATTGAAATTGAGATAATACCTATGGATTCTGTTTATAGTTGGATATTTGAGATAATATTATATGAAGTGACATGTGTCATGCATTTGGAAATATGAAGAGACTTGTATTTGGAAATTGAAGAGAACATTGGTTGTGATATGAAGAGTCTCTCAATTTTTTTTTTTTTTGTGTGTGTGTGTGTGTGTGTGTGTGTGTGTGTGTGTGTGTGTGTGTGTGTGTGTGTGTGTGTGTGTGTGTGTGTGTGTGTGTGTGTGTGTGTGTGTGTGTGTGTGTGTGTGTGTGTGTGTGATTGCTTTGTGTGTTGAGATAACGTATCAAGTTGAAAGCATTGTACTTGAACATTTTTATATCAATAAAAGATATATTTTCCTAGTGTGGTTGGGTCTTTCCCTTCAAGTCGAAGTGTTCTCCCAAAATAAATGTCTTGTGTCTTTTGTACCTTTTTTGTGTTCTTTGCTGCTATTTATCCTTACTTCTGGGAAAAACATTAACAATCAAGGGGAATGAGGCAATTTGTACCAAGATTATTTGGGAATGGAGAGATTTATGGTCCAAGCGTGAATGGGTAATGAAGGTCTAATACAGCACACAATGTCTGAATCAACATTGGAATTAATTAGTCTTACAAAATGGTTGATATTAGTTTGCCATGTTGATTTTGTCCTAGGTATAGTTGGTTCTGGTATAAGTCTATAAAGATAATACATAAGATAAAGCAACTTAAGATGTGTCAAGCAACTATTTTGTCAAGGGTCATAGCTATCCTTATTTAGGATTGCCATAAAATGATGAATAGAAAAACCCTTGATCTCTCCTTAGCAAATAAATCATATACCAATAATCTAAATTCATATCAATCCATTGAACAAAAGTCATCTTATGTAAACTAAACTTCTGTTTTGTTGCAAGATGTTCAAATAACTAAACTATTAAGAAGATTCTATCAAGAATATGTATCTGGGGCAATTGAAATGTATTTTGAAATTCTCACATACATTCTACTCATTATTGAAATTATGCAAGAATTATATATTTTATTGTGTAGATCCACCAAATATTGGTCATCTTTCAAAGTGATAAGAAGTTGCTTCTTGAATAAAATCTGATTGTGCAGAATTATTTTGATTGTTAACAAAATGTTATATCTTTAATATTCAATTGCAAGCATTTAGGGAAAACTAGAATCAAATGCAATATGTGAACAGTTAATTTTGAGAAATTTGGTCAATAAACTAAAGGAGAGGAAGAATCAGTTCAACCCATCTAACAACTACTTTGTGGGACTTCTAACTGTATGTAAGAAGTTAAATATAAAAATTCAAATACATTAGGACCAACATAAAACCTTCATGAATTCAACGTTCAAAAAGATATTGGATAAAACTATCCATCAAAGTAAACACTTGTACCTTGATTTTAGGTGAAAGCACAACATTTCAATCACACTGGAAAATCCAACTCCAAAACACAACCCTACTGACACTGGCCACCATCGATCCATCTCGTCTGTATCTCCATCTGCATCTGTCACTGCTATATTGTTCCTTTGTGTTTGGCCACCTATTTCACCCCCACCAGATCTCATTGCTCCATTTTAAATATGCCATATGGATGTCCCTATCTAACTATATATCTTTTAATTGCATATAATAACTAATTTATGTGCTTTTTCATTGCTATGTTTGACTCATATAATTGTGATCTCTCTAGCACTATGATGTTGTTTAATATGTCTTGCTAAAGCTTGTAAATTTTGTTCCTTTTGCCATGTCATGTAATATGTCTTGCCTTGTCACTTATATGTTTTGAAATTGTTGTTAGGCCTTGTAGCTTGTATAATTTGATTGCTAGAGAGCTTCTACAGCTAAGCAAGAAGGTCGTTACACAAGTTATAGCCACGTGCTCAGGTATGAAAATTGTATATTTTTTAATCTAATGTATATTTTAACTAGACTTTTAGCTTATATGTTTTGAAATTTCTTTTAGTGGCTTAATGTTATAAGATCTCTTGAAATAAGACCTTCAAGCGGTTGGTCAAAGTTTTACAAATAATCTTATCCACAAATTTTCCTAGAGCAATTGACTGAATGTTATAAAAGGTGATTGGGTTAAATGTCTTAGGAATAAAGTCAAAGAAAGTATTTTTAAAATATTAAAGTATTTAGCTAGGTCTATGAATATTTGTGTACTTTTGACAATTTTTCTTAGTTTGTGAAAGTTGTAGATCGAAGTTTTTATAGCTCAATTTTTGCTTCTTGCGAAGAATGATCATGTCAGATAATATAAGTGAAGAAAAAAATAGGGAGACAATTGCTAGATTGTGGTCTAACTTGAAAAGAAAAGGTGATGGAAAATGTTATTGTCCTTGCAAAATTTGTAAGGGCTTAAACCGTAGAAGACTGCTAATCAAAACAGTTAAGAGACATTGTAGGGAGAATGGTCACATTGAAGGGGGACATGACTATCATCCACTGGTAAGTTGGTCATTATATCATTTTAACAATTTATATACATATGAAATCACTTGATGATGAGTTGATTATCATAGTTTATTTATGTTAATCAATTTTATATAGGTTGATCTCCCTAGGGAAGTACATGATATGAACCACAAAAATCCAAAGAATACAATTTTTGAAGTGGAGGAACATGGAGGTGCGAATATCCAAGGTGAAGATAATGATCCCATGGAAGATGATGATCATGCGCCAGAAAATACAATTGAAGATGATGGTATAAATACATTGATCCATGACACATGATGATAGCCTTAATGTACCTCTACTTGAGAAGGCATACGAGCCCCTATACAAATACTCCCAAACAACTCTTCTCTCTGTTGTATTGTTGTTGTTGAACTTGAAGGTTATGAATGGTTTATCCAACATAACAATGTCACGTATGTTAAGGTATGTCATATATGTCTTTATAGTTAACAAAGGGTGAATAATGTACCACTAATATTATTTATATTAACAACTTATATTTTTTGCTATAGATTGATAGGCGAGTTTCTATTACCACCATCAAATATTCTACCTCACTCATGTCGAGAATTATCTGTTGTTATGAAAGATATTGGAATGGAGTATGAAGCAATACATGCTTGTCCCAATGATCATATTATATATTATAAAGAACATGAATTTGCAACACAATTCCATGTATGTGATACAAGTAGATATCGAACAGATTGACTAACAAAAAAGGTGCCTCAAAAGGTTCTTTGTTACATCCCCGTTACTCCACGGATGTGAAAATTATTCAGGTGTAGTAGCTTGGCTCAATTTATGGACTATCATGCACGCAATAGAAGTCGAGATGACATTATTTGAATCCCTACGGATGGTTCAAAATTTATGCACATAGAGTAAAAGTGGCAACACTTCAAAGAAGGACCTCGTAATCTCAGGCTTTCATTGGCACCGGACGGTGTCAATCTAGTGGGAGAGATGAGATCTATTTACTCGGTGTGGCCTATTTTTGTTATCAACAATAACATTCCTCCGTGGATGTCAATAAAGAGGGAGCACATTATGTTGAAAATGATTGTTCCATGTATCTTATCATTTGTAGTTATTAATTTACATGTACTTACAAATCTTGCAGTAAAACGGTCACAATAATTATGTAATGTTACTGTTCATTCAAGTAGGTAAATATCAAGTAAAAGATATGAATGTATATATTGAGCCTCTTATAGATGAGTTGGTGGAGTTATGGAACTATGTCACTATGTATGACATGTCTAGACCAATAGGACAAAAACAATTTCAATTCCATGCAATACTTGCATGGACAATACATGATGCCCCAGGGCTAACACATTTTTGTGGTATGTTATAGTGAATTCAAGTTGCGCACGATAATTCTAATTATAAAAATCAACATATTTAATAATCCAATTATATCATTATCTTGAAGGCCTTCAAAAAAAAGGGAAAATTTGCATGTCCAATTTGTGGTCCAAAGATGAAATCTTGTCATTCAAAAAGTTTAGGAAAGCAGGTGTTTGATGAGTGTAGACACTTCCTCCACAGGAATCATAAGTATCGATGTACGGAAAAACATATTTTCAATGGGATAGAAGAGACTACATCAAAGCCACGAAGAATGACACCTCGCCTATGGAAGTTGGAATATAATAGAATTAATCATCGAGGTAATGCCATTCCACCTAATGGTTTATGTTTGTAATTTATATATTTCTATTTTGATGTTTGTTTACTAATTGTGTAATTGATGATCGTGAAGGTCATCAAGGTAGTACTGACAACCTTCCAAAGGGACTAAAAAGCTATCCCAGACAATTTAGTAGGTTTCCCTACTACGAGCAGTTACAAATTGTGCATTTGTTTGATACTATGCATATTGGAAAGAATATAATAGAGACATTGTGGAAAATATTGGATGGAAGGCGTGATAAAGAAAAAATTGTCAAAATTTGTAATGACATTCATGAATCCAATCATGCATTCAAGAATTTCATTCACTCAAATAGCAACAAAGATCATATTAATATAAGTGCCCTTCCTTGGTTATTAACGGAGCAGCAAAGTGATGCCATAAAAGAAGTCATACGAAAAATTTGATTTCCCACAGGATTTTCTACGAACATAAACAATCTCATATCAAAAAAAAGTGAATTTGGGCTAGGGCTCAAAATGCATGATTGGAATACTATCATCAAGGTAAGTTATGTTCTTCTGTATTTACAATATATTCATAAACTACGTGTATTGTTCGTTATGTTATGTTAGAAAATAATGAAATGATTGGTTTATAATTACTGCAGTATGTGCTTCCTCTATCTCTCCCAGAGCACTTCAACAATAACATCAAACAAGTGATATATGATCTTGGAAAACACATGAGGTAAGCAGTAATATCTATTCAATTTGTTGTATATATTTATTATATTCGTGATTTGTTTTTCTTGCTATGTAATCTATTGTATATTATTTTGTAAAGTCTCGTATCTATATATTTTTTGTGACTTGAATCGTTTAATGTAGGTGGTTTTTATTTAAATAAATCCATAAAGATGATATAAACTATTGGAAGAGAAGAATTCCTCATTTACTGTGTCAAATGCAAAAGTGTCTACCTCCAACTTTTTTCAATGCACGGGAACACTACCTCATACACCTAGTTGAGGAGATTGAATTTTGTGGACCTGTACACACTAGGTCAATGTGGATGGTTGAGAGGCACTTGAAATCTTTGAAGGTTTTGGTTCGAAAAAGAGCACATCCTGAGGGTTCTATGGTAGAGGGATATATGGTATACCAGACTATGGTGTACATTATTGAACATCTTCCTAAGTTTGCATCAAATATCCATGTAGATCGCATTTGGGATCTCAAGCCTTTTCAAAAATTAGAAGGGGAGTACTTGATTGGGAAAGGTATATTGAGGAAAGTGAGAGGTAATAAATTATAAGATATTATTGTAATAAATTATTTCTTAATCTTCAAAATAAATCAGTTGTAAGTTGTCTATTTTTTTTTTGTACAGGTGCTCGAGAGTGGGATGCACTACATTTGCATATTGCAAACAATCTTGATTGGATGATGGTATGGATTGAACAATGTCAACATTCCGATTGCACATTAACATGGGAAGGTGTATCCTCATTGGTTAAAGAAGCTCATCTTAATGGAGATTCCAATGTTACGCAAAGGGAAATAGATTTAGAACATGGTTCAAGAGATTTCCAGGTACATACAAATTTATTAATCACCCGTATGTTTATCAACTCACGATACAATAATTTTGACATGTTTCACATATTATTGTAAGTTAAACACCACAAGGCTATGTTCTGTAATGGTAAAAAAATTTGTGTCAAAGTGTTGGATGACACGAAGAAAACTTGTGATTCAGGAATAACTGCAATCTTTCAAGTGACTAATATTTCATCTAGAAATGACTTACATCCTTGAGAGTCTAAAAATTGATATTATGGCTTTTTGGATGATATACTTGAGTGTGACTTTAGTTCCTTCGAATTAGTACTCTTCGTTGTCAAATGGTACAGGCTACGACTTAATCCAAATGATCCTAATAGAACTATTATTGAACATGATAATGGATTTACAATGGCTAATACAAGGTCGTTTGAGCCAGTTGGGGATAAGCCCTATGTTCTTTCAAGCTAATGTGAGTAGATATTTTACTCAGAGGTTCCACATAAATTAGGTTGGTCATTTGTTGTTAGACATGAACTGAGAGGAAAGCCAATAAAGTATAATGTGATGGAAGAAGAAGATATCGAAGAAGTAGAATATGATGTAGATGGTGATCACAATCGATAATTATTGGATGATGTTCTTGACACAAATTTTCACAAAGAAGAAGAAGATGATGATGACAATGATGATGAAGATGATGTTGATGTTGAGGATGATGATGACGACAAAAATTACGATGACAATGATGATGGTGAGGATGATGATGATGATGACGATGACGATGACGATGATGATGAGGAGGATGATTATGATGATGATGATGATGACAACGAGGATGATGATGATGAAATTTAGATGTATGCCATCAATCCTTAATCTATTTAATATTCATTTCTTCATAGAAATATATTTGTCTTTTATGGTTACATAGTTTATTCATTATCTATTTAAAAGCTACAAGTTTCAACTACAAATAGAATATTGCTAATCTAAATTAACTATTAATCTAAATTAATTAAATAAAACTATTTAAAACACATATTGATGCATGAATGTATTGAGCCTTATTTTCTTTCAGGTCAAAAGCATTTGTAAGTGTTTAGTTTAGAAAAGGGAATTCATTAAATATCTATAAAAGGGAGTTGTACCTAGAATTCATAAGGAAAACATAATATAAGTGCTTACCCAAATTCTTGGTTAATAATTCTGCCTCTATAGGTGATGCAGAGACCCTAGGTGGACTTGCAGTCATTCATAACAAGAGGGACTTCCATAGTGTTCTCACAACACCAACCAAGCATCTTCATAAGATCTCTCTCCTTAATCCAAGCCAACTCCATAACCTATTAGAGTGCACACCAAATCCTTATGCCACCTTAGGTTCTACATCTTTGGAATAATCCCATGAATGTCCCTCAATCCATCCAATGGATTCATCCAAGCAATCTAATCAACAAACTATCAAATGCTCACAATGCCTCAATAGGTGCCAAACTTGACTTCACCTTAACTAGGTGTTTCCTCCACCTCCACACACATCAAAAAACTTCAAATAGCATGTCCCCAAGGTGACTAAGCCCACAACTCATCAGCTGATACAAAAACCCAGTTTTAGCCCTTCACTAGGCCTACTTCCCTAGTAGGCTTATAATGTGAGCCTGATTTAAGTGTTATATTATGTACCTTTCAATGTTTTTAATTTTTATGTGATTCTTATGATGGATGTGAGTATGATTATTATGTGATTATGCTCATGATAATTGAATTACATTTGCAGGAAACTGAACCCCTTTCAGGATCATCCTGCACAGTCCCATGGATCGATAGGTATAAGTCAATACTCCTTATAAATAGTCTATTTAATACACTTATCAATAGTAAGACTGATGTCTTCTAAGATCTCTCCCATTTGCAAGTACTAGCAAATAGGTATTTGTCAGAAGTGTCTTCCTCGAGTGAGGGAAATATAGGAATAGAAGAGGAAAGTGAGACATGCAGTTTATCTAGAACAGGGAGATTAACTAGAGGTCAAAGGACTAGAAGAAAAATCAATAAATGCATGAAATTTTTCCTTGCTCAAGGGAGGTCATGTTCTTATGATGATGAGACAGAAGGCAACATTGAGGTGCCCTTGAGGTACCAACATCTACAGAAACATTGGGTACCTAAGGAACTTCCTCCAATAAACACTAATTTTTGTGTTAACGAGAAAATATATCACATGGCACCATTATCATTACATGGTTTGGGCCTATTTTCTATAGACGTCATAAAGGTGTCTTACCAAAAAGTTTCTAAATTGATGGAGTATGTTGGACCATGTTACGATTACAAAATTTGGATGCATATTGTTCAATATAAAAAAAGTATGCGTAGGTATGCCCTCTCGAAAAATTATATACAACAGCAAGACAATAATCAAAGTAAAAGAATGGCTATATACATTGATGGAAGGCTAAAAGCAATAGGGAATATTGCGGGTTTTATAAATAGTACATGACCTGGGTCAACTATAAAGCAACCCAATTGCATATTTGAGGCCCACGAGGGAAATCATGTATTCATCTGTGCGATAAAATTAATACGTGCAGGGGAAAAGCTTCTTATTGATTACAATTTGAACTACATAGATACAAACGAGGCTACTATCATGGGGGTGGTACATACTATTAAACCAACTTCTAATCAATGACTCCAACATACCATTTAGTCAATAAATTTTTGGCTAACATTTTTATACTTGATCTTTGACACAGGGACACAATATGGAGCAACCACTTGGAGGGGATGCTAGCGATGTTCCTGGCTCATCTACACATGAGCAAGTAAAACTCATTGTAATTGTGCAAACTAGATAGAAGCAAAATGTTATTTTTTTAATGTTGTTTTCTTCATTTTTTTAGAGTAATTTTGATAATACTAATACTATTGTTGTCACAGAGGGCCAGTGGTCAGAGGGAGGGAAAGGAACCTGTAGTCCCTAATCAGCAGGCCCCCCTTAAGGAGGACCCTTTCTATATTGATTTAGCAGAGATCGATGACCCGATCGGTTCGATTAAAAAGGTGCTAAAGAAAATTGGTAGAGAAATTATACATTTGGCAACCATAAAGCCTACTATTCAAGAAATAAAAGATAGGGGATTTGAATTATTGCACACCTCTAAAACCTTAAAAATAAGTATTAATAAATTTTTTAATTATAACAAGAGTTCAATAATGGTTTTTATGTTATGCTATTTTACGGCATTAATTAAAATATGGATGCGTTGTCTTTACAGAGTTTTTTGCGTGATTTCAAGCCCCGTTCCCATGATGAGGGTGCTACAGGTGGTTCAGGTAGATCACATGTTCCATTCCCCACTTGTGTTTTCCACTGAATATATATAGGAATGATCATAATCATTAAAAATACATGCTCGAACAATCCTTTTTTTAATGCTCTAACAATCTTGTCCATGCTAGTCCACGCATTCTATATTTATGCATGCTCTAACAATTTTATTCTTCAGCTTCAAATCAATTGTATCCTATGACGACGTCGCCTCCATCCACAACAACTACAAATCTCTTTCCGACTGTTGAGTCGACAACATGTAGCTTACAGCCATCGACTGTTGCACCATCTACTAGTACACAAATCCCTCTTTTTCTCTCTTATGACAGCAACAAACAATTTTTTTTTACAACTTTTTAACATCAATTATCATTTGTTCTTTTATACTTCGTGACAAAGACTTATGAAACTTATGAAACTTTTTGCAATAGGAGCTACAGCATCATTTCCTGGATGTTCCTGTGTTCCTAGTACGGGAATGGTGAAGGATGTCATATTGATCATCAACGACAATGAAGGCATTCCATTAAAAGTAGCCAAAGTTCCAGGTAGTTTAAAGTTATTATTATTCTATAGTGATATAATAGTAATTTAATTTTTGATCACTCTTCATCGACTAATGATCCCATGATTGTTTTGTAGGGAATGATGTTTTTTGGAGAAAACTTGGTGATGAGTGTTTGCGAATATTCGGGCCCACCCTGCGTACCTGGTGGAACATCATATCCTAACTAAAACCCCAAACCAGTATTTTGATTTCATATCATTGCTAGAATAGTTTTCCTTTTCATCCATTTCTTGAACTATATTAAAGGTAGCTTCACATCATTTATGAGTCTAACATGTTTTTTTTACTTAAAAGGTGGAATAACCAAGACAAATCGTTGAAGGATGATCTTATAAAGAGCATGACCCAACTCTTTGGACCTCGTGCATTCGAGAGAAACAAGCTCCTTGAAAAAGCTGGTTTATGTTTAAAGTATATTAGGGACCAGTACAGAAAAAATTTATAGGATAACCCTAGGTATGAGCGTCTGCCCTATGTTCCTAAGGCTAAGTGGCAAGCTCTGATTTTGGATGGAAAGTATAAAGCTGAAAAGAAAAATAATATTACACCAATAGAGAGTACAGTTAGGTATGTGATACTATTGAGAATGTAATTATGTGCTAATTAACCTCTATATTTATACTATCTAACATATTTCAAACTTTTCATAGATTGCCTGACACATCAAAGGCAACAAAGGCAAGACTATAAAAGCACAGGACACACAAGCTCGGCTCTGGTGGTTTTTTGAAACTTCAAGCATGAGTTGCAAGTATTAGTAAATGAAAAATTGTATCAATTTTTTTATATAATGTGATGGGAAATGCTAGGATAGACTAGCTTGTCTATGCTCTTGATCCTCAACTTGGATCTCAATGTTCCTCCACACCAATATATGATGTAGAGTAACACACTTTGGCAGCACCAACAAACTCCTAGCACCTTGGAACAACTAAGAAATTCAAGTTATCACCCCAATCCTCTGTTCTCCACAAGAACATTCAAGGCTTGATTCACCTTCAAACAAGAAACTAATCTGCTGTTACAACTACTCCTTTAATTCATGGACCCAACTCATCACATAAGGCTACATACTAGTTACTTCTCCCTTGTACCATTCAAGGCCTCATACACCCAACCTTGACACCAAGTGTTTTGGACAACTCCAACCCTCTAACATAAATGGAAACCAAAACAAACATCAACCCAAAACAAATCAAGTCTAAGGCAAACTTGTTGTTACTAGTCACAGGGTAGATTGCAGCACTTGACCTTTATTCTACACACCCAACCAAGAGTGCAATTGGATCCTCTAGGACTCCCACACACCAAAGATAGTTTAGAACAACTCCAACATGACCAAAATAAGGTGTAACAAGGGTTGGAAACCCTGCTAACTATTTACCATTTCCTTTTGATAATTTAACTACCCTCCATTTGTTGATGAAACAATGCAAGTAAAATTCACCATACCACGCAAAAATGTAGGGCTAAGAGTTCAAGAGATGCCTCACAGAAGAGGATAAGAGAATTGGCTTCCAACAAGGCTATGGAGCCATGGCTGAATGGCTATGAGCTGAAATCAATGTGGAAGGTTCTAATAATGACGCATCTTAGCCACAGGTAAATAAGCTAAATGAAATTTATTTCAAATTGAATACTTTACCAATTATTCTATTTGATGTTAAGTTCCAATATAAAGTGAGTATATCTGTTTTAAGCAAGCAATGATAACAATGCGTAGGATGTTGGAATGCAGCCTGACAATCCTTCTATACAATCTGTGGATGCTAAAGGTTCGCATGATGTGCATCCCAGTGGTGGAGGTATACATTTGCTATTAAATTTTTTATATGTAATTGCAATTGGTGTTTGGATTAATGTAACATTTTGTATAGCAACTATAGAGGATCGAGGGGTCGATGTTCATGAACGTGTTGACGTTGAGTCCAGACAAAATTATGTGGTCAGATCAAGTAAAGAGTGCCACAATTATGTTATTTAAAATAATTAAATACTTGTAACAATTATAATAAATTATTTTTAATTTAACTCTTTTATTTGTTATTGCAGAGGACCCCCCTTTGCAATAGCATAGGAATTTGAGATCATCAAGAATAAAGAACAGAACAACTGATGAGGGGGGAATTGATCATGACATTGATGCTCCTCTTAGAGATTACATAGAAAAAAGAAATAGAAAGAAAAAAAAGAAATGATTTTCATCTACATACCTTAATTGATAATGACTGAATTTTATGTCTCAATGAATTTAATTATGTGCTAATGAATGTTCATGAATTATGTGTTAATGCAAAATATTGATGAATGTTGCATGTTAAGGAATCTAATGTGTTAATGAATGTTATCATGTGATATTGATTGAATTTTATCATGTAATATTGATTGAATGTTACATTTAATTAATGGTTGAAAGAATGAATGAATGTTAGATGTTAACGGGGAATGTAGAGTGATGTTAGGGGGAGGGGGGTGGGGCCAAATGAGCTTCCACCTTCACATGGTTGGCCCTATTTAGTAGAGATATTAAACTATTCTCGAAACAAAGTGAAGCTCAATAAGATACTAAATATTTATCTATTTTGTCCTATGTTTAGACTATTGTCCTATGCATCTAAGGCTTCATGCTTTGAACTATCATGAAGTTCTAAACTTGTAGCTTTTTTATTGCATCCTTGGGATCTCAGCACTGTCTTGGGACTGTGTTATCACCAATGATACGATTATCATAATTAACTAGGGAAACAATGAGTCCCTATGTTTCATTGGATCTCATGCAACGATAGAAATGCAATGAGAGTACAGATACTTGTCATAAAACTTGAGAAAACCTTTGCGTGTCTACCCTGCATTATCATACAATCAACTTACGATTGATGCATGTGTACAAGTTCTTAAAATTTACAGTACAATTTCCTCACTATCATGATCAGCCTCCCTTTTCCAGATGATTCCTAACTCAACAAGTGAGAGGGGAAAAAGATTGACCAGCATCCATCTCATGCCAATAGATTGTAGTTAGACAATGTCAAAATCAAAAGATCATAATTCAAGTCAATAGAAATAATTAAAATATTGCCTATATATGATTTGCAAAACACAATCAATTTTACCAATCTTATTTATAAATTATTTGAATAGGAGGACCTATGGAAAAGATTTAGACTAACAAGATATCAAGTCATGGATATTCGTAAAATAATAAAATACTAATTGAAATAAATTTGTATTTAGTGTCATCACATTTAGTTCATTGTACCGAAACATCAAATGCACACAAATAAATAGTTAGTTAATAATCAATTTTTTATTCGCATAATGAGTTAATAAAATGGGTTGTGAAAAATAATATAGAATGCTCATGGAATGTGGAAAAGACAAGAAAGCTTATGAATAATATAATCAGGGCCACAAATGTCATACTCAGTGTCTCACCTCATTGTAACTTAGCCTAAATTGGAGAGTTCAATCTTCAAAAAAAATCGCAAACCTTACTTTGATTTCCACTTTTTTGTATCATGGATTGTTTAAGTAGTATACAAATCTAGTCCTAATGTCATTATTATTTTTTCTTGTGAAGGTATATGGGCAAGTATGAAAATTGTGTGCTATTTTGATGGGAAAACTTATGAATGGGTGGGAATAAATTGACAGCGCAATATTATGGGTAAGGTAAGTATTATCTTCATGCTCAATTTTCCTTATCCAAGTAGAAAAGTATACTATTTTTTAAAATTTCTACAGTGGCAATAAGGGCAGGTATGGACAAATGCTTATTGCCACTGTAGATGAGGTAGGAACTTCTTAACTATAGACTGGTAGCAAGTGAACTGTTTGAATTTCCTCATTCCAACCCCATGTTACCCCTTTTGTGGGGAAGAAGAATATTTAACAAATTGTTTTTGACTTTGTTCTTGTGTGAGATTGCTAAAACTCCCATTCCAGGTCTCTTCCATTTCACATGGTCATAGAAATCCACTATTCCTAGATCAAAAAGACAAAAAGAAGCAACACAACACTAGGCTAGCTCTTTCACAACCTTAGCCAAGTTCCTCCCAAGGCTATCCACTTCTTCAATAAAGTCCTTTGCAATCGAACTAGGAGCTACCTCAATTGCCTTCTTTGTGCTCAACCCAGTACACTTACTAGGACCACCACTGAAAGAGATACTAGAAGGGGACACAATTTCTTTCAAACTTCTCTTACCTAGAATAGCAGTAGTAGCATAGAGACTAGAAGTCACCATATTCATATTCTACTCACTATTTTTTATAAGCTAGCGAAGTTTGGTCTCATAATCCAAAAGTTTACATGTCACCAACCTTGCTTCCAGTTCCATCCTTTTATTTTTCTCTTTCTCTAGACTAGCCTACAAATTCCTAGTTGTCCTTTTCAAAAAATTCACCTCATTATAAATCCCACGATCAACCATTAGGGAAATATTAGCCCATAATTTAGTTTTGTGAAGAAATTCAAGATTTCCCTCTCGTACCTTCCTAGCCATATTATTAGGAACATCAATGACATAGTTAGCCTGCTCAGTATTAATTTCTTCAATCCTAGTGTCTTTTGGACCCCCAACTAAACCCTTTTCCCCCACAACATCAAAGCCTTCCTTCAAACTCACCAACATTCTAGTCCACATTAGGCAAATTCGCCATATGTTTATCCAATTCACAATCTTGGGCATCCTACAATTCTTCCTTATTTTTTATTAGGAAGATCCCCATCCTTCCTTAATTCCCTCTTTGTGACATTATCCTTTAGAGTATCTTGTTTGTTACCTATAGTCCTTCCTTCCTCACCTTTATTGATACTTTTAGTTCGAGGCTTATCCTTTTTACCTTGGCTCTTAGTTCCCTTTGGGCGTTTCTCCTCTTGTTGCAATGTTGTTGCTATAGTTATTTTGTTCATGATGCTACTATAATTCTGCTATAACAATGTTGTTAACTTTTCTTCTTAATCCAATTAAAAATAGATATGGAATACACATTATTGTTATTATCAAATGTTTGTACAGAGGGAAAGGAGATATGTGTCCCTTGTTTATGTGTTTAATTTTTTTCTAATGTTGTGAACATAAAAATTTATTACATATTTATCCAAATAATTGGCACCTATTCTTAGTATTTTGACATCATCCAAAATCTTCCATAATCTTGAAATTTCTTTTTATTTTTAATTCTCGATACATTTGTGAGAATGCTTAGCTGATACCATAAGGAAAAGTTAGACAAAGAAAAAAGTTAAAACCTCCAAAATGTCTCAAAGTATATCATTCTTATTAAATTCATTACATAAAAGTTACATAGTACTCAGGCAAACTATAGAGTTTGATAAAGAGGAAAATACTGTGTGGGGTCTATGAATTATTGGACATGATATAGGAAAATTCATGAAGTATGGTGAATGTTCACAGTATTTATTTATTTTTGCATACACAGGTGCATTTGAGAAAGAAAAGCGGGCAGGACTTCAAATCTTGTGAGAAGACTTGACTAGAGAGTGTAACTGATGGAGTGAAAATCCAGTGCAGCAGAGGATTTGAAACCCCATAAGGAAGTGTGACTCCTACAGGTTGATGCTACACTTTCTTGCATACTTTCGGGTCCACACACTATAACACCCACAGTTTTTCCATCCATTTCCAGACCAAATTTTTGAATGATGTCTTCTACTTTGACATGCCAATCACAAAGAAGAATTATAAGTATTTGGGTCAAGAAAACTACAAGAATGTTTTAGTTCATAATAGAGACATATAAAGTAGTGGATACAAAAACAAAGGTATGCAACACATGGAGTACTAGATACTTGTGATATTGCTATCAGGATTCAAGTGTGTAGTTATTAGGTCAAACACATTAGCCCATGTTTCATGAGTAGTGGTTCAGAAGAGCCCATCTCTCATGAGAGTGAATGGAACACTTCGCACTCATTGCATCCAGGTGTTCCATTCATGGGTCAGTGAGTGCAATGAATTTTGAGTGCCCCATTCATTCTCATGAGAGATGGGCTCTTGTGAACCATTACTCATGAAACATGGATCATTGAATTTGACCCAAAAACTACATGGTTGAATCCTAATAGCAATATCACAATTTGACTTGCAACGGAAACTCCTACTTTTCTACTAGAAATTAGAAAGCATGTATGGTTTTGCACTTTTCTGACATTTTTAGATAGATAAAATTAAAAAATATAAAATATAAAATATATTGTGTGTTTCATGAATTCTTTATAGCTTAGTGCTAGACCCATGTAAGCCCGGTATAAAATTTTTTAATTGCCCCTAGTCCAAGTTTTGGCACAGCCAGTCGCTTTGCTTAGTTATAGATGGTGAAAAAATAATCAAGTGGCATCCTTCCATGATTTCCATAGCAGATCCATAAGGGACAAAATCTTTTTTAATTACACAAGAAATGAAGTTACTTTGAAGATTAGGTTGTTGATGATAATGGATACTGCATCCACTTAAAATGGTGTCGCTTTGCTGCTCCCCTATATTGCCTCTTGACTGCATCTCATACATCTCCTGTGTTGACTTGTGGACTTTCTTGGTTTGAACTCTTTTCCAAACCATATAAACTAAGCCTCCAAAGATCACAATCACCAATCTCATGCACATAAATGTGATAAGTCCTCTGGCCCACCATGGGAACACAGTGTAAGTGTTGTTATCCAATGGGTATATATAGAAGTGATTTAGTACGATGTTGTGAGGCCTCGCCCCGACCCTTTATAGCCTTAGTTGTTACTTTATCATTTTGATACTCACGACTCGAGATGTCGAGACATTATCTGATGCTTAGAACATACTTTACTATTTCATGTTGTGTGATGTTATTTTCAGATATATTTGATGATTGTCATTTAATGTTTCATATATATGTATGTTGATGAAATCAGTAATGTAGGATTGATATTTTGGTTCAGGATATTTTAATTGGTTAAGAATTAAGTAGGATGAAAGAAACCCTGATTGATGTATGTTTCAATTTATGTAAATTTCTGATACGTATATATGTACATGTGATTTTTGGGACTACTGATGTGTGCAATGAGTGTGCAGATATTTTAGCCCAGGAAACCGACAGAGGAATAGAACTGATCTCTATGTGTTAATTTTGGAAACCTTGTTGTTCGTAGTTCAAGTATTTTAAATTGAGATGTATGTATGTATCCTTATGTGATCAGTAAATGTGAATGTCTCGTAATTATGTTCTTTTAGTGTCGCTTGACACTCGTAAATTGGTTATGTTCTTCAGTATGTCGAATTAGGGTTAGTTGTGTTACCTTTGGACCTAAGTGTAAGTTAGTGTCAGTTTGCTAATTGAGTTCTTAATTGGGGTTAGTCATCCCTAATCCAGATTAGTGCTTAATCTGCATTGTTAGAATTGTTGGTTGGTCTTAATTTATTTCCTAGCTTTTGTTTGGCTCTAAACCTTTTTCTAAGGCTTTAAATCATGGAATAATTATACCCAAGGGGTATGGGTATGGGTTAGGGGTCTTTTCCAACCCCTAAGCCCCTTTTGTTGACTTTGGAGATCACTCAAAAAGTCCCTTTTTGCCTTTGTGCGAAAATTGCTTGTGGTTATCATGAGTTGTCTTACCCCACCTCCTTTTAGTGTCTAACCATAGTGAGGGTAGAGTTAGGAGTTTCTAGAATTTCTAGTGGGTGGGAGAAGTTATTGATCCCCTTTGGTGGTTGAGTTTGAGGCTTATTTTAGAGGCCTTTGTTGGACTAGTGGAGGTTGTTACCCAATCTCTACATATAGAGAGAAGCTTTTGAAGGTTGAAGGAAGGAAGTGGAAACTCTACTCAAACTTGTGCATTGCCATTACCTCTTTGTGAAGGTTGGAATTCTCATCTCCCTTGTTCAGATTTCATTCTTGTTTCATGCTTATGCTACCTTGCTATTGTTTCAATGTTTGTATGTTTGTGGGTATGTTGGGAAGCTTTGGAAACCATGTTATTTTTGGTTGATTTCCTTTCATGTTTATGTTGCAATTTTGAGATTTTTCTTGCATGGGTGTTTTGGTATTACTCACCCTTGGAGAGGGCAGAAGTGACCAATTTTGGGAAAGGTCTGTTTAGTCAGACTCCATCCAGTGTAGAGTCTCTTCTCAGGATGAGAAGAGGGAGTAAGGGTAGGGTGTTATGGGCCCCTACCTGTCAGCACAAACTTGGTATGGTTCTGGTATGTTGAAATGGAAGAACGGAAGTTCTTGGTATATAGCCCTGATTTGGCATCTGTTTGGTGTTGTGCTTGACTTCTCCTGGTTGGAAGAATCCACCTTTTCCTAGTTTTAATTCATTGTGAATCCTATTGTGTAAACCATGTATGATTATGCTTGTTTGATTGTCTCTTGGTTATGCTTGGTTGTCACCTGATCAGATTTTGTTCCCTCCATGGTTCTAGAAATGTATTGCAAAATTGGATGTGGAAACCTTGTTGAGGGTCATGACGGAAATTTCATTTAAGTGTTGTAATTCAGGATTGAATCCTATGTAAGTTGTATCTCAAAACTTTGTTGGATTGGCAACGAAGCCGAGTTTTCTTCCTGATTCTTTCCCGGTTGAGCCTTTGAATCAGGTTGGCCAATAAAATTGGTGTTAAGTATAATTGCTTGTCATGTGATTTAATCGTAAATTTTAAATTGAATGGATGCATATCAAAATATGATGGAATTATGATGGTATGATTTTAATTAAGCAAATTTTTCTAGTAGTCCTTGTATGATATATGTGAAAAACTATGTTGGGGAAAGGATAATGGTTAAGGTTGATTTAGTTTAATCTAAGTTATTTAGAAGATCAAACTAATCAAGTATTATTGTGACAAGATTATTAACACCATGTTTAAATCCATTCAATTCTACTCCCTTGTATAAGTGATGGAAGGATATTGATCAAAGTATGATCTGTGAATGCTCCTACATGAAATTTGGTGTGAATTGAATGACAAATTTAGTCCTTGGTTAATCTATTTTAGATGTGATAAGAAAGTGTATTAAGAAGGAAAGTTCAATTCTGTGATTATTGGAATTAGATCAATTCTTGCATTGTGGTTTATATGGATAATTAAATCTCTTGATTTATTAATTTGTAAGTAGTCTTCATAGATTTACCTTAGAAATATATATATATAACCCCCTCCTACTTAATAATCAACTTCAAAATTCTTACTTAGAAAAATATAAGACAAAAAAAAAAAAAATGTGCCAAGAGAGCAAAAAACTCTCTGGATTTTGTATGGGGAGCAATTTAAATGCTCCCCCTTGAGACAGAGAATCTATTAGATTCTCTTATTATCTTATTGTTTTGTGAATATTGTTTGTTTTAAACTAAATATAATAATGGAAGAAACAAAGAAATTTAAGAAAAAAAAATTCCAATATAACAAATATCCTAACTTACCTAAGAAACTTTATGTCATCAATGTCTAGCTTTCCCCTTGGGCGTCAGTTTGAGATTTGATAGAAAGGGGGGGGTTTTAATTTATCAAAGTCTTTTTTCATCATGAGGATGATGTCATTCACCCCTGCCCTTTCATAACTCACGCTGACTTTGGTATTAGAGTTTAGTGTTTAAATTTGTTAAGTTTTTAAAGCAAGTTTGCTTTTCTCCTTGGGCGGCCATCTCGGTTTTCACCCAAGACATGTGAGTGTGGGGGAAGGGACTATCACTGACGCAGGTCAGTGTACTTGGGAAGCGCTCTGAAGCGCTCACGTACTTGTGGTAAGAATGTTTAGGGTGATGGGTTGGCATCAGATTTTTTGGCAGGAAAGTTTAAAGTACATGGTGTTTAACTTTGCTATGTTATTCTCCCTTGGTCTTAGGTAAGCGCTCCATTTTGGGGTCGATTTGACATGGAAGTAGGGTAGGATGTGAGGAGTAGTTAGTGTATGTGTTTTCTAGGGGTTAGGTGTTAGTTAGTAGGTAGGTTTAGTTAGTAGTTTTATAGTTGTGTTAGGATATTATGTTAGTTTAGTTTGTTGAGAGTAGTATTAAATTTAAATGTAATTTTAGATTCAATGTAGTTAGTAATTTAAAATATGGCTTAGTTTAGTTTAGAGTTAATTTTAATTAGTATAGTTTATCTTTAGTTTTAAGTTATTTAATTTTTTAGCAGGTTAGTTTAGTCTAGTTTTTTCTATATATTGTTAAAGTATAATTAGTTTAATTTAATAAAGTTTTAAGGTTATTTTATGTTTTGTTAAGGACTTCTGTTGTTAATTGTTAATAATTTTTAGTTACATAGTTATGTTTAATTTTGTAAATACTAATTTAGTTAGTTTTAATTTAAATGTAATCTAATTGTTTTATTTTACCATTAAGTAGATTAAATTTATCCATTAATTGGCTATTTAAATAAGTTTTAATGTAGGTTTGATTAATTTGATATTGCAAGTAATTTTAAATCCGAATTCATGTACATTGTTATTTAAGTAATTTTTATTGCATATCATTATAAGTTAATGTAATATCATAATTTTATCGATATTAATCTAATAACGAAAGTTTCAAAATTTTAACAATGTTATCGTCTTCATGTTTAAAATCTTAAGACGTAACGTAGAGAACCTTTACTTAAACTGTGATCGCAAAACTTATCAAATGTGAGTATTATAATAATTATTAAGTATAAAAAATATTAAAAATATTAAAAAAATCATAATAATAGTTTGTGTGTTTTTGCCCTCGTAGTTTGGGCATGACAGATGCTCAATATAAGATATCCTAACAATGAAGAAGCAATTATTGTTGCATGCCATAAAGTATTGTTTGTGCTTGTTATAGAATGTAGAGAACCCATACATGTATTTGCCTTAGAGATTTTTCCTCCTTTGCTGTGGTCATTGTTAAAAAACATTTCAGTAGGTGAAGGTATTCTCTCTACATCTAGCTTTCCCATTTCAGTATCTAGGGTTTCTGCCTGAGTTACATATGCTTGAACCTCTACTTTCACAAGCCTAGAATAATTTGGGCAGATAGTTGAGGGAGATATTAGATTTAGGACACACAGATCTTCAGCTTTTTTGACTGAGTATATGAGTAGGACTTCCCTGGGAACATGGTTTCCATTGTTAATGTTATGTCGATGAAATGTTTCTGATAAAATGCTCAGTATTGGGGCTATTCCACTCCCTCCATCGATCAGTACCAATGCTTCATACCTGCACAGACGAACATAATTGAGATTACATATTTTATATTTTATGTTGGATGAATAAGGCGTATTTTCAACATTTTTGAAAAAAATTGTAATGGTCCCTGGTCAAGTTATAGTATTTTCTCTTGAGTAACTAGTTGTAGGAGTTATCAAGGCTTTTTAATTGTATCAGCACCTTTTAAGCATATCTTGTGTCTTGATTTAAGTCGACTAATGCCCAAATATATGCACAATATAATATATGTTGCAGCTTATGTTTTCTCACCATGATAATCTAACGGTCTTACCATATAATAATAAAACTGAATAGATAATTTGATGCTTAAGAAGTCACTAGAAGCTGGACCATAAGGACCTTCAATAGCTGCTTGAAGATGTGAAGGTCTCTCCACAGAGTTTATACATTCCGTGAAGTTGTCAAGCTTTTTGGTCCATCCTCGTTGGCACTTGATTAGTATAGAGAATTGGTCTGAGTCAATGCTTGAAGTAGAAACAATGCTGAAAGGATGTCATTTTGAACACGATATAAAAGGAAGGTTCAAAAGAATAACACTCATAGAGTTATACACCAGCCCTGCATGTATAGAAGTTTCTTAGCCAAAGAGTATCTTGACTCATTTACATTTTATATACTTAACTTGTGTTTCCATAGTAGACTTGTTGATCTTCTCATATTCATATGCATATGACAATAAAATGTTGTATAAATAAGGTATACAAAATTATAAGTTTTAGGTATGTAAATGAAATTATAAATTGTGGCTGGCGATTACATTTACTGGTAGATCAAAACTTCAAATAGAACAATATCAGAAAGTTCCTAACCATCCTTGGTCTCCCAATAATCAAAAAACATTTAAAGATCAGATTGAAACTCTACCTTATTCCCTAAAGAATTGGACAAACCTGTAATGATAGTTAACACAGAACAAAAATATTAAGACGAGAAACAATCTCAAAATCCTTTAAAAACATCAAAAGTTGAAAATAGACATACTAATACTCTGACAGCTTTTCAAAAACTATCTTAATTTGTCTGAATGAGCCTTTTGTCAAATGATGTGAAAATAATCAACATAAGTTAAATGAATGACCCGTGAACTCCTAAGGTTCAAGGGGGTATAAAATCTCTTCAAATATGCTTAAAAATTTTGTTAGAATAACATAGTTCGATGTGAATGAGAATCTGATATAAATGCACGTAACTCAGTTCATAGAAACACAGAATAATGGATTCCTTACTTTGCAATCTATGAGCCTTAAAATGATTTGGTTCATGAATAAAAGTGCTTATGCAAGATAAATATAAATTGAAACTAAACGTTTTTTTATTTGTATCTTTTCCACTCAAAGTCCACCTTATTTTATTTGTACATAAACAATTTGAGTTTAATAAGGCATGTATACTTACTTGGGTGCTTTGCAATAGCCAGTTGTACTATGCTTGAAGACAGTTTTCTGGCATATATAACATGTACAATTTTTTGTGACTGGAGAAATCAGAGATAATGGTCAAGAAGAAAAAGGAAAATTCCAGGTAGTGCAAGAGAGAATGCCATATCTCCAACATGTAGTGGAAAGAAGACAATGAATATCAAATACAGGTGGTGAGTGTAGTAGAAGAATTCAAAGAAACGTTGTCTGATGGGTTTCATCGATGTCAACCAAATTATTAGGCCTGTTGACAAAGCAATCTCTCCAGCTATATTTAAAAATCCTATTTCAGTCTAGGATAACAACTGCACATCAGAAGAAACCTTTGTTACCAATGTTTTCTCAGTGCCATGTTCATAATAAATTATTAAAGACTTAGTTTGGATATGACACAAATATAATTTTGTGTATTCTTGATGAAGTCAAAATTATATTTTTATTTGAACAACTCTTGTATATTAGCATAAATGTTTGCGGTGTATCTATGTGCACAATTATTCAAAAATTAGAACTTTTATAGTCCTACACATATCATTGAGGTTGCTTTTGGAATAATATATGTATGGAAATGTATTAGCTACTATTAAGGCATTCCTATTCAATCTGAAAGTGATGCAATGATGCAATTGGAATGAAGTTATGTGGATCTAGGATATATATAATATGAAAATATGTCTCACCATGTTGTACCTAGATCATTCTTGAAACTTTAAGTGTTTGTAAAGATTCTAAAATAGTGGATACAAAAACAAAGGTATGCAACACCTAGAGTACTAGGTACTTGTGATATTGCTATTAGGATTCAACCGAGGAAAAAAAAAATGTTTTACTTTGTACCTGTCGCAATTGCGACGTCAACCGCTAGCATTGCAACGAGGTTGTTGTAGCGGCGACACCATCTGCCGTCGTAATTGCCAAGATGTCTGTCACAATTGTGACATCCTCCAGAAGAATTGTGACAGGGTTGTTGTAGCTGCGACGGCAATTGTCGTCGCAATTGCGACGTCGGCCACAAGAATTGTGACGGGGTTGATGTCACAATAAAGTGGTTGCATAGTGACAGATAGGCATTTTAATTGCAACGGTATAGGATAGACGTCATAGTTTGTGACTAAAAAAAAATGATGTCTATTACTATCATAGTGGCAACACATTTATGTCGTAATTGCGACACATAGCCGTCGCAAATCGATGCCAAATGTATTAGTGTGTCACATCAATGTCCAACTTGAAGTCTATCACCTGTCGTACTCTAAGCCGCATCCAATCTCTCTTCCTAACTTCAAAATCATTTTCACAATCCTCCCAAAAGTCTTCTAGAGCTGGGAAGTGACCAAGACTGGGATTTAACTTTAACTCATTCACTACATAGCCCTTACTATCATAAGGGAAACGCATCGTGTATGGATGCAAATTTATTGTGGAAATAGATCTTTCAATGTTCCTGGCATCTGATGCAGTATCACAACTATAATATCTGATGCCGATAGGAAAATCTATTTCATCTATCCTCCTATTCCTGCAAAGTTTATTGATTTGACTAATTTGCCTGCATATTTCAATTAAGACTAGTTTATCATCAACAAATCTAGGTAGCATTAGTGGATACCCATCATAGGCAGCTAACCTAATATAAGTAAACTTCAAGAATTGTATGAAAACACTTCCATATTTTTGTATTTTCATTGCTGCTTTCGGTCAAATTCTAAGTCCAGTATTCCCTTGAATCTCCCTAATAGTTAGCATTGTGAATGCATCATTCACTCTTCTAAAATGGTGCAGGCTGTTATCATATTGAATTTGAGGAAGATGATTATAAATAATGGTTGTATCATCATAAATACCCTACCGGTTAAGTCCTGGCCAACTTTTGGTACTTGCAATAGCATAGAAAAGATATGAAGTCATTTAAAAGTAGTCATTTTCTTGAAGTCCCATGAGTTGTCTATGCAGTGAGTCGCTGATAATTTCAGCCCAATCAATATATTGCTTTCCTTCACAAACCATATTGATAAATAGGAACATCCAACCTTCAAACTCATGTGAATCTCGAAGACCAACGATCCTACTCAATAGAGTTACCATCTTTGCCACTTCTTCTTTTAGCAATGATCTGTGAATAGATTTTCCTAATTGAGATTTTCCTCTTCTGGGTTGCAAGAACCATGACCTCACCACAGTATTTAAACATTGGGTTTGATTGGCAGTAAAATACTCCTTGGCGGTTCTCAAATTGATGTTGGCATATTGCATCCTAGTAGGCAATCAAAAAATAGTAGCAATAGAAGCAGGATCTAGATGGACAATTACTTCATTGTTCTATGAAATAACTTCTCTAATGTTGGGATTATAAGTCTTCATGCACTCCAATACTAAGTCTAGGCACTGTACCGAAATGGGATGTCCGCCTACTCGAGCCAAGCCACTTTCTAATATCTTTCTGGCTAATGGGGTCCTTTCTTCATTCACAAGAGATGACCAGAAATCTTGAAGCAAATGCTTCCTAAAATGGCATCACCGATATCTAGAAGCGTACTTCTTAAAATAGGAGCATAATTCATCCTTTGATACTTGTACCTCATGATTGATTATCAATCTTTCTGAATATCTTCAACCCCATATTGCACTCTTTATTTTCGGCTTCAAAGTGACAAACCAACCATTCAATCGAAAAGATCTGCCAACATTACATTGGACTGAAGGTCACCATATTTTATATTAAACATTCACATGAATTGGGTCATGTCCAGCCTATCATTTACTCATGGATCCGCATAACATTAATGATGCCCCAGTAGGTTGCCGATTGCCAAAGAAAATAATGATGTTGATCTGAATTTGAATGACTTAATGAGTGAAGCTTCCAAATCTATGAGCATTTCATTTCATCGAGCATTTTGCTAATACTCTACATGCTTTGTTCACATTCACCACCTTTCTATTTATGCATTATGTCAAGCAAGTCAAGAGCGATCTTAGGTAGTGTCTACATCCTCCATAACTTGTCCATGAACCTGACAATAAATTATTATAATTCCCTTTGATTCAAGCCTCTCATTATCTTGAAGCCACAGTGTTGTCGTGTCCTTATCGCTATGTTTGATTGTGCACCACTCTCATGCATTTACAAGAGTAAGTCATTTCTACCGAACTTCTAGATTTTGAATTAGTATGCCAATATCATACTAGCTACAGTGACCAAATCGTGTTCCATTTCTACTTCCCACATTTGACCAAACATTATCATCACTTCATTCATATCCAAACATTTTAGAAAAGGTGGTGTTCATTGCTTTTTGTGAACCAAATGTCTTACTGGTAATCTGTCAAACATGTGATTAGCACAAATTGCAATTGGTAACTGCGAACATTCTCCCACGAGAGCTCTTAAGAGGCTTTCCTTGCTAGCATGTTCAAGGCTTAGATTTGGTGATGGGTTGGACAGGTAACATATGAATGTTTTAAGAAACTGCAGGTTTAGTTTCACTTTCTTTAACTATTTCTACCCTGCCAGGATGAAGATAATAATGTACTTTTCTATACAGATGATCATGGTGGTGTCATATAATGTTGGCAAGGTTATATATATATCGTTGTTTATCCATAGGGTGTATATATGCATGCCACATAATTCAACTTCTTAGCATGAGGTTCGGGAACACAAGGCTAACATCTTGGTTATGTCAGTTGGACACATTAGACAGTGTGCCTTTGGATCAATCTACCTACTATAGCCTCTCATGGTTTACTAAACTTTTAAACATTTCGCACTTGTTAAGGAAAGCCACAATTTTGAGGATGATTCCAACAAGGCAGAATCATAAGTTGACCATGTATTCAATGAGGTGATGCACCTTTGTTGCTTCTGCAAACACATTCTTACCTTTGACTTTGTGGAGCGAAATCTGCAATTCTGTGACACAATACAGAAGTTATTATCAAGGTTAGAAACCCCATAGCATATTGTCTTTCTCCATCTTCTATCCGATTGTTGCATTATTAACCAATGTTGCATATGTCACTTTAACAAGTTAATAACTATCTTATAGAGGTTAATAAAAACATGTTTTTGAACGTTATCATTAACCTTTTGAGAGGTTAATGAAAACATGGTTTTGATGGTTGTGATTAACCTTTTGGGAGGTTAAGAAAAACATTTTTTTGGTGACCATCATTAAGCTTTTGGGAGGTTAAGAAAAACATGTTTTTGGTGACCATCATTAACCTTTTGGGAGGTTAAGAAAAATATTTTTTTGGTAGCTATCATTAACTTTTAATAACTTGAGACTCAGAAATTGAATTTTAAAGATTTTGAGTGTTGTGCGGAGCCAAGGAATGAGCCGGAGACATGGAAGTTTAGAAACTCACAAAAATTCAAAGACAAAATGGCCAATTTAAAGCTTAAAACCAAGTGAGTTTCAAAAATTAATCATGGCTTATTAAATTGAAACAATTTAATAACCGGGCAACAAGCCTACTACTAATAATTCTATTTTCAATACCTTGAAATGTAACTCTATCACATCACACCATGTGGTACAATACCAGTTTAAACACAACTTTTTAAAATAATATTATTGTCCAAAATTATTATTGGAAACTTATGTCTTTCATACATGTCTGTTGACTTCTATTTATTTTATTTTATTTTATTCCAAACACACATGTTGACCTTTTCAAGCTCAATGCTTATATTTTTGTAAATTTTTAAGGGATTTAGAAATATCTTGATCTAGTAAAGAATAATATTAATAATTCCAATGAAAAACATAAGTAACCATTTTTATGCCCTAAGGGTGGCCCACACTTCATACTCTAGTGGTAAAAGTTGTCAATCAAATTCATGGGTTTCACTAAAATGGTCTTTGGTTACCTTGGTTCTAGGTTACATTGTTCAAATTTTAAAATGGTCATGAAGTCTTTGTCTTTGATAGCCACTTTTGGCTTAGTCCTCTTTGTGGAGAAGAATTTCATGTTGGGTCATGAAGGTGATAAAAAGCTAAGCTCGTTAAAAGCACAATGTTCTTAGTTTGAATTACATGTGAGGTTAGCTAATGTTTCATAACATATAGCAAGGAATGTAAGTTTAGATCTTATCCATGTTTGAAAATCTCCTATGTTATAAAACTTGGAAACAAAGAGGGTGTTCTTTGTTACAAGACCATGTTTTTCTAATATGAAGACCATGTTTGAAATATAACTTGTTTAATACTTTGGGATAACAATCTTATACACACACACACACACACACACACACACACACACACATTTGAACTATGTCATAGAAGAATTTTTTTTATTTTCAAAACTTTATTTATTTCTTTCTTTTCTTTGTATTTTTATCTATATTTTCTATTTAAGAAATATAATTATATATAATATTAGTTTGTAATATTTCATATTGTGATCATAGAAATGTATTTTATATTAGTATTTTTTTATTTAATTTCTTTAGATTAGATTTACAAGTGTTACTCTAAGTTAAAATCTAGAGTACTAAATTAAATCTTTAAAAAATCATAATTTATCTTCCTACATCATCAACTAAATCACTAAATATTAACGTTGAGTGTGTTTGTTGTGTCATCTTAAACTAGTTGTCCTCAATTGTTTTAGTCAAAGTCACAAAACTCGTTTGTCGAAAACTTTTGATAAAATAAACATGACTTGTGTGATTGTTTTAGTTAGTCGCAAAATTATTTTGATAAACATGTCCTAGCATTACTCTAACGAAAAAATAGAAAATGAGGTAAGTGACCCTTAAGAGGCCATATCCTACCAAACCATATCCATAAGCATAAAGACAAGCTCATGCTCAAGTTTTGTTCCACAAACATACATGAACCTAAAATTGATTTGTACAATCAAATATATTATTTGAGATCAACCCTAAAATATAGAGCTTTGATCATTTTGCTTCCAACATTGGACTTGTCATTTTTTCAATATCAATTATAAAAGCAAATATTACTTTTAATTTTTTTTAATTTAAAACTTATTTTGATTATCAATCCTAACTTATTTAATCTATTTCTTATTGGTTGCATGGAACATTTAGTCTAGACCAATGATCCAATGTGTAATGTCCTTTGGGATAAGCACACTAGCCCAGCAAAGGTATAGAGCATAGATGTGAACACGTGGATCTTTCTAGCATGAAGACCAATAAAAGCATTGAGGCTCAAATCTTGGTGGCCACATCAAAAATACCACCACTTAACCATCACATGATGGTATGAACTCATTATTAGTACTTGATGGTAGGCTAAGTACTATTATGATATTTTTTACATTTCACTCTTTAATATATTTAATATTCAACATATTTTAAAATATTCATAATAATTTATACATTATAAAAAAAAAATTTAATATATATAATATTCAATTAATAAATTTAATATAAAACTATAGAATTTAAAACATGTATTATTCAAATTTTTATCAAATTTATTTTCTTCCTTTTTATTGATAAGGGACTGAAGTCGAGATTAGTTATTACTATGTGTTGTGAAATTATTGTTATTAGTTAAGACCTAATAGACTTGAACCCAAGACCTCCTAGATTAGAGGCTCATAATTTACTATTGTGTTGCAAGGTCTTGTCCAATTCTATCTTAATATATTCTTATAATTTTAAATAAATTAATATCTCCCATTTTCACTATCACTACTTATATATAATTCTACATTATAATTTTTAATTATAAAAAATTAATAATTCTATTATAACTATAAAAATATATATAATAATTTTTTTAAAATAAATATATTAAATACTTATAATAATAAAAATTAAATTAATTATTTATATTAAAATTAAATCTACAATTAATCGCATAACTAAAAGCCAATACTTAGTCACTAGGTGCCACTTGTCTAATCTTGTTGTCCTAGTATTTACTTTGCCCAATTTGTTTAGTAGTTTATCTTCATTTTTAGTCAAAATAGGAAAAAAAAACCTTAAAACTTAGACTTAAAATGGTTTGTCACTTCTTCAAATTTTGGTGATCTCATGGTTCTAAACTCTTTGGCTTACTATCCACTTTGTCTTGCACTTTGAATTTTTGAAATCGTAAAAAGGTGTGCCCTTTAGAAGTTTGTGTTTTAATTTTAAATTCTTAAAAATTTAACATTAAAATTCAAAGTAAAAATCTTGACTTTTGAGAAAAATTAAGGGTTAAGAGTCAACATTTCCTTCTTATCCTAACTTTTGAGAAATTTTTGAGAAAAGGTTAAGAGTTAATGGTTGAGATTTTTAATTGTAGAAAGATAGAAACTAAAGGACTTGGAAAGTTAAAGGTTGGCATCCCAATTTGATCAACAGCCAACATACTCCAAAGCCTTAAACTTTTAATAAGTTAAGGGTTAAGATCCTAACTTGTTTCCAAAATCTTGTCCTAATTTTAACTCTTCAAAATTTCAAGATTTCAAATTTAAATTCCAAATTAGTAATAATTGCTTGTGGGATGCAAATAAAGATACTAAAAACTAACAATAGGGCTGAAAATCTTAAATAGTCAAAGTTGACCTACTTTTTAAGCTTAATATTTTCTTTAGTGTGTGATGTTTAATAATTGTTAGTCCAATATCATTTTTGATATCATATGAATGTACAAAATAAGAGGAGAATAGTCATTTATTCAAAGTCATCAAGCATTATGATTTCCCTGAAAGGTTGTGCTTAGTACATGGCTTACAACTTAAAATGCACAAGGATCTTACATGTGAATATCACGATGCTTGAATTCTTCAATCAAATGCACACCCCTATTGAAAAAAAAAAACATTAGAAATGTTGAAGTCAGGCTCGTAGAGTTTGAAGAAGGTTCCAAAATGACAACTCTTAGAAGAATACAAGTTAAGGTGAGGTGCTCCATGAAGGAGAATAGTGAGTCGTTAAAATTGTCTTAAAAATTATTGCAAAATGTGTGTAAATTGAATTTACAAGTGCATACAAATGGAGCATTCTCCGGTCACTTGATCTCATGGTCAATCCTCATGCCTACTGCAACCACAATCCAAAAAGAAAGATCTCATGATGTTTGATTGAATGAATCCTATTGAGCCACTATATTTGTATACTTTTCAGATGACGAGGAACTCTTTACTCCACATCCAATTAAAGAAGTTGTGAAAGCATAACTCAATTGGAAATAATTCTTCAATTGTATGTTGTCATTGATGTTACACAAATTTCAATACTAACCGATCAATGTAGAGTTTGCACTATTAACCTTGTATATCTCAGTATTGACCAAGCACTCAGGAAAAGAAGTTTCAGTATTAAAGGAGTAGTTGGTTAATGAAGAGTATCATGCTTGCATTATTAACCAAGTGGTTGGGCATCAAAGGAATCATAGTGTAAACCAAGCTTTCAATCCTAGTATTGATCGAGTAACAGCTGAATGCATTTATCTAATATTTAATTGATTGAGGCTCACTATTTGGATGTTTATTATTTATTCAAACCAACTTGTCATAGCTTATGATATATAAAATAGGTCAAGTTGTGAGGATAAAATCTATAAGTGGAATATGGATTAAGATGGATATGTGAGAGAAGGCAAAGGAAGAGAAGGAAAATGTGGAAGATAAGTTGCAAAGAGATCAGTAAGGATCTAGATGTCAAGCTAGAATAGAGATCTGAATCTGCAAAGTTAGTTGCTTCATAAATCAGGTCAAATTGGTGTTACCTTCTAACCATTGTAACAGTAAAGAAATCTCTTAATAGAGTTGACTTAATAGTCATATTGGAAATCCTTTAACAATGTGACATTTCAAGATTGAAGTGCTTGAAGACCTCTAACTAGGCCACTCCTAATAGGGTGACCTAAATTCTCTAACAAGGTCATACTTAATAGTATGTTTTATATTCTTTAACAAGGTTGGCTTCTAACAGGGCTCACTTCAAAAGAGTGAAAACTATTGTAACTAGTTGTATGGTGGTTTTCCCAAATTGGGTTTCTACATTAAATCTTGGCATCATCTATATTCATGTTATTTTCTTATTCTTTATATTTCTAAAACTAAGTTACTAAAGGTTATAACAGATTAATAATTATTTAAAAAAATTGTTAACCAAGTGACAATAATATTCTAGTGTTAACCGAGTTGGGAAGTATTTCATGATCAGTAAAAGTTTGAATTGACATCTAGGGACAGGGAATTATTTTTGTGTTAACTAGTTCACCCCTCCTCTCTCAGTTACACTCTACATTTCCAACAATTGGCATCAGAAAATTTGGTGCTTACAGGAAAGGTTTCAAGTACCTAAGCTAAAAATCAAGATATCTTACAGAAGGGAGATTCCTAAGCTTAACAGAGACAACTTTTCAGCATGGCGAGAATTGATGAAGTTGCATCTATCAAGCATCAGTGATATTGGTTTGTTCTACTTGGAAAATAGATATGTGCCACCACCTAAACCTATGATTGTGGAGCAAATGAAAGAGGAAAAGGATCACAATATAATGATGATTGACATAGCTTCTTCTCCCAACTATTCTGAATTTGATGAGGTTAAAGATTATCCTATTGCATTTGATATGTGGGAAAAGCTACCAAAATTCTATGGAGATGATAAAAATGTGCAAAGAGCCAAGCTAGAAAGCTTGAGAAGCAAGTTTGATCGAATGAAAATGAAAGGAGGAGAGAACAATGTCCAATACAATGAAACAATCAAAGAAAGTGTGAGTGCAATTAGAGTTGCACAAGGAGATATTATTGATATTATGGTGACTGATCATGTAGTGGGGGTTGATGTTATATTGCCTTCTCTGATAGTTGCTGGAGGTGAGGGGTAGTGGTCTTGAACCTCTGGCCAACACACAATGCTGAATTATTTTGTGCTTTTTTGGGAAAAGAAAATTGGCGACATTGTAAAAACCCTAAAATGGTCAATTTTAGAGGTGTCTCTAAAATATTGTTATAAGCAATTGAGATGCATAATGCATTGTAATGTTGGTAGACATTTTTGTTGAATAATAGAAAGATTGAAAGCTATGTAGGTGGACGTAGCCCAAGTTTTGGATGAACCAAATTAAATCTGCATTTTATTTGTGTTCTTTGTGTTTTCTTTTATTGTTTCTATATATAACTGTTTATTCTTATATTGTTTTAGATCTATCAAAAACCCTAACATATATAATTGATGAGACAGTGGTCAGCAAGATACTAAAAACTCTTCTTCCTATTTATGCAATTAGAGTTTCAGCAATTCAAGAGATGAGATGCAATACAAAAAATGATATAACCTTGGATGCACTTGTGGGAAGATTTACTACTTTTGAATTGGATAATTTTGATAACTATGCTTCCACTTCTAGCAATCTTGAATCTAAATTCAAATCCAAACTAACCCTTGGTAGAAAAGGAGGAAACTCAAAAGGCAAACAGGTTGATAGTAATGAAGAAGATGATTCAAATGAAGACCTTGAAGTTATTGAAGCCCTAATTGCAAAAATAGTATCAAAAGGGAAAGAAAAATTCAAAGGAAAAATTTCATTGATTTATTTCTCGTGTGAAGAGGTTGGTCATATTACTGCAAGGTGTCCAAATAAAGAAGATAAAGATAAGAAAAGGAATAAAAAATTCAAAGGCAAGAAAGACTTCAAGAGCTTCAAGAACTACAAAGGCAAAGGTAAGAAATTTTTCTACATTGCTAAAGATTCTAATATAATGAAGAAGAGGTAGTCTATATTGTTGTTAAGGATGAATCTATTAATGAGGAAAATGAAAAGATGGCACTTATCTCTCATGTTAGAAAAAATGATACATGGATCATAGATAGTGGATGTTCTCATCACATGACTGGTGAAAAAAGTAAGTGTAAACATTTAGAGCACTATGATGGTGGAAGTGTTAGATTTGGAAACAATGAACCATGTTATGTAAAAGGAAAAGGAATCATAGCATTAACTAAAGGTATCAAATATGAAAATCCCTATTGGATTGAAGGATTAAGATATAATATGCTAAGTGTAGCACAATGCTAAACAATATAGGATACAAGGTAGAATTCATGAATGACAAAGCTAAACTATTGGATGGAAAAGGAAATGTGTTTGGAACTAGCAATTAGACAAAATGTAACTTATTTTACCTTGATCTCACTGAAAGTAAATGTTTCCTAGCTTAGATAGAAGAAAGTTGGCTATGGCATAAAATGATGTGTCATGTTAACTTTGATAACCTAGTTACCATAAGCAAGAAAAAAAGAGTTAGAGGGTTACCTTATCTGAAGAAACCTAAGTTGGGCATGCAAACAATGTCAAATAAGAAAGATGATTAAAAGAAGTTTCAGAAGTAAGTCCTACAATTCTTAAGTTTTGGAACTTGTTCATATAGATCTTTGTGGATTAATAGGTACAAAAAGCTACTGTGGAGACTTATACTTCATTCTATTTGTTGATGATTATTCTAGAATGATGACTGTAATATTTTTGAAAGACAAATATGATACTTTTCAAAAGTTCAAATGGTATTTGACTAGAGTTGAGAAAGAAACAAGGAAGAATCTAAAATGCATGAGATTATATAGAGGAGGAGAATTCATTTCAAATGAATTCAATGAGTTTTGCAATGAAAGAGGAATCAAAAGATAGGTATCAACACCTAGAACTCCAGAGAAAAATGGTATAGTAGAAAGAAGGAATAGGTCTATCATGGAAATTGAAAGAGCACTAATGACTAAAAAGAATGTTGCACCAAAATACTAGAGATAAGTAATCAACACAACAGCTCATATACTTAACCAAGTTCAACTAAAGAAAAGTACAAACTAAACACCTTATGAATTATGGTGTGGGTACAAGCCTAATATTTGTTATCTCGAAGTATTTGGAAACAAACACTATATCATGAAAGATGTAAGGAAAGGAAAGATAGATGCAAAAGGTGATAAAGATATATTCCTAGGTTACTCCAATAAAAGAAAAGCATACAAATGTTTAAATCTTACTACTCACAAAGTCATAAAAAGTGAACATGTGAGGATTGATGAGTTTGCAGAAAGAAGTGAAGGACAAAGAAGAAAGGAACCTAAAGACTACAAAAAGCTTGTTTACTATGAGGAGGAACCTAAGACTTTACCTCGAGCAGTTAAAGCCAATCAGCAACAAAGTGAACCTAGCAATTCACTAGCGGCACAACCCAAGTCATAGATAGTTCAACCTAAGTTGTAGCCATAAGTAGTACTACAACTCAAGTCATAGTTAGAGAAACTCGAGTTATAGTCAAATCAGCTAGAGGAGCCTAAGCATAAGGAAGAAGATCATGGAGAATCAAGTGAACCAAGTTTAGAGTCAAGAAAGAAAGATCCAAGACTTGCAAAATATGCCAAAAGACGTCATGAACTTGAAAAAATAATTGGAGGAGAGACATAAGGCATACTAAAAAGGAACAATTTAAAAGGTACATGTTTTCTTAGTGAATTTGAGCTTAGATCTATAAAAGATACATTATAAAATGAACATTGGATAGAGGCAATGAAAGAAGAAATTGAGAAAATAGAAAAGAATAAAACCCTGTCTCTTGTACCTAGGCCTAAGGATAAGAATGTGATTGGTGCAAAATTGATATTCAAAAATAAGTTGAATGAGAAAGGAGAAGTAACAAGGAACAAGGAAAGGCTAGTATGCAAAGGATACACTCAAGAAGAATGTATTGATTATGGGGAAACATTTGCCCATGTTGCAAGACTTGAAGGAGTCAGAATACTTCTAGCCTATGTAGAAAAAAGGGATTCAAAGTATATCAAATGGATGTAAAATCAGCTTACTTAAATGGAGTCCTAGAAGAAGAAGTCTACATTGAATAGCTTGAAGGTTTCATTGATCCAAGCAAAAGAAACAAGGTATATAAATTTCACAAAGCTTTATATGGATTGAAGCAAGCTCCTAGAGCATGGTATGAAAGATTGCATGGAGATCTGGTAAGAATTGGTTTTGAAAAGACAAGTGATAATAGTAATTTGTATATTAAGGAAGGACCACAAGACAAGATATTGCTTGCAGAAATATTTGTAGATGATATCATATTTGGAGGACATGAGATATTATGCAAGTCTTTTTTCTGAAGAAATGAAGAAAGAATTTGAAATGTCTATGTTTGGAGAGATTAAATTCTTTGTGGGTCTACAAGTTCATCAGATGAAGGATGACATATACATCACTAAATCAAAGTACATTAAGGAAACATTGAAAGTATTTGGAATCAAAGATTCCAAACCAGTTGGAACACCTATGTCTACTGGACATAAACTCTCAAAGAATGATAACTCAAAAGAGGTAAATCAGACTACTTATAGATCAATGATTGGGAAACTTGAGTATGTGGTACACACCAGACCTAATATTGCATTGGTAGTTGGCATAGTTGCAAAGTTTTCTGCTAATCCAAAAGAAAATCACATAATGGTAGTAAATTGAATTTTAAGGTATATAAAAGGAATTGAAGAATATGGTTTATGGTATAAGAAAGGAGGAAAACTTGAGTTAAGAGCCTTTACTAATGCAGATTGGCTAGGAAGCATTGATGATTAAAAAAAACACAAGTGGAGGAGCATTATTTCTTGGAAAGAGGTTAGTGTTTTGGGCAAGAAATAAACAAAATTGTATTTCTAAATCAACAGCAGAGGTAGAGTTTGTTGTTGTAGTAGTCAATTGTTCTAAAATAATATGGATCAAGCAATTAATATTAGGAATGAAGGAAGAAATCAAGGAACCAATAATTATCTACCGTGATAACACAAGTGCAATCAATATATCCAAAAATCCTATGATGCACACAAAGACAAAACACATTGCAATCGAGTATCATTTCTTAAGGAAATTGGTTCAAGACAAAGAGGTGAGATTGGAATATGTGAACACCAAGGAGAAGACAACTGATATATTTACTAAGGCTTTACTTAGGGATTCATTTATGTACCTAAGAGGTAAACTAGGGGTTATTTTCCTATCTAAGGCTCACTAAAGAAAAAGATAGTGAGGCATCAACCAAGTTCCATTGAAGATCTACCAAGTTGATGCAGGTTGTCACACTTTAGGCATGAAATGCATACATATTGCATATGAATCAGTACAAAGGTACATAGTAACTTCAAATTTTGTATCCTTTGGCATTTGATGTCAAAGAGGGAGAGTTCAGTACTGGTTAACAAGGAAGAGTGAGGGAGAGTTCAGTGTCAAAGAAAAAGAGGGAGAGTTTTGTGTCTCAGAAGGATTATATTTAGATGAGAGAATGTATAGCAAAGAGGGAGAAAATGATAGTTGATGACATATGCAAGAAGAAGAATTCAATTTGGAAGTAGCTGAGACAAATCCAGGTAGAATCTTAGATGGAGTTGGTGTGGATAAGGATCAAAATGAAGCTAAGGGTAATATTCAATTGCTCATACTTTTATCAGTTTATGTTGACATGTTGTATTTCCATCAATGCCAAAGAGAGAGTTTTTTGGAAACAATTCTTCAATTGTATGTTGTCATTGATGTTACACAAATGTCAATATTAATCAAGAATGTAGAGTTTGTAGTATTAACCTTGTATATCTTAGTATTGATCAAGCAGTCGAGTAAAGAAGAACTTTTGTATTAACTAAGTATTTGGTTAATGAAGAGTATCATGCTTGCGGTATTAACTGAGATGTCAGGCATCAAAGGACTCCCAGTGTAAACCGAGCATTCAATCCTAGTATTAACCGAGTAAGAACATAATGCATTTGTTTAATATTTAATTGATTGAGGCTGACTAGTTGGATTTTGTTGATTATTTGGAATGGTATTCAAGTTGACTTGTCTTAGCTTATGATATATAAGAAAGGTCAAGTTGTGAGGATAAAATGTACAAATGAAATATGGATTAAAATGGATATGTGAGTGAAGGAAAAGGAAGAGCAGGAAAGTGTGGAAGATAAGTTGCAAAGAACATCTAATCGGTAAGGATCCAGAGGTCAAGTCAGAATAGAGATTTGAATCTACAAAGATAGTTGCTTCATCAAGTCAAATTGTTTTTACCTTCTAACCACTGTAGTAGTAAAGAAATCTCTTAGCATAGTTGACTTATCAATCATATTGTAAATTCTCTAAAAAGGTGACATTTCACAATTGAAGTGTTTGAAGACCTCTAACCAGGCCACTCCTAATAGGGTGATCTAAATCCTCTAACAAGGTCATACTTAACAATATGTTTTGTAACCTTTAACAGAATTGGCTCCTAACATGGCTCACTTCATAAGAGTGAAAAATATTGTAACTAGTTGCATGGGGTTTTCCCAAATTGGGTTTCCACATTAAATCTTGGTGTCATCTGTGTTCATGTTATTTTCTTATGCTTTATGTTTCTGCAACTAAGTTACCAAATACTATAATAGGTTAATAATCATAAGATTGCTTTGTTAACCCAGTGATGGTAGTATTCTAGTGTTAACCAAGTTGGACAGTATTGCATGATTGGTGAAAGTTTGAATTGACATATAGGGACAGAGAATTATTTTTTTGGTAACTGATTCACCCCTCCCCTCTCAGTTGCACTCTACATATCCAACAAAATCCATATCCAATCACCAAAAAAACACCACTTAGATAACCAACCCTCAAAAATATGCATGTGAAAATGTGGAATCAAGAGTATTGTTTGGTAAAATACCTCATTGAAAGGACAATGGCTTAAATATCACACGCTAAGGCTTTATTTCTAGGCTTAAAGTGTCAAATAATCAAAGTTGACTTATTTTTCCAAGCTTAATTTTTATATTAGTGTATGATGTTTAAGGATGGCACATTTCAGGGACGCATATAATGGCTTTTACACAAAATGAGTTTGGTGAGAAAGCTTTAAAGTTCAAAGTAGTTATACTTGATGGATCAAAAATGTTGATCTGAAACATCTTTGTAGATTTTGCCATCACATCAAAAGTATGTGTTGGTGGTAGAGAGGGATCTCATCGAAGATATAGTCACTATGCTAAGAACATAATGGAGTCATATACAACCATGTATAAAGGGTGAGAGAGTCAAACTAATAACTAGTGTTGCATTCTAATATTGTGTAGATTTTTCCATCGCACTAAAAGCATGTGTTGGTAGTAGAGAGAGATCATTAGAAATATAATCACGCCAACAATCAATGATTAAAAAAATTGTCAGATATTATAGTTGGAAATGTTTAGCTAAATCTACATGGAAAAATGTGAAATCAGTATCAAGACTTATGGACAGTTGAAAAGAGTGCCTTAGAGGAATGAAAAAAATTGATTATTGAGAGCACAATGGTGCGATTGGTGGATGCAGATTATATATTCTCGATCATATGTATATTATAAACAATTGATAAGTGTCTAGGATTGACTTTCATGTTTGTCGTGGGGATGGCATATTTAGACTTTGGTTATTAATATGCCATTTAAAACTGCAAGGGTTATACATCGAATAACATGAATAGAATTTAGAAATCCATCAAAGAATAGAGGAGAGAAGAAATCTTGATAGATATAAATGTTTCATGTTAAAATGTCCACAAAGATTTATATCTTTTTTCTATTATAATGAATAGCCAGTTGCACATGTGGCAACTCAAGTTTGAGTTGTTGGCAGCAAGACTTTAGTTTAATTGTAGTTGTGTCACTGGGTTCTAGTTTGAACAAACGACTAGTTGTAGATCTCGCTCTTAGATCCAGTTAGTTGTATAGAGTAGTCCACTTGTCCATTACTCTTGTTGTGGTATCAAATCCTCTTAGTGGGTTGTCAAACTTTTAACAATTTGTTGTCAATCTCCTTTGCAATATTTTAGGAATTTAGGGTGTTCATATAGTTGTATAAATAGGATTCCATTATTCACTAATTCAAGTTGCTAGTTATTCTCTTGTCTATTTTCTTCTTGAGTATTGCTTCTTTATTTTTCAATATGGTATCAGAGCCAAGTCTGAGATTCATTTTATGGCATTTTCAAAATTCTTTGGAGTGTTGAAGATGCAATATGTGTGCAAAAGGAGTTGCTACAAGTAATATGAACTAGTGTGCTAATCTAATTGGTGTAATTGGAAAGAAGACTCATTGTGATACTACTTTCAAGTGTAAGAAATTTTTTGGTAAAAAATTCTTGTTAGTTTTCTAACTTTTTTTGTGATGGCCAATCTTGTAGATTCTTATCTAACTGAATCAAATAAGTTAGATGGTATCAATTATGTTAATTGGAAGTTCAAGATGCAAACTCTAATGGAGTGGCATAATCTTTGGGCCATTGTAAATGGAAAAGAGGCCAAGCCTATCACCTACAACAACACCAATTGTTGTCCAAGATTGGGAGAAAAGAGAATTAAAAGCGAAGGTTTTCTTGTGTGTGTCAGTAAAAGACTTAGTTATCCCTCATATAAGAGACATTACTACTTCTAGTGGTACATGGTCAACCTTGAAAGGTTTGTATGAGATTACAAACTCAAACAAAATTTTGTTTTTAAAGAGAAAATTATTGTCTATCAAAATGGAAGTAAATGAAAGTGTTAGTGAATTTCTATCAAGAGTTAAGGAATTGAGGGATAAGTTAGCTGATGTTGGTGAACAAGTATCTAGTAATGATCTAGTAATAGTTACTTTTCAATGGAACGGTTAGTTATTATCAAGTTTTCATTACTAGTTTGGATGCAAGAGAAAATACACCTTCTTTTCAAAATTCGGTAGGTATCCTTCTATAAGAAGAGGAGAGAAAGAAGCATGTGAATACTAGATCTCAAAGTGTGGAGTTAGCTTTGATGGTGAAAGACAAGAAGCCAGATAAAGGAAAGCAATGGTCAAAGAACAAATGATGGGGTAAGTTTGACAACCAAAGGAACAAAGAAGAGAAAAGATATATGATGGGGAAGCATCAAAATCAAATGTAAAGAAAAATAGAAATTGTATTTATTGTGGCAAACTTGGTCATTATGCATATGAATGTAACAAAAAGAAAAATAATGAGTCCAAAAACAAGAAATATGGGGTTAATTTTGTGAATGATGAGAATACAATAAGTGATAACCTTCTTGATTTAAAGTTGTTTGTTTATGACTATGCTCTTTCAACTGAATCAAGTGATTGTAATGATTGGTTTATAGATTCATGGGCATCAATCCACATGTCATGTCATAGAAATTGGTTCAAAAAAATTCAAGAGAAAAATGATGGTAGAAAGATCTATTTAGGAGATAATAGGTCACTCGATGTAAAAGGATGTAGTGATATAAGTGTAAAACTACCTAATGGTCATGTAAAGAAACTTTCTAATGTTATGTATGTCCCAAGAATTAAGAAGAATTTGATTCAATTTTAGCAATCATTGATCAAGGTCTAAAAGTTGAATTCTTGAAGACAAGTTTTCAAGTTAAAGATATGAAAAATCACAATAATGTGATCGATGAAGGAATTAGGATGGGAAGTTTTTATAAACTTGATGTAAAAATAGAAATTCATCATGCAATTACTGCTACATGTGTATCTACTGAAGAGCTATAGCATAAGAGGTATGGTCATTTAAATTTAAACGATCTAATTTATCTACAAAGAAAAGAGATGGTGCATGGTCATCCAATATTCAAGGATGAACAGGTCAGTTGTGATGGATGTGCATTAGGCAAACAACATTAAAATAAATTTCCAATAAGAACTAATGTAAAAGAAAGAACTATTCTTGAATTAGTGCATATGTGGTCCTATGCAAACTCATTCACTTGGAGGAGTATCTTACTTTCTTATATTTGTTGGTTATTGCACTAGATACACATGGGTGTATTCTTAAGGAATAAGAATGAAGTTTTGAATGTTTCAAAGAATTCAAAACAATGGTAGAAAAACAAACATCTCATAGTGTTATGATTCTTAGATCAGATCAAGGGGAGAATATACTTATGAAATTTTTCTGAAATATTGCATATATAATGGCATTCTTAAGTAATATGCAATTGCCCATAGTCTTGAACAGATTGGTGTAGCTGAAAGAAAAAAATAGAACAATTGATGAATGTGTTAGGAGTATAATGAAAGAAAAGAATATCTCTGATAATGTGTGAGTTGAAGCTGTAAATACAATTGTCTATTTCTTAAATAGAAGACCTACTAAGTATCTTACAAACAAAACTCCTTATGAAGCTCTTTTGGAATTAAACCAATAGTTAGTCATTTGAGAATTTCTGGAAGTAAGGCATATTGTCATATCCAAAAGAGAATAGAAGGAAACTTGATGTGAAAGTCATTCAAATGTATATTTATTGGTTATCGTATTGATCGTAAGGCCTACATAATGTATAATCCTACTACTCATAAGGTATTTGCTAGTAGAGATGTTATATTTCATGATTTGCAGATGATGTTCAAGATGAAAAAAAGGTGGACAAAACCATTTCATTGAAACTTCTTGAAGAAGACAATGAAAGTTCAAATATTGTAGATCAACAAACTCATGATCAAAGTGGGCATGAGACAAGTCAAGATGAGGCCACTCCATCCAATAATGAAGTAGTAAGAAGATCTACAAGGCAAATCAAGGCACCAATTGAGTATAATGATTATGGTTGAATGACCCACGTAATGAGTGTAGATGAACCTCAAAATTTTGAAGAAGCTAAGAATCATGATAAATGGATGAATGCAATGCATGAAGAATATATTTAAATTATGAATAATAACACTTGGGAACTAACTAAACTACCAACAAGTAAAATTCATATTGGCTATAAATGGTTGTTAAAAAAAAATTAATGTCAATGAGCTCATAGTGTACTAGTGAAGTTGAATGGCTCACAAAGAAGTGCAAGGCTCTTACGTCATAAGGGTTGAAGTCAGGATTGTGCCTAGGGTGATTTTGACAGTGTGGATGCTCCTCAGTCTTGGCTCTAAGCCGAAGAGGTTTCAAGCATGAGTGGGCCCGTATCGGATCCCTAAAAAGTATATGTGGTGGCCTTATATGGTTGGTAGCTTGCAAGCTTCACGCCTCGCTAGATTGCCTCACGGGTCTGAACCCGCCATCAAAAAAAAAGAAAAAAGTTTAACACAGATGGTATTGTTGATAAATTCAAAACTAGATTAGTTGCAAAAGGAAGGAATTGATTATGAAGATACTTTTGTACCAGTTGCTAAAATGAATACTATTAGATTAATGATTGCACTTGCTATTAAATTTGATTGGGTTCTTCTTCAAATGGATGTCAAATCAGCATTTTTAAATGATGATTTAAAGGAAGAAATTTACCTTGTTCAACCTAAAGGTTTTGTGAAATAGGGAAAAGAGGATTTGGTATGCAAGTTAAAAAAAGGCATTATATGGTCTTAAACAAGCACCAAAGTCATGATATGAGAAAACTGATAAATTCTTCTTTCAACAAGGATGTATCAAGAGTAAAAATGATCCAAATTTGTACATAAAGAATGATGAACATGGGAATGTTGTTTTGATTTATTGTGGATGACTCAATCATCACAAGAAGTTCTCTAGAGTTGATTGATTCAATCAAGGCAACTCTATCATAGACATTTGAAATGAAGGATCTTGGCAAAATGCATTATTGCTTAGAAATTGAAGTGTGGAAACAAAATGGAATGACTTTGACTACTCAAAGTAAGTATGCAAAGAAGTTAAGCCAAAGTTTTAATATGCAACATGGTAAAGAAGCATATACTCCACTAGAACAAAATTTCAAGTTATCCTGTGATAATGACACTTCAGAAGATATTGGGAAATTGTATATGCGGATGGTGGGAAGTCTAAACTACTTGATCACTACAAGACTTGGTGTTTCACATTCTATCAGCATACTTAGCCATTTCATGGCTAATCCTCTCGAGGTTCATTGGAATGCAGTAGAAAGATTCATTCAATACCAACAAGGCAGCATATATTTTGGCATTGAATGTACTAGCCATTTGAATGTTGAGTTGATAGATTATTTTGATTCTAATTGGGTAGGAGATCCAGATGATCGTAAATCAACAACTGGTTATGCATTCAACATAGGATTAGGTGTTGTCTCTTGGAGCAGCAAGAAGCAACCAACTATTTCTCTTTCATCTACTAAAGATGAGTACAAAGCATTATGTAGTGCTACCTGTGAAGCAATTTGGCTAAGGACAATTCTTGAAGATATGGGACAAAAGCAAGAGGGGTCTACTTCAATCAAAGTACAATCAAACTTGCAAGAAATCCTATTTATCATGCAAGATCAAAGCATATTGAAATACATCATTTTGTAAGAGAGAAAATTCAGTCTCAAGAGATAGAGTTGAACTATTGTAATACCAATGACAATGTAGCTTATATATTTACTAAGTCCTTGGGAAAAATAAAGTTTGTACATTTAGAGAGATGTTAGGGGTTAAAAAAAAAATTGTAATTCCTTAAGGGGAAGTGTTAGAATAATGAATAACTAGTTGCACATGTGGCAACTCAAGTTTGAGTTATTAGCAGCAAGACTTTAGTTTAATTGTAGTTGTGTCATAGAGTTCTAGTTTGAACAAATGACTAACTATAGATATTTTTCTTAGATCCAGTTAGCTATCTAGGGTAGTCCACTTGTCCATTACTTTTGTTGTGGTGTCGAATTCTCTTAGTGTTTTGTCAAACTCTTAATAGTTTGTTGTCAATCTCCTTTGCAATATTTTAGGAATTTAGCTTGTTCATTCAGCTGTATAAATGGGCTTCCATTATTCAATAATATCAAGTTGCTAGCTCTTCTTCTCTTGTCTATTTTCTTCTTGAGTATTGCTTCTCTATTTTCAATATTTTTTTCCCTTTGAGATGATGTGATCTTGATGAATGTAACGATTACAAAGTCTATTACAAAGACTATAATGGCTCTCAAACATATGCAATGTAATTCTCAGGTTGGTGTTGATACATATCAGTTGGTACATATTGGTCTCATATTAGTGAATGAGAGGCTTCCACACTTATGCTCTCATAGTCTCCAATGCTTCCATCCATGCAAATGGCAATTCCTCATGAAAGAATAAAGAGAAATCGTAAACTTAAACAAATATGAATGCAATTTCAAGGTTGTAAGAAAATGGGTCAAAGCATTCTTATAAGAAGATATATAATATTTACAAATTCATGCAATCTATGCATACTCAAAGAGTTCATTTGTAAGGATGAAACCATGTAGGAAAGTATCAAGAAGTTTAAAGTGTGCTCCAATCCAAAAGATAACCAGTAAAAAAATGGTTGACTAACTAATAGATACGCATGTTGTAAAAAAAATTCGTCCTTATCGAAGGCCTCAAGAGTCTTTGTTCAACCCAAGGGAAAGGAATGTATTTTGTTTTCTTAAATTGTAAATAGTGAGATGATAAAGATGAGGACAAATGAAGTGTTCAAAAGTGAAAAATAACTCCCACAAAGTTGGTGATTTCTATTTATCATTTTGTAATTTAGAGACCTATGTTATTATAATTGAAGATCAATTTTAGGTTCTATAATTGTAAAGGTTAAGATTTTATCTTTTATTTTTGTAAAAGAGTTGGTAGGAAAAGATATGAATAATTTACATATGTTAAAATGTTCAATCAGTCTTGAAAAATATTGATTATAAATTCACAGGTTTGGATCAAAACTAAAGGCATTTGATCTTTGAGAGGCTGAACATTTATTGATTTCAATGATCTCCTCTTTGTGATCAGTCAACATATATAGTGCCATCAAAAGACATAAGGAGGAATGGATGTGACTATTCAGGAAAATGTCTCTTTAAAGAGGCATGAAGGCAAATTCTAATTAACAAAGAAATCTGATAGTTTGTGGATTAAATATTGTGTCTTTTGTAAACGCACCTGATGGTTATCAAGCATGATGACATGCTCAACAATTCATTCATATCCTCTTATTTGGTTATAGTTGTGGATCATTTCATATGATCCATCATCATGCACATATGATCGATATAGATTGGGGATGCACAACCCGATCCAAAAGATAACACCCTGATAGCTCATATTTTTATACTTAGGTTGATCAGTTAATGCAAGGATAATTCTAATGAATTTTTATAGGAAGACAATTTATTGTCCAAGTATAAGTGTGTGTGCATGTATACCAATTCATATGATGAAACTAATATACATACATGCACACACATATGCATACAAATTGTCAGTGTATCTTTGAATTATGGCCAATGCAATCATGTTTTAACACTCCCTCTTAGCTAGGGAAGATAACTAAGAATGAACTAGTTTAGATGTCACAACTTGTGATATCAAGGAGTATAAAAAAACATGAAATCACATGACATTCATAGCTATGGTATGTGCACTGACATCATGTTGCACGGTCTCTACCATAACATATCATGCATGTCCATGGCTATTACATCACATAATATCCACCATGATTATCTCACTAAGAACATATTGATACTCAACCACTAACAAGTCAACATGATATCTATCAATAATTCCAAGATATATTAACTATCAAGACATTTCCATATATATTAACTATCAAGACATGTCCATGAACATTGAGTCAGCGTGATATCTGTCATGATAGTGAACATTGTAAAGTTGTCACCTTACAATTGATTGAATACAAGTGTACATCATCAAAAAGATTGTCACCTTTCAGTAATGTACACAAGGGGCCCATAAAGTCATAGAGACACACATATGACAAAGGAGTTTACACGAAGCCACCACGGATTCTCTCACTTGGTGTTGTCATGGTGTTGTGATCGGTCAACATATATAGTGTCACCAAAAGACATAAGGAGGAATGGATGTGATTGTTTAGGAAATTGTCTCTTTGAAGAGACACGAAGATGAATTCTAATTAACAAACAAACCTAATAGTTTGTGGATTAACTATATTGCCTTTTGCAAATGAATCCGATAGTTATCGGACATTATTACATGCTAAACAATTCATTCATATCTTCCAGTCTGATTATGGTAGTGGGTCATTTCACACAATCCATCGTCATACACATGATTGATATAGATCAGGGATGTACAATCTGATCCAAGAGATAACAATAATCTGATTGTACAGATTTTTATACTTTGGTTGATTAGTTAATGCATGGATAACTCTAATGAATTTTATGACAAGATAATTTATTGTCTAAGTGTGTATATGCATGTATACTAGTTCATATAATGAATTGATATACATACATGCACACACATGCATACAGTTTGTCAGTTTATCCTTGAATTGTGACCAACGCTTGACACCACACTCTAATTTGGGTTTGTCAGTTTATCCTTGAATTGTGACCGACGCTTAACACCGCACACTAATTTGGGTAAGTTTCGTACTTAAAAAAGTTAGTTACAAGGGGATTCTATAAATACAATGCTCTTATAATGAGAGGGGGAGAGGAACTCTTTGTAAAAGGGAAACTATGGAGAAGTTTCCTTGGAATTTTAGACGTATAATGCACAAAGTGCTTTTAAATTTGTGTGTCTGAAATGTTATTAAGGTAATCATTTTATATAATGGTGAAATCTACTTATAATAGATAAAAGAGAGGCGCTGATGTTGTTGACGGTTTAAACCTTCTCCGTGATGTATTTCTTTCTTCCTGTGCACGTTGAAGAAAGAATTAAGAATCACACATCATTTTATAGTTACGAACCGCTATAGCTGAATTTGCTCGTCTTCGTCATTTCTCTGTTATTGTTTTCTCTTTGAAGTCCGATCTCCTCCATAGTTGAACTGAATCACAACTTTTACAGTCAAAATGAAACAATACAGGTTCTCTACTTCAAAACGTGAAACAAGCAACTTTGAAGTGAAAAAACACTGCTTTTTGTGCATTTATCACTGTTGTGAATGTCTGTAACCTCATTCAAAAAATATCGAGTATTAGAACTCAGTGGCTCATCACAGCTCAAGATGTTTTCTCATACCACAACACAGTGTTTGCAAGAGCACCTTTCTAATATCTATGACCGCAGCTTATACAAAAGTAAGAATGTCTGCCCGTGTTACTTTCTCTCAATCTACTCCCGCTGTCATGCAACTTCATACATTGGCACCTCCCCTACAGCTGAAACATATGTTTGCATCACAGTTGTACTCTGAAACCCTACAATCAGAGCCAGGGAAATGTCCTTTCATGTTATTAGACACACAACAAACTAAATGGCCCTTCAAAACGTTAAGACATGCCAAACCATCAACATAAACAATAACCAGATGTTGAGTGAACAAAAGGCTACAAAAAATAGTGGTCGACAGGTATGTAACCGTATTAATATTTTAAGCAAATTGACATTAAGGCTTCCCTCTCCAGTTATCCCCACAAGACATTGCTCTTGAAGCTGAATTCATTCAAATCTGCCAAATAATATATAAGTTTTGTTGCCGTCCTTGACGATGCTAAGAAATGCATACTATATTGTCTTAGACGGTATCCATACTTAAAATCTTGGATTGGTATATCTGGGAAATCGATCAGAAGAGGTGAAATGAATCGTCGCTCTTGTTCAAAATATTAGTAAATTAAAATTCTATTAAGAAATTTTGAGATTAGATCATATAAACATCTGGCTGTCAACTATTAAAGAAAACAAATGAGTGTACAGGAGGCCCATGATACTCTAGTAGAGTGCTTTCGCAGCTGCTTAGCTCCTTCACTTTGTCTGCGGTTCCATGAGGGGGGCAGCTTCTAGATCTATTTTTATGGGGTTGAAGGTCCCGTGAAATGAAAAAATATGCCACAGGATTAATTGGAAACTTTTCCTCAAAAATAGCAGCCCCTAGTTTTCAGGGTGCATACTTGAGCGGGTGGAGAAGGTTGGGGGCTAGAAAATGTCCCACCAGCTTAGGCTTTTTCTCTGCCACTTGTTCATAATATATATTTTTATTATTCTTGTTGATAAATATTTTTATTAATTAGTCATGTAAATTGAATATGTTGAATAAAACAATTCATGAGACCACCAGCTTCCATAAATTGTGGAGGTTAAATTTTAAGTATAAACTCCACAACAAAATTCATTAGAGCTCCCACTTTAAAAAATCCTAAAAAATCAGTAGCATCCGCTGAATTTTTTAGAAAGCGCCCCCTCCAAAGGACAGCAACCTAAGAAATTTATCCATTCACATTTTCATGTTTTATTTTATCAGTAAAATGATTGCTGAAATCAGAAATTGCGGCAAAAGCTCATATACAATTACAAGGACATTTAATGTTTATTAGGCCAGTGAGTAAAGTAAAAAGGACATTTGAAGTTTATTAGGCCTCTAAGTGGGGAATGTAAATAATCACAAGAACCAAATGGAGTGTCACGAAGTGAAGAAAATTCACAAAACAATTCAAAGAGAAATTATCTTGAAACATAAACTAGAACTAACAAAACCTCAGCAAACACTAAGATCTAAGCAAAACCCATATACTAACTCAATAGTAGAATTCCATGAATATTAATGTGTGCCATAGTCCAAAGTTTTAGTTAACAATGAGGAAACACACAAGTATGGCTGCATGAGACATTCTCGAGTCTTCCAATTGTTAAGTCATTCTCAAGCATAAGTTAGCAAGAGTCCTGGTGGTAACAGTACTGGTACAGGTATGGGGATGGTGATATCAATCGAAATAGTGTATATTAGTAAGAGAATAAGGAGACATCTATTCTGTATGCAAATGAAACGACCATAAATCACAGGTACGTGGATGGGTAAATGATCCACATTCCTACAATGGGATTTTGTGGCAACAATCAGGATCTCAAGGCTTTAGCTCATTGAGTCATCCTCAAGGCTCTCGGATATTTGAGTACATAAATACAGAAAACAATCTCAGTTATCATTTCAAATCATATTGCAATAATATATGACTAAAGTTTCATAAAGCAAAGTCCACATTAACATTATCAATTTGGTTATTACTCCCACACTTTTCCTTGGGGCATTTGGGAATAAGTTGCTGAAAATCTAGGGTTGTTCTTAGAACTATATAATAACTACACCTGCTTATGATTACCAAGTCATGGAAGCACACAAGGGAGTTTCTTCAACAGACCTAAGCATTGCATATATTTCAAATATAATATTCCTGGGTTTCAATATTATGACAAAGCTTGGTAATAAATGGGACTTCTCAATATTCCCACAAGCCTCAGTAAGCCAGAAAGCCCCTGAGACAGCAGCATACGTCAGAGGGTGATAAAAATGTCACAGTTAAACCCTCAAACATCTGCACAGATGTCATTTTTTACGCAACCAGTGAAAACAAAGTACATAAGTGCAAGGAGAAAAGAAAGAGGGATTTATATCCATGGGTATCTATAACAAATCAGGAGAAACACTGTCATGAACTTATCGTGAACAGTGTTCAGTCCAATCTGTCAACAATATAATTTACCCATGTCATAGAAGAAAAGCAATCCAATAATATTAAAGCAGTCACATCATTCAAAAGTAGTTTGATAAAAAAGTGGGTAATCACCAGCTTGCAAGTTGGAATAGTTCAGCTAAATATTTCAAATGGGAAATACACATGGATCTAATAATTTGAGGATAATTTATTGCAAATAAATTTATAATCAGTCAGATAAGCCCTCAATTACTGATACTCCCAATAAATTTCTCAGATTTCAGTTGAGAATATCACAGCCAGGTGCCAAGAAAATCAAGAAATGCAATGAAACAAAAACAAGTTGGACATAGATGAATCAGATGGCTGACATTATCCTACTAATGATCTTCTTTGGCAGCCATGGAACTAAAGCTGATCCGTGCAGTTGGTAAAATTAAAATTAAACCCACACTTAAACTCAGCAGGCAAAAGAGACAGATAGGAAAGCTTGCATCTTTCATTATGCTCCACTTTCTTTAGGCATAATCTCAAATTCGAAGTTCCTAATGAGTGATAGCATAAACCAGAAAGTAGTAGGAATACAGAGAATAAATCACATTGTAAATCAAAAAATGCAAGCGATAAATTGAAGTCAACAAATTTCCTTCAAAATTCAAGTTTTTCAAAACAAACTAAATACTTAAAACATGTCCCTGAAAGCAAATGGTGCTGTGGCTGTAAATCCCTTTAAAATGCATCATAGCACATACCATTATATAGAATGCTTCAAGATGTTTTTATATAGAATGCTTCAAGATGTTTAGCATGTCATCTGATGAGAGTACAGGCATCCCAAATAAATGGGATATAGAGACTGATAAGCAAATGTAGTAAACATATCTATCACCATCTCGGACCAGGCTTCCACAAATCTTTGTAAATGTGTGTCAGCTAAGTACAGGTATCGGCATCAATATATATAAAGCATAAAAGGTGGACCCAGGTATAAATACCTCTACATTGTAAATTAATTCCATACCAAATGTAAGTACAAACTCAATATAAAGTATATACATAAAAAACAACCAATCCCCTCGTAAAGCCTTTGCAAAACTACATCCAAGTTTGATAATTTCACTGCCATGAAAGTCAATTTGACATGGGGCATGTTCATATGAAAATATCTTCAGAATTACATTGATAAACACTAATCTACCACTCTACATACTTTTCAATGCTTGCAGTTAAGGTAGTTTTTGGCACAGCCCCAATAACAGTATCTTTCTTCTCTCCGCCTTTGAATAGCATTACAGTTGGAATGCTTCGGATACCATATTCAGTTGCAATACGTGGGCTCTCATCTGTGTTAAGTTTAAAGCATCTGATCTTGCCAGCATACTGCTTTGCAAGTTCATCTATTAAGGGTTCTATCATTCGACAAGGTCCACACCATGGTGCCCAAAAGTCAACAAGCACAGGAACATCACTCTCTAGGACAAGTGTTTTCCATGTGGAATCACTGACATCCTGAACTGCATTTCAAGAAGAAAAACTGTCAAGAGAAAGATCAAAAAAATATGTATTGTGATAAAAACAGGAAAGCATTCACATTTAGCAAATAAAGGAATTTCACTACTTGTAGAAAGGGATGCAACTGAGGTTGATACACCATATACCCTTCTGATGAACAGATTCCATCTCCATATGAAATGAAAGTAAAAGATTTAGACATATTCCATAGACTGTCTAGTTATAGAACAAATAGATTAGTAATTGTGTTATACAGAGAGCATTTGGAAGCCAGCAACTACAACTATGATAACATTCCAATCTCACAAAATCTCAAATAATTGTCACACAACTCAAGTCACTATTGTAACTTGAATTATGTTGATCTTTAAGTCTTTTTTTGTTTTCTAATAAAACAAATAGATTAGCGGTTAGCCTGAACTATACAGATAGCATTTGGTAGCCAGCAACTACAACTGTGATAACATTCCAATCTCAAAAAACTTTGAATATGTGGCCAATTCAGGTCATTATTGTAAGTAACTTCAATTATTCTGGTCTTCAACATTTTTTTGTACTACCTAGCAGAAATCAACAAGCCGGCAAATTTCAGTATTAGATTGAAGTCTTGCGAAAATTGAATAATCATGTACTTTTTGTTCTGCCCATCACATGCATGGCTATCGTGAAAATTTTAAAAATCATTTTAATGGAGAATTTGTTGGCATACTTGTTCTCAGCATCTCTTAGATTCAATTGTTTGATATGATCTGTTGTGAAGTTTGGTAGAAAGGCCTCTAAACATGTAGCCAGGTTTGACAAGTGGTTCTTTAACCCAATCTGGTCGCTCAACACTTGCTGTTAGCTGTTAGTTGTCATAAGGTGCATTCAAAAAATAAATAAAATTATGTAATCATGTATTATGACTGCCAATAAATCCTAAATATGATTGGATTAAGATATCTTATGTTTATTGTTTATCTATTTTTCTTTTGTTTGAGCCAACATCATGAATTTTCCATTGACAATCAGATAGCACATAGGATTCACCTATTATCACACATGCTTCACCTGATTACACCCATTCTGGCAAGTATAAACACTATTCTTTATCCTAAGTTCACTGTTTCTATGCAAAACTGCCCTGTTTCCTCGTTACTTTTGCTCTCAGCTCTGGCTTAACAGCTGACTTCATCCTTTGCCTTTTATATTTTCTTTTGACTTCACAGCTTTTGAATTACAAGCATTATAAGACTTTTGACAATACAATCCATTCTTTGAGAAACACTAGTGGACTACCATTTTCATTATTTCTTGAATTCCCACAAACTTTCCCATTGGATAATTATAGTGATGTATATTAACCACATCAAATTTTGGAAGTTGTCAGACATGCAGGTTAATTATAATTTAACTCGGATTTAATAAGAAATAATAACTTCATTCTGAGAAAAACATATGCCCAACACCAACTTGTCTGTCCTAAGAATTCTCCTGAAGACAACTCTAAGAATGTATTTAGCAGCAAGGTCAAAGACAAATTAGTCTGTCAATATTTGATAGGTTCTAGTATTCTACAGATCAATTTGGTTAGAAGATTTAATATTATTGTGCATAATTACTAAAGCCAACTGCATATAATTATTTGCACCAACGTTATAAATCCCACTCATGACCCATCATCAGGGTGAAGGAGAACAGCAGTAGAAAAATCATGATGGAACCGACTGATTTAATTCTTTATATTTAACATTCAACTAGCTGAAATAACGAAAAACTAAACAAGTTCCTAAACAATAGGAAGCCAACTAAGAACATCCAGAACTAGCATTCTAAGAGATTAATAGCAAAAACTAAAAACACCTCGTAACTAAACAGATTAACAGAAAAATGTTGGATCAGTTTGCCAGAATTTCTGAGAGGAAAACATAACTGTGCAATATTCATAGAAAAACAAGGAAAAGACAACAGATGTATTACATTACTGAAAAGGTATAGGTTTTAATTTTTAAATCTAATCCCAGCATGTGGGCCACAGTTGGCCTCAAATGGTCCTCAAGATGCTTCCCAAAAATTCCAAATATCCAGCCCCTTTAGACTTAATCCCCTTTAAAACTTAGCATATATGAGAACAAGATTTTGCTAGCAAATATAAAATTCCTTATTTCACATATGGATCACATTCCCACATGTACAACTTTTGCTTTCCACATGTAAGCTCAGCTTATTCTGAGAGGAAAACAAAACTGTGCGATATTCATAGAAAAACAAGGAAAATACAACAGATGTATTACATTACTGAAAAGGTATATGTTTTAAATCTAATCCCACTCCCTATTTACTTAGCCTTTCTGCATATATGAAAACAAGATTTTGCTAGCAAATAGAAAATTCCTTATTCCACATATGGATCACATTCCCACATGTACAACTTTTGCTTTCCACATGTAAGCTTAGCTTGTTCTGAGAGGAAAACAAAACTGTGCGATATTCATAGAAAAACAAGGAAAAGACAACAGATGTATTACATTACTGAAAAGGTATAAGTTTTAAATCTAATCCCAGCATGTGGACCACAGCTGGCCTCAAATGGTCCTCAAGATGCTTCCCAAAAACTCCAAAGATCCAGTCCCTTTAGACTTAAACCCCTTCAAAACTTTCACTCCCAATACACTTTGCCTTTCTGCATATATGAAAACAAGATTTTGCTAGCAAAAAGAAAATTCCTTAGTCCACCTATGGATCACATTCCCACATGTACAACTTTTGCTTTCCATATGTAAGCTCAGCTTATTATAATTGGCTTGCTCCCTATCTGGTAATAACAGACAAAGATATTACCTGTATGTTTGTGGAGTCAATTGTATATGGACTTTTTAACTATCAACAATTCAGATCAAACTCCATGATCTGTCATCTTTCTCATCCCTTGAGTTCTCTAATCCTGATGATGGTAACAAATACATTCACAATCAAATCCAGAAACATACAGGCAACATTTGCATGGATTGTGCAAATCTGCTATTACTAAGACACTGATAACTAAATAAACTGATGATTGACTGCCTTATTATTAATGATAAGTGTGTAATTATGAGCAACTGATTTTCTATATGTGCTGAGAACCAACACAAGGGTTTGGGAAATATTTAGAAGCACTTATGACATTCTGCTGGACTAAATTTAATTGTTGCTGTGTGATGCATTATTTTCTTTTAACAACAGCAGGTGCTTTTCATCTTTTTTAGTTCCAAAGAACTGAATATCATATCATCATGCACATTTTTCATATGTTGCTTTTGAAGATTGGACCTTTACATGTGAGTTTTTCCTTCGTAGGTGTGTTTTTCTAAGGTGGTTTCATTTTCTCTCCTCTTTTTCAAATCGTAATTAATATCTAGGGAAACCTGGAAATGCATTTGCACCCAAAATGCCAGCATTCCAGAAACAGAAACTGCAGAGGGGACGGGGGGCAGCAGAAAATGTTTCCAATACATTTCTGAAATTGCAGGAGACATTTGGGAAACTTCAGGACAGCTCTGAGTTTTGGTGGAGACAACCAGCTATCCCCATCAAAATCCAGCATTGTTTCAAGAAAAAAATGTGCAACACTGATTCTACACCAAAATGAAAGTATAGACACCCATACAAATAGATAGACAGATGTACAAACAGTTAGTTAGATAGAAAGATGCACTCTAAGCTTTCTGCAATGAACTCTACACCTTACACATTTGTTATTACCTGCCACTTCTTTATTGTATTTCATTTTGTTGCCAGTTTGCCTATTAAAGATTACCCATTAGTACATAAATATCTTTTGAATCTGTTTTGAATATCAGAGTAACAAGAAGGAGAGTAAAGACAGTTCTATAATTATTAAACAAATTTGGTAATCAAATCTCGGAACATGAACCAGCATCTAAAGTTTAAATACATAAATAACTTATTGAACCACAACCCAAACAGTCATAAAACTTGCAATTCCTTAAAAAATTAAAAGATATAAAGAGAGACCATGCTAAAGAAAGGTGGTCTTTGTATTGACACTTACACAAACCTGGACAAGGCAAAAACTACTTATAAATGGCCAAAAAAAGCTAAATTCCTTTAAAATTCTTGAGTCGTAGAAAAAGATTGGGCCTCTCTCCTCCTAATACACACTCCATTATCCCTTCACACAAGATCAGGCACAGCTTAAGCATAATTGCAGACATTTGTAGGAAATACCTGATAGTCCCACAGATATGTAATAAAATATTAAAAATTTAAACCAAACAGCCTTCATGCAAAACATGTCACTACAGAAACCACATTAAACTAACCTAAGTTTAAACCTGAAAATTGAAATTAATATTTTTTATTGTACTTAAGTGACTGGAAATGTACCAAATAAGACAAAATGAGAAGCATACACTACAACAAATAGAAGGACACTAAGTATCACCATAAATCTAGAAGTAACAAATATTACTACAGGAAAAAGATGAGTTGGGCAAGAGATTCTCAAGCCTGGCCTAGCTATTAGAATGTAAGGGATGAAGATCAATTTATAATACTGAAAATAATTCAATGTACCAAATAAGACAAAATGAGAAGTATACACTACAACAAATAGAGGGACACTAAGTATCACCATAAATCTAGAAGTAACAAATATTACTACAGGAAAAAGATGAGTTGGGCGAGAGATTCTCAAGCCTGGCCTAGCTATTAGAATGTAAGGGATGAAGATCAATTTATAATATTGAAAATAATTCAAAGTATCATTAGCTAACTATATAGAAAGTTAAAAAAGAATAGTCATTGTGATGAAATAATCAACAAGAGATACACAATGTAGGGATGTATTCAGTCCTAATTTGATAGACTGAAATTATTTCTCAAATACACAATCATCAAGAGATAATAAAAAAGAATGGTCATTGTGATGAAATAATCAACAAGAGATACACAATGAAGGGATGTATTCAATCCTAAATACTGCTGACTTGGACAATGCAGTTAGTATTACAGCAATCAAAAACTTAAAACTAATGTATGCAATCTGCACAATGAAACTGATTGTTGATAAATCCTGAAATACCATGGATAGAAAGAATTTTAAAACTTCGTAATAAAAATGGAGAGAAGATAAATACAATTTCTTGTTAGTTTGTCCCTCTGACAAATATGAGTGGTATTTTATCAAAGAGCTACTTTGACAGTATCTTTAATCTGTAGAAACTTCTCATTTATGAGAATCAAAAAGAGCTGGGCGTTTTCACTATCAATATGCTCAGCTATAAATGAGAAGTGGCAAGGCTTGTATAATGCAGTTTGTTTCACATTAATTCATCAATAGTTTGTTTTTAAAATTTTATTTAAATATCTCACAAACTTTCAGTCGTAAGTCAAGGTAAAAATATTATTATTGTCTCCCCAAGCCAACACATTAAGCAGGATATCCTTGATGATATCGAAAAAGGACAAGAATGAATAAAGACAAGTATATACAATTAGTGAAAAAATAAACACCCAGGATAAATAAACCAAAAATTTCTTTTAATCCTTGAGAAAGAATCTCTTTAAAAATATGTTCGACACCTGAGTTGGCCTAATGGTGTAGAACTTGTCCTCTTGCATGAGAGGTCACAAGTTCAAACCCTGCAAGGCTGTGGGGTATGTATGCCCTACTTGCAGCACAGTTAGGTGCCTCCTGTATAGAGTATGGGGTAGTACCATATAATATAAGCCGTAGGTCCAAATTAAAAAAATTCCCTAGTATTATGGACTATATCTATAAAGGATCCATTTCCATTGTTGAATTAGGAAGAAGCAAATGCATGTGTTCAATTGAAATCTACAAGCTTCTTTGAAGAGTGTACTGAGAGTATTTGAGTTTCAAGTATAATCTTCAAGTTCATACTGTTTCCATGGACATCTGTAAGAGTATTCTTAAGAAAACCTAGGAATGGCTTTTTGATTCAGCTCTCAAATGTAATTAGCTAACTAATGTCATCAATAATACAGACAATGGGAATTCTAGCAATTCATAATGTTCTTTCAAATTTTGCAAGCCTTTGTAAGGAAACTTGGCAATAAAGAATATAACCGTTTCCACATAACCCATAATAGATCTGAAATATATACGGAATTAAAATTCACGTGCAAGAGAATAGACAACATACCCACAAAATGTGACACAAGATATACCCTGAGAAACCCTCATTGAGGGAAAAACCCAGCCTCCAAAAGCATCCATCATCATGTATTATTCAACAAAATAACCATTGCCATACAACCATGGAAGCCTTCATGGCCATAGCCACAACCGAGCAAACTATGTGAACAAGCATGAATCCACACATCCCATGCTATGCTTTCAACCTTCACAAATGCTCCCTTGGCTAACCTGTCAAGCCTTGTCCCGCTCGACTCTTGCTTTTTGTCTTCTCCTTGTCACTCTTTATTTCTCTCCACAACAACTACCCTTGTGGCTGCTCATATAGTAGCAAGTCCCACAAAACCACTAAGTGGTATTACATAAACCATGTGCTAAAACCATGTGCTACCTAACCCACTGACCCCACATTTAATATTGGGCATTTAATTCTTTTCCCCAATATTAAATAATTACATGAAATATTTTCACAATATTACAATACAACTCATCAAGTATATCCCATGGGAATCTTTACATGTTGCACGTCCATCTAGGTACAACATTACATAATCAAATAATAAAATAACAATATTATGCAATGTGTGCAACACCCATTATCTCAACAATCTCCCACTTGTTGTATACATTGCATAGGGTCAATCCGTAGCCACATAAATGAACAAGGGAACAATCCCTCCCAGCACATCCACCATCATGGATCAAAATACACCAAGTGCTCCATCCTGGTACCCGCAACAAAATCAAAGTATCCAGCATCTCAAACATAAATGATCTCACCTCCTATTATGCCACTGCCACTGGACATACATAGAAGCCATCCAAAGAGAAAGCCACTCAACCTGTCGCATTAGAAGATCATAAAATCCTGTACCAACTGAAATTCCAAGCACAAAAACCTGATACAAAGGTAATCACATGTATCCGTAGTTGTCAAAATATTCATAACTGAAATAACACCCACAGCAAAGTGCCAAACCCATCCAACTATCCATACCTCAAAGGTATAACAAATAAATCTCATATCACCGACATATCCAATCTATAACCTGCAATCACAAGCCTCAAGAGCAATACCTGCCACATATATACCAAGAAGCTCCCACTGCAAAAGATAATGTCAAATCTATAACCAATCCACTCAACACATCTCAAAGAAGTGAATCCATGTAGTATCAAGGACATCCACAATACATAAACTGATATCCTGCAAGAACAACTCTCATAAAAAGTCTCCAATGCTCTCCCAAGTTCACCACAACCAATAGAGAAAAGAGATAAAAGAATAACCATGTCATCTCTCACATGCAATACATGAGCACAAACCAGTGGTCACAATCTCTAACCAATCTCAAATCCAATGTAGGCAAAATTGAACATCCAGGAAGATAACCAAGACCAGAGAAACCATGCAAATCATAACCTGTATCATGTCCTTCTACACACACCTCTAGATGTAAACTGTGCAAGTATGATCTCCTCCATTAAACTCCAACAAGAAGCCTCAACAACACCCAAACCATACCATATAACTCATCATGGATGTAAGCCTCTCACAAGAAGATCAAACTCAATAAAACCATTCTTAAATCAAAGAATAACCATTCCTAATCCAAGGAATATGCCCAATAAAACCATCTCCCAAACTCAACCAGCATAACATCATATGCACATGGAGATAACCAATGCTAAACCATCTCTCAAATGAACCCTCTAGAACTAACTCATGTACCATAGCTCAAGCTCCATATCCATGAAAGATAAGCATAAATATAATGCACTCGAGAAAAACAATGGGCTATACCTCTCAAGTAGCAAACCGCCGAGTAGACCAAGAGTGGGGAATGAGAATGCTTATCAAGATACCCAAGTCTCCAACCAAGACTCATCTAAGAACAATCTCCTCTCAAGTCCATATCAGGTGACTGCCCCTCGGACTTCCTGCTGAAACCATCAACTGTCCCAACAAATACTTCTCTAATCCAAGAGAAATCAGCATCACCACCGTCTCTAAGTATCCATGAGCACCTGTAACCAATCAATCCATGCCAACTCCAAATGCAACATAGCAATATCATGAAGTATCCAACTTATGATTAGTGTACTCAATACCAAGAAACTAAACCAAGATCAATGTCAAAGTTCCAACCATGGCCTCAGGAACATAAACATGACAACATGATCTTACCATCTCAACGAAAGAGATAACATGCTCCATATGAACATACCATAACATGTCACAACTCTAAACGCGTATCAAGAATATACCATGACATAATAATGAAACCATCCTCATACCAAGGATAACATGCCAAATAAAAGCATAAACCACACCTTTGCCAAGAACCCTGTGAGTCCTCAAGATGTGACCATCTCCACACACCATGAAGAAAACCATCTCCACATACCAGGAAGAACCATCTCCACATACCATGAAGATAACCAAGAACTCCATGAGTCCTCAAGATCTAACCATCTTCAAACACCATGAAGATAACAAGTGCACCATGCAAATGTCAAAGACACTTCTGCAGCAATAAGATCTAAGACAAACCTCCAACATCTGCAAACACTCAATAAATATATCAATGCCAACAACTCCCACTCAACCGTGGTACCAAGTTACCTATGGCATCATAAAATCCATCCTCTCCAAACCAAGAAGATATAAACCAAACCAGGAACTAATCCTCCATTGTCACCTCATCACTGTCACAAGCTCCCACTAAAATGTGTATCCAAGCTATCCATGACATCATGATGAAAACTCATCCTCTAACCATGAGAATCAACCAAGGCATCAAACTATCAAAGAACTCAAAATGCACATCATGAGCTCCTCAAAAGAAAACCAAATAACCATGATCCTCAACCAAGAAGATATACCACCATAACTGAATCAGAAATCCAAGCTAATGAATATCAAGGATGTACTTGTATATCCAATCATGTCATGCCAAAATCCATGACACCATGATCACATCCATGAACCGAGCATCTGGCTCTCAAAGTGTCCAACCTGTCAGCATAGTCAACCACAATCCTCCACCATGACTGTCTCTGGTAACATCTCATCCCTTCTACATGAAGATAAAAGTAAATCATGTGACTTAAGGCATAGACAACCCAAATCCAAGCCACCAATCTAAATATGCATCAATAATGAAAGATCAATGGGCAAAGACAACCCATAACCAAGCTATAAATGCAACCTGTAAGTATAGACCGCTTACAACACTGCACAACTTGTAGATCCAACAAGTCATCATGCATATCCAAACCAAACACTGATAACCATATCATCATGAGACCAATATGAACTGAGTATACAATGACATCAAATCTTAAATTTCCAATGCCATAAACTCACAATGTTACCATAGTCAAAATATACCTACAAACTGTTCAGATCAATATATCAACAAATAAATCATGTCAAACCTGCACCAAATCTGAACCAATGTGTAGAGCTCTCCAAGAGCTTTCCGTTGACTACTCGAAGTCCAAAATCCGACTCCGTATGCCCAAGTTATGCCCCAATTCATGCTCAAAATAAACAACATCTAACTTTAGGGCTCTTAAAACCTGACAAAATTTCAAAATCACAGAACCAAACCTACACCGTCATGTAGTACTCTGAATTAGCTTTCCAACGCTTGTAAGAACTCTGAAATCCGATATTCTGAGAGAAAGTTATGGTCGTTTTACTAAAATTGTCTTTTTACCATTTTCAGTACGATTTTTCATTTTTTAGTTTTTTCAGTGACGAAAATTCCGACGGGATTAAATTTGACGGCCATCATGGGCTGAAACTAAAAAAACTTTTTCATTTCCTCTGAACATGGCCAAACTAGGGCATATTATATATCAAAATTTATGGAAATATCAACCCGGATCCAATGGTGAGGTCTGTTTTTACCCAGGAGGTCATTTCTGCAAGCTACCACCTAAAACCCTCATTTAAATGAAACATCCGAAAAAATCTTTTTGCCCAACAATTTCACATGCCCAAATCTTTTAACATCTCATCATAACAGCAAACCCAAAACCCTTAGATCTGCAATAAATCATTCATATATCTTGCCCTTTCTTTTATCCTCTCATGCATTCCCATGGATTCAATCTAGGGTCACAATAATAAAACCATAGCTCTGATACCACTTGTAAGGAAACTTGGCAATAAAGAATATAACCGTTTCCACATAACCCATAATAGATCTAAAATATATACGGAATTAAAATCCACATGCAAGAGAATAGACAACATACCCACAAAATGTAACACAAGATATACCCTGGGAAACCTTCATTGAGGGAAAAACCCAGCCTCCAAAAGCATCCATCATCATGTATTATTCAGCAAAATAACCATTGCCATACAACCATGGAAGCCTTCATGGCCATAGCCACAACCGAGCAAACTATGTGAACAAGCATTAATCCACACATCCCATGCCATGCTTTCAACCTTCACAAATGCTCCCTTGGCTAACCTGTCAAGCCTTGTCCCGCTCGACTCTTGCCTTTTGTCTTCTCCTTGTCACTCTTTATTTCTCTCTACAACAACTACCCTTGTGGCTGCTTATATAGTAGCAAGTCCCACAAAACCACTAAGTGGTATTACATAAACCATGTGCTACCTAACCCACTGACCCCACATTTAATATTGGGCATTTAATTCTTTTCTCCAATATTAAATAATTACATGAAATATTTTCACAATATTACAATACAACTCATCAAGTATATCCCATGGGAATCTTTACATGTTGCACGTCCATCTAGGTACAACATTACATAATCAAATAATAAAATAACAATATTATGCAATGTGTGCAACACCCATTATCTCAACAGCCTTGTCTTACGAGGCTTGTAACTAGGGCATCAAATTTCAGCCCCTTCAAAAATTATCAATCAAGAGATCAAGTTAATTGCCAAGTTGGAAACCTTTGAGTTTGCTTGATGTTTCCAATTAAATTTTTCCCAAAACCATATTGAAAGGAAAGTATACTTTACTTAAGGCTTTTAGGCATAAATAAAACTGTTCCATCACTGGGAGGCACTAGTCTAGGGGCTTTATATTTTCACTTTATGATAAGAGCTAAGGCAGATAGTCAATAAGCATGTTAATAATACCTTTTCTGATTGCTCAATCATTATCAAACTCCAACTTGAATCCACCAAGGAATGCTAATAATTTCAAGTTTCAACTATCTATTTTGCTTTAAGTTCTCTTGGACATCTCACATTGATTCACATAATCCAGTTACACTGCCTTATAGCCTGACTCCAACTTGCTTCCATTAAGAGTCTCTGATTTGAACTTTTGTCTTAGCTAAAGGTTCTTTTGGATGCCCCATATTTATAGCATAAACCTGCAAAAAACTAGTCTGATAAAACTAGGTGTTAACAATAGTAGCTAGGGACTTTATTTTAACATTATTTTTCACCTATCTAGTAATGATAATGGGAACTTAAATCACCTATGAGGACTGATCCAAAGAACCTTACAAGTTGTTACATTGTGAAAAACTAGTCTGGTATCAAGTTTATCAAGGGCTTCCATACGACAAATTCACAATTACAAAAGATTGATTAAAGGAGATTTCCAGGTCATTAAGGAGAATAGTGAGGCAATACTGATCGGTGATCACTTCTTGTGTAAGAAAAGATTATTCCTTGAGGAAAGCTTTCAAACTTTCATGTCATGGAGAGAATGGCTAGCAATCTTTTCCAATGCATTTAGCTCTTCATTCCAATTCCCCAAGTTGCAATACTGCATGGAAAGCATCGCCGATGCTGCAAATTGAAGAAAGGATTACAAATAGCCCTTGTGTTACTTTCTGGTATGTATTCAATTTTATTTGTGATCCACTTAGCATCATAGCAGCTATGGCAAGTATATCAAATTACATATATTCCAAGATAGAAAACTTAGCCTTCTTTGACAAAAATCAAAAAATTCCATCCTGCTGGGTTTTCATGTATATACTGAAGTATTGGTCCTCAAAGATACATTGAAAAATCTTTCAAAACAGCACCATCAACACATTAAATACTACAATTAAGAAACTACAGCCGCTTGTTATCAACTGTCATTGATGAATTACAATATAAAGTGTTGAAAGGATCATTAAAGCTATTCAATGCATCAAGGATTCAAAACATTTTACTAAAATTGAACTTAGAAATCTTGCAAAATTCTTGAGAGCTATAATATCAGCTGCACCCAGAGGACTTAGAGAACAAAATCATCAAATACACACACACACACACACACACATATATATATATACATACATGTGTGTGTGTGTGTGTGCGCGCGCACATCAATGGAGTGTATGAGAAACAAACATGCCATGTGATTAAGGAATTTTAACAAAAATTAAGAACTAACATTTAAAAAATGAAAAGTCGTGATCCAAGTTAATTAGTTCTCTTATTTTTTTCCTTATACTCTCTGTATATAGGAATCAATTGGCAAAACATCATGCAACAACTCCTCATAGGGTAAGAGGAATAACATATGAGAAGAAACACTGAAAAGCAACTCCTCATTAAAAAAAAGAATAAAATATGAGAAGCAACATTAACAAGTGGCATGTATATTCTGGTCCTGCAGAAACTGATCCATCCCAAACTAGTAAGGCTATGGATTAGGCAAGTCAGGTCCACAACAAGGGCTTTAACATTGAGGTTCTTGGCGCTTACCACTATTAGCCACAAAACCGGATGGCTAACCTCGCCACATCTGTGAATGGAATAAGTGCTCTACTCTAGCATCTAGCACAAATGTTAGGGTGGTTGCATTGAGAAAGGCGGCTTCAGGATCCATTCCTTCCACTTCAGGCTAATGTGAACCCTCAATTTTTGTGCACGCAAATAGGGTCTTCTACACATGGCTTGCCAGCACTCCGTGTTAAGTGAAGAGACTTCCAAAAGTGTAATATTGATCTTTCCTTCATCAAAAAGCCAATCATAAAAAAATATGACTTTAACTAATCTACCCAGTTATGTCATGCATCTACATCTACTTTACCATCAGAGCATAGGAATGCCTGAATTCACTTGGAATCTAAGGGGACTAAACCACTGAGAGCTTTACTTGATAATTGAGTTGATGATACAACCAACTTGACAACTTCAACAAACCGGTCGACCTGAAATGTTAGTTATTATTTTAAAACCTTTGAAATTTCATTTTTTATCATCATTTAGACTTCATTAACATGGGGATGCTTGAATTCCCTTGCAATCTAAGGGGACTAGACCACCACAAGCTATTCTTGACAATTGAGCTGATGGAACCGCCCATTTAAGGACTTCAGAAAACTGGTTGAATAGGAATGTCCAGTGTTCTTGTAGACTTTACAACTTCAGCTTTGATCATCAAGAAAACAGCATTTTGTGCTCTTCCATCCGATCATGATTAAAACAACTGGGAGATGACATGATGGATCTTGTAGGTTATTTTTATTGCAAGGTTCAAATGCATCAATTTCATTCAATAGGGCATGCAAGATGAGCTTGGCTCTAATCCAAATGATTTGGGTCCAAAGTGGTTCAAGAGACAACACTCTAAATGTAAATATAGATACGCGGTGTGCATGTAGATGCAATATGTAGGCAAAGATTCACATACAGAAGAATATTAGAATTGGAATAAAAATCTTGTAAATCTATGGATTCTGTGCATGGCATTTTCTCCAGGAAGATGTATGGTTGTGTATTTTCTCTCATCTATCCTATGTCCTCCTGCTTATGTTACAAATCTACATTATAAATCACATGTTCGTAAAGAGAGAGGACTATCATAGAAGTTGATACTATTGACTTTATAAGTGTCACGCTTCATCTCTAATAACTAGAATTTTTTGTTGCTTCTTGTGCTGACAACTGGCACATCATGAAACAGCTCCAGACTTGTGAACTGGATTGTCACATGGTGTATTAAATGTGTTGGGATGTACAGCACTAACAACTGTATATGCAATTTTGGCAACAAAATAAAATGGAGTTGCTTGTGAAGTTGTGGAATTATCTTTGGTTTTGCACAAGTAGGGTGTGATGCAAAAGCGTCATGTAAGAGCTGTGCGGTGTCTTTTGAGTTGCAAAACGTGCATCCAAGCATTGATTGAGTGGCACATGAAGAAAGTGTTGTGCACGGGCACACAAGGCTCCCAGTGCTAATTGGTTGGCACATAACGCAGGAAGTTGTACTCATTTGCACAACATGATTCCTAGACTGAGATACAAGGACCTGCTCACAGTATTGTGCACTGCTGTTTTAAGTACTAACGCTGGCAGACCTGCCTGGGCAGTTGCACATGGATCAGATGGCACTTACTTCCGGAAGGCATCAACCCACCCTACAAGCAGTCAATTATAATTGGTCACACTTTTGAAAACATGACAACAGAATTTTTCCTCGCCAATTGGACCTTCGCTCAAACATATGATACTAATGTTAAAGATTCTTTCACAACTGAAAACTAAAGAAATAGGAGCTTTCTAATGTACTCAATGAAATTTAATAATCCCATTATTAATTGCCACAGCCTCACCAACAGATATTGATATTCTAACTTCCTTCACCACAAAATATTATATAGCACAACAAAATGCTGCTAGATACAAATTTAATCTAATAAATGAATGTCTAGTTGCCCCAAGAAAAGGTGGATTATATTGTAAACCCCATACATTAATAGAAAACAAGCCTCAAACACTACAATTATGAAGATTCGGAACAAGTAATCGCATACAACTTGCAAATCATTTAACCATTCAAAATATGGTGATACCAATAGGCAGAGATGAACACAGCAAAGAAACTTGAAAATTGAAACCATTGGAAACATACCTGTAGCAACGGTCTCTTGTGCCTCACAGACAATGCCCCTGGAGGCACGTAACTTCTTCCCATAAGATGCAACCGATAGACGCTTCTCAAGACCTCCAATCCTCAATCCCCTGCATGTGGGCATGCCCAACCTCGGGTTCACCTTGAAGGCCCTTCCGCGTGTGACTGATGCATAGACCGCTGTATTGGAAGCCCTGGAGGCTGTGATGCTGGAGGATAGTGATAGAGCGCCTGCCTCTAGTACCATAGCCATTGAGGACCCCAAGAGAGAAATGCGAGCTGATACTACAGGTACCCTCCTCACAAGATAACCCAAATGACCCAACCGCGGAGAGAGATTAATTTTCAGATTTGTGGAAAACCCATGCAAGGAGATCTAAAAGAAAAGATAACCCAAAGGCCAAAACAGGCTTAGTCAAACACATCCACTAAATTAAGGTGATTACCAAGTGAATGGCGCTTTCACACCTGATTTTGTAGGATATCTGCAATGCCCAGTGATAAAATAAAAACAAATGGTATAAGCCAGTTTTGGGGTCTGAGGGAAAACTGAAGATTTAAAAACAGTATTACAAGCTAAATCTACAAAACAGCGTAGGTTTTATGGACGATGGAACTACCATTTAACTACACATTAGGCTAAATCATAGTTGATGTAAGTATCCCGAAAGAGTTGCCGTTTGTCTTCTTGCTGCGGTATATGATTTCATGTGGTTGGGACTGGGGTCGCCCGAGATTTTTGGTAGTTTGAAGAATGTATTTGAACCATTCATCTCTAAGGCTAAGGAGAGTGGATGAGGTCGTGAGTGGATAGGAATGAGGCAATGCATCTATGCAAAGGACATATGGATAAGAATTATGCTCAAGGAATAAAATAAGGCACCACGATCATGTGGGAAGAAGCCGTGATAATTCAATTATCTAAATTGAAAGTAGAGGAATGTTAGCAGTATGAGATGAAAATGTTAAGTTCAAGGTGGTTTTTGTTTTTGTTTTTGTTTTTTTTAAATGAGTTTCGATGAGTTGAATTTTTTTTCATAATTTGTGTATATGGTTCTTATATTGGATTCAAGTTTATAATATTAAGTATAATATGGGAAATGAGTCGCTTTGATTGCCACATCAAAAAGTCTAATTACTCTTCATAAGAAGCCCCAAAAAATGATAGTATATGTCTAATAGCTGATCACACATGTATTAATAGTTTATCATTTTTTAGCTTTCTTGGTTGTTGATTGGTCCATTTGTGCAACAAGTACCATTTTTTTTGTGAGCAGCTATTAGGGGTGAAATAATAGGTTCTAGGCGAACATTTTAAAATGACACTTTTAGACCACTTTGCACTATACGAGTTCTACAGAGAGCTTCAAAATGTGGAAAAGTTGAAAGGTTAGTTTTAAGCTCTTCACTCACCTACAAAGGCTCACTGAAAACATTGGCAAATTTCAACATACAGATTATGAACTATAGGTGTGTGAAGTTAGCCTGGGCGACTACTGGGTTGTTTCCCCTAAATAATGGAAAATGGATTTAAGTTCGATATAAGAATAATTATAAGAAAAAAGTTGAATGATAGTTATCTAGTTTGTTTTTTTCAATTATTTTTTCTTTTGGGATTTCTCAAGCATTACCAATTATGTCTTTACTTGATGTGGTTTTGTTAGACCACTTTTCCATTGAGTTTTCTATTTAATGAGTAGCTCACCAGCCACATTTTCTTTTGTCAACTTTCCTACTTAACACTTCATTTCTTCATCATCCTAGAACTTCGGCCACATAAAGAATGTTTGGAATTTTCAACCAAGACCAACATAGTTGTCAGGTTGGATTGAATGGTGGAACGTTGCAGTTTCTCAAATTGTGCATTTTTTCTCTATTTAAGCAAATAGCTAGTTTTTTTTCTATCTACTAATCCTATGCCAGAAATACCAAGGATTTGTTTGAAGTTGTTGATGAGCTAGCATCTCAACCCTTTTCATCTAAGCTACAGCTTAAGGTGGTGAAACTTCATCATGCAAAGCAAATTGCTAGCACATAGGCTGCTAGAGGAGCTCAAGTAAAGGCATGGTAATTAAATATTCACTAATTAAACGTACTTAAGCTTACTTAGGATAATGCATTGCATAGTAATATGTGATTGAAACACTTGAGAGTTTGCACCTCAATTAAACACATGGTGTAGGAGAATTCCACTCTAGGTGGTCATAGTTGTTATCTCATTCCACCTTTAGTGTACTTGTCTTTGTTAGGATAAACCACAGACAAAAATAAAAACTACATGCAAATATAACCAATAACAGAAAATAATAGATCACACAGAAATGAACACAAGGCACCAAGATTTAACATGGTTCACTTAATCCTTGGGCTACATCCACCAAATAGCAAGTCCAATCTTATTACAATCCAGTGATTACAACCTGATTACAATATGTAATCCCTTATAGCTCAATACCGCCACAAGAACCAATTTCGCATCACAACATAATGAAAAATACCCAACCTTAAACCCTTTTATACAAGTATTAAACTGCTTTAGGGTTATAACATGTCGGCCATAATTAGCCATAACTTTAGTGGCGAATCTACGAATGGCAAATAGTACCAAAACGATTGGCAAATAGTACCCAAAAAAATTCGGGCCGATGCCCCGAACCCCACTAATTATGAAATATGTACAGTACCTTCCTGATCAATCACCACAATCTAACAATCTCCCACTTGGGGACTGATCAGGCTCCACACTAAACAACAATCTCCCACTTGGAGATTGATCCTGTAGCAATACCACTACCACATGGGGCTCCCACTGGATCAAACCACCCTGGAATCTGTCGTTCTTGTATGCATGTTCAGTCTAAAAGACCAACCAAAGCTAAAGAGGAGTTCAGCTTCTCCCTTGTTACAACCTTTGTCAACATATCTGCTAGATTGTCATTGGTATGTATCTTCTCCAACTTTAAATGTCCATCCTCCAAAATTGACCGAATGAAATGGTATCACAACTGTATGTGTTTGGTCTTAGAATGCAGAGCTGAAATCTTAGCAAGATGAATGGCACTCTAACTATCTGTGAACAAATAATTATCCTTTTGAGGATGTCCCAATTCTTCCAAGAAGAACAGAAGCCATATCATCTCCTTGGCTGCCTCTGTAGTAGCAACATACTTTGCCTCTGTAGTGGATAGAGCATTAATCTTTTGTAACCTAGAAACCCAGCTCACAGCTGCCCCACCAATAGTAAAGACATAACCTGTAGTACTCCGCCTGGTATCAATATCCTTTGCCAAATCTGAGTCAACGTAGCCCTATAAATCAGTAGTAGAGCCCCCAAAGTGTAAACACTTATTGGATGTTCCTCTCAAATATCCGAGAATCCACTTGATAGCATTCCAATGCTCAAATCCTGGATGACTCATATACCTACTAACGACTCCTACTACATGTGCAATATATGGCCTAGTGCATAACATAGCATACATCAAGCTTTCTACAGCTGAAGCATAGGGTACCTTGGACATCTTATCCTCCTCTTCCTGTGTCTTGGGACACATCTCCTTAGTCAATTTCAAATGACCAGGTAAAGGTGTGCTGACAGCTTTAGCATTCTCCATAGAGAAATGTTGCAACACCTTCTCAACATAATCAGCTTGAGATAGCATCAATGTTCTGTTCTTCCTATCTCTGCAAATCTTCATACCAAGGATTTGTTTTGCTGCCCCCAAATCCTTCATAGCAAATGCATGTGCTAACTGGCATTTCAGCCCCTTAATATGATCCATGTTAGACCCAGCTACAAGCATATCATCAACATATAGACATAAAATAATGTAGCTATCATCATCCAACCTCTTAAAATAAACACAATAATCTGAATGACACCTGTTATAGCCATGCTCATGCATAAACCTATCAAATTTCAGATACCATTACCGAGGTGCTTGCTTCAAGCCATATAAACTTTTCTTCAATTTGCACACTAAGTTCTCCTTACCTTTGACCTCAAATCCCCGTGGCTGGGCCATATATATTTCTTCATCCAAATCACCATGAAGAAAGGTTGTTTTAACATCCAACTACTCGAAATGCAAATCTTCAGTAGCCACAAGACTTAAAATAGTACGGATAAAAGTCATTTTAACAACAGGAGAAAATATCTCATCAAAATTAATTCCCTTTTTCTGTGCAAATCCTTTTACAACTAACCTGGCCTTAAATCTTTTCTTACCTCCTTCCTCTTCTTTCAATCTGTAAACCCACTTACTCTATAAAGCATTTTACCTGCAGGCAACTTGCATAGATCCCATGTTGTATTCTATAGCAAAGAGTCCATTTCATCTTTCATTGCAGACTCCCACTGAATCTTAGTATCCACTTGCATAGCTTCATCATAACTTTTTTGTTCACCAGCATCAGTAAGTAAAATAGAATACAAAGAGGGAGAAAATCTTTGTGGAGGTCTAATTTGCCTCATTGACCGTCTAACATTCACTAGTGTGTGTGGTATTTGTTGTTGCAGTTGTTGCACATTATGAGGAATGGCTGGAACATCAGCTTTTGGAGTATCATCCAGCACTACATAATCATCTTCTTTCTTCTCATGTTGCTGCAAAAGATCTTTGTACAACACTTTCTCATTGAATATGACATCCCGACTTCTAACAATTTTAAGATTTTCAAAATTCCAAATTCTATAACCAAATTCATTAATGCCATATCCAACAAAGACACATTTTTTTGATTTAGCTTCTAGCTTGGTTTTATTTTCAGAGTCTATATGAGCAAAAGCTTCACAACCGAAGGTCTTGAGAAAAGAATAACTCACCTTCTTACTAGTCCATGCTTCCTCTGGAATACCACAACCCAAAGGAGTAGAGGGACCTCTATTAATCAAATATACCGCAGTATTGACAACCTCTACCTACATGTGTAAGGGCAACCTAGCATGCAACCTCATGCTCCTTGCGTGCTCCATTATAGTCCTGTTCATGCATTCAGCCACTCCATTTTCCTGTGGAGTCCTTGGAACAGTTTTCTGTCTATGAATACCATTAGTGGAGCAATAATCTTCAAATTCATGACTACAATACTCACCACCATTATCAGATCTGAGACATTTTAATTTCTTACCAGTCTCATTTTCAACCAAGCATTTCCATTTCTTAAAAGTTTGAAATACATCAAATTTCTATCTAAGGAAATAAACCCATACTTTTCTAGTTGCGTCATCAATAAATGTAACATAATAATGAGAGCCACCAAGGGAAGATACCTAAGCTGGTCCCCATACATCTGTATGCACAAGCTCTAATTTCTCCTTTTTGTTTTCCTTCCCAGTCTTTACAAAACTCACTCTCTTTTGTTTTCCATACATACAACTTTCACAGAAATCCATATTAACACATTTCAGACCTGGTAAAACTTTCTTTGAATGAATTACTTTCATACCTTTCTCACTCATGTGCCCAAGTTTGTTGTGCCACAGCGTTGTATTAGAATCTACAACAACTATTTGTTCTCTCTGCTCAACTGCAGCAATTGTTCCTGAACATTCATTTTTCTCTCAAACAATCAAAGTAGTAGGAACAATATGACCTGTACAAAGATATAAGGTGCCTACTTTCACACCTTTTGCTACTACAAGGGAACTTTTTGAAACCTTCTAATTTTTATCATTAAAAGTAACTACACAACCCTCATCATCGAGTTGTCAGACTGAAATTAAATTTTTACTCAGCCTTGGAACATGTCTTACCTCATGTAGTAGCTAATGATTCCCATTCTGCAACTTAATCTTAATTTTTCCCTTTCCAACAATCTGACAGGGTTCATTATCCCCCAAATAAACAAGTCCAAAATCCCCTTGGACATAATCAATGAAATAACCTTTATGAGGTGTAGTATGAAATGAAGCACCAGAATCTAAAACCCATGAATCATCAACACTCTCTAAAGACAGAAGCAAAGCATCCTCTTCGGATTTGTTACTTACCACATTTGCCTCCTTGTATCCATCTGATTCATCTCCTTCATTTTTCTTTCAATTCCAACAATCTTTCTTTTTGTGCCCTAGTTTCCCACAGTACCAACAATCATTTGGTCCTCTCGATTGAGATCTCCTCCCCTTTGACTTTCTTCTTGATTTCCCACGATTTCCAGAGTTACTTCCTCTTTCAATCGTTCTACCCTTGCTTTGTGCATTCAAAGCACTTCCTGATGTAGATCCACCTAAGGATTTCCTACAAGTTTCCTCACTCAAAACAACACTAATCACATCATCATATTTTAGGGTACTAGATCCAAGAACATAATTACTCACCGCCATTACCAAGCCATTCCAGCTTTTAGGCAAAGAACACAAAATCAAGAGAGCTCTAATTTATTCATCAAAATTGATACCCACAGAAGATAACTAACTAGTAATAGTATTAAACTCATTTAAATGATTTGCAACAGATCCACCTTCTACCATTTTCATATTAAATAAACACTTCATGAGAAATACCTTGTTTGAAGTGGAGGGCTTTTCATACAGTGTCACTAGAGTTTTCATCAAATCTTCTGTTGTCTTTGCTTTTGTAATATTAAATGCCACCGATGGTGCCAAGCATAACCGAATGCTTCCGAGTGCCTTTCTGTCCAAAAGATCCCATTCAACCTCTGACATAGTTCCCTGATTCTTGGCTTTGCCTTCCAACGGCTTCCATAAATCCTTCTGATATAGATAGTCTTCCATTTGCATCTTCCATAACTGGAAGTTCTGCCCATTAAACCTGTCAACCCTCAGCTTACCCTCATTTGCCATCGCTCCCACTCAATTGTGAGACTTTCTTGCAGAGGATAACTGAAAGACAACCTCGCTCTAATACCACTTGTTAGGATAAACCACGGACAGAAATAAAAATTACATGCAAATATAACCAATAATAGAAAATAATAGATCACACAAAAATGAACATAAGGCACCAAGATTTAACGTGGTTCACCCAATCCCTGGGCTACGTCCACCAAACAACAAGTTCGATCTTATTACAATCTGGTGATTACAACCTGATTACAATCTGTAATCCCTTACAGCTCAATACTGCCGCAAGAACCAATTTTGCATCACAACATAATGAAAAATACCCAACCCTAAACCCTTTTATACAAGTATTAAACCGCTTTAGGGTTATAACATGTCGGCCATAATTAGCCATAACTTTAGTGGCGAATCTACGAATGGCAAATAGTACCAAAACGATAGGCGAATAGTAAAAAAAAAATTTCAAGGCGATGCCCTGAACCCCACTAATTATGAAGTGTGTACAGTACATTCTTGATCAGTCACCACAATCTAACAGTCTTATTACCATCCTCATCATCGCACACACTTCATTGCATAATGGAGGATGGTCCACCTTTGGTGGACATGTGATTCCACCTTGTGTGGGTGATAGCTTATCTTCTCCTTATCATTTTCTCTTATTGCCTCTCCTATATAAGGAGGCCTATTATGTACATTTCAAATCAATCCATTGGATGTCAATCAAGTCCATTATCAATAATAGCATTCTTGCATCTTCATCCATTGTATTGCCAATCTCTTGTGGAAGTTATCTTGGTCTTTCATTTGATCTTGGGGGTGTTGTAGAGTCACCTAAAACTCTAACATGGTATCAGAGCTCCCATGCTATGAAAACCTCTTCTCAAGAAGTGTAATCTTGGCTTGACTTATTGTTGGTGCAACATTGGCAATTTGGACATCACAATTTGGAGGAGATTTCGAGAGTTGTATTTTGTGACCTTCTATTACAAGCAAAAATTGGAGATTGCTAGTGCAAATCAGAGGTTGGCATCATATAGAGGAGGTCCAAAAACTCCTAAATCAAATTTTATTTCATCCAAATCGAACATCTGAGGCCAAATCTGTAGCCATTTGATTTTTGAAGGTGTGGCAGTGGCAATTCAAAAAAAAAAATTCAAAAGCAATTTTCAAACAGTGATATCTCCCTCATACAGACTCCTTTTTCCAAACATTTTTTTAAAAATTTTGGGGTAGAATTTCACAATCTACATAGTGGTGCAAGTAATTTTGGATCTCTGTCTCTAAATTTTTCTAAAAATCACAAATCTCATTTTTCACAACTTTAAAGGCTCTAGTTGGCCACATTCGGTAACATTTTCAGGTGTAATTTTTTTTTAAGTGCATGATTTTTCCTCTACTTTCTAGACCTGTATAGTGGGCATATCACTTTTAGAAATAGGTCTTTTTGGCTATATTTGCACTTGGTGAATACTTGGATTGCAATTTTCTTAATTGAATCAATAATTTGAAGGAGTTATCAGTTGATTTCAATCATTCTTTGATTCATTATGGATTTTTCAAAAGTTCCATTGCTCACTCCATATAACTATCATGAATGGAAATAAGTAGTTTCTAATCAGTTGATGAGTATTGGATTACTTAGAATGATTCTTGGATAGAATCTAGAACCAGCTATAAGTGTTGCAAAAAGAAGGAAATGGTTTGATAGAAGGGGTAAAGCACTTGGCTCTCTTAGATCTACCATCTCCAATGATTTGTTATATCATATTGCATCCTGCACACATCTTCATGATGTCTAGACAACATTGGAAGGAATCTTTGGTAAACATGATAGAATAAAAAAATTTAAATTGGAGAATGAGCTTATAGGTCTAAGTCCATGTGATTTTGACAATATTCAAAACTTTTTCTCTAAGTTCAATTCCATTAGATTGGAGCTTTCTATTTGTGGTATTAGTAAAGATGATGAGCAATTGATATTATCTATTCTTTCCAAGCTAGGTCCTAAATATTCAATCTTTGGTTCCGCATTCTATGCTACTATGGATGCTCTTGGTAGTGCATACAAAATGTCTTCTCTTGATGAATTTGTAGCTCAGCTCACAAGGGAACAAATAAAGTTAGCACACATGGGTCAATTGAAGCCTTCCAAGTATCAAGCATTGGTTACAAATGACTCCTCTCCAAAGGCTTTGAAAGGAAAGGGAAACAAACAATACAAGGATCCTAAGCAACATGAAAAAGGTGATGACTCTCCTTCACAACATAATATTGAATCCAAGTCCTCTTTAAGAGAGGAATCATCTAGAAGAAAGAGAGATAAATGCAAAAGTTAGGACATGATGAGCATAAATGTTTCCATAAGAAGATTGATGAGCTTACTCACATTCTTCAAAAGAACAATATCTAGTTGCCCTCATCAGTGTCTTCTCCTTCTTCTCAATATCAGGTAGCTACTACATTTGCATCATCATCTAGAGGCAAAGGACAAGCACTCATTGCTTCCACACATCCTGAGCAAGGTAAATGGCTTATTGATTCAAGTGCATCACATCATATCGCATCTTCTATGGATACATTTTCTTCTATTGAGCCTTGTACTTCTCCATCTATATTGATGGGTAATAATACATACGTGAAGGTTTGTGGGAAAGGTTCTATTCCTATGGGACAGGGTATATTTAATAATGTTCTTTGTGTACCATCCTTGACCACTAATCTCCTTTCCATTTACCAAATTACTCATGGGGAACAAGGTAAAATTGTTGAGTTTACTCTTGATTATGTCTATATCAAGGACATGGAGACTAGAGATGTCATAACTATGGGAGTTGTTCATCATACATCATGCTTGTTTTCTTTTGCACACTTTATTGATCATGATGATGATATTCATGATGTACCTATATCTTTCTTGAGGGTGAATAATTTATGTGAGGAGAACATTGGACACTTGAATCATTTTGTTCTTGAGACAAGTGTTGAACTTCCTACTCCTCTACCTCTTGCTTCTTCAGACATGAGTTCTACTATTCAGCAGGACGATCTTTATGTTTTAGATCTTGCAGTATGGGATGAATTCTTAGATGCTCTTTTAGATGAGTCTCATAATGCAGATTTGGTTAATACATCTGAGGGAGTTTCTCTTCAAGATACTTCTTCACCTTCTTTGGAGATTGGATTTCCCAACTCTTCGTGTTCTCTTGGTTTTTCACATCTCATAGGTCAACTTGATGGTGTGACAGAATCTTTGAGCTTGGAGACACATATTCAGTCTTTAGAGATGCATACATAAAGACCTTCTTCCTCCTTCCTCACTTTCTACATTGGAGCTTCTTCATTATGGGGGGGATATCATGTCTCCTTATTTCCTTCCTATGGGGGGATCATTCTTTGTATATACATGATGTATGTAATTTTTGGGAGGTCTTGAGTCCTCAATCCATCCATGCATCTTGTTTTCTTCTCTCTTTTTGGGCGAGGGTTTTTCCTATGAGGTTTTCTCTCTTTCTCCAGTTTATGAGATATTACATTTCATGTATTGCATTACATATTGTACATAGGTACCTAAAATGGCCTAGTAGCCCAGGACCCATCCTGCATTGTGAGCTTAAGCGCATTCCCCTAAGTTGCACTGGGGGGGGGGGGGGGCGGGGTGTTGGTGTAATTAAATATTCACTAATTACACTTACTTAAGCTTACTTAGGATAGTGCATTGCATAGTAATTTGTGATTGAGACACTTGAGAGTTTGCACCTCAATTAGACACATGGTGTAGGAGAATTCCACTCTAGTTGGTCGTAGTTGTTATCTCATTCCACCTTTAGTGTACTTATCACATTATCATCCTCATCATCACACATAGATTCATTGCATAATGGAGGATGGTCCACCTTTGGTAGACATGTGATTCCACCTTGTGTGGGTGATAGCTTATCTTCTCCTTATCATTGTCTCTTATCGCCTCTCCTATATAAGGAGGCCTATTATGTACATTTCAAATCAATCCATTGGATGTCAATCAAGTCCATTATCAATAATAGCATTCTTGCATCTTCATGCAATTGTCTTGCCAATCTCTTGTGGAAGTTATCTTGGTCTTTCATTTGATCCTAGGGGTGTTGTAGAATCACCTAAAACTCTAACACTTTGTTAACTTTCCAACTTAACACTTCATTTCTTCATCATCCTAGCACTTTTTCCACATAAAGAATGTTTGGTATTTTCAACCAAGACCACCATAGTTGTCATGTTGGATTGAATGGTGGAATGTTGCAGTTGCTCAGACCGCGCATTTTTTTCTCTTTTTTAGCAAATAGCTAGTTTTTTTCTAGCCACCAATCCTATGCCAGAAATACCAAGGATTTGTTTGAAGTTGTTGACAAGCTGACGTCTCAACCCTTTTTGTCTAAGCTATAGCTTAAGGTAGCAAAATTTTGTCATGCAAAGAAAATTTTTGGCACTTAGGCTGCTAAAGGAGCTCAAGTAAAGGCACAGTAACACTAGCTTAAAGTATGGGATCATAGAACTAAGGAATTATTTTCAATGATCCACCCAAAGCACTCTAATTCAAGAATTGAATGGATCAAAGAAAAGATGTTATTTCTACTGAACTTCTTGACATTCTTCAAATATTTGTAGCTCATTATAAGAAAGTTTTCATTGCTTAGGAACTCACTCTTGCTTCCCAACAAGCTCTTAAGATTTCTTGGGTTGTGTCCCCAATCATCTCTCATTTTTCCAAGTTGCCTTTTGCAATAGGCTTTTGTCTGAGCAAGATCTAAGAGAGGTTGTCATCTCCATGGCTGATGATAAAACTTTGTGATGTGATAGTTTCATGGTTGAATTTTATAAAGTCTTATGGGGCACTTTAGGAAATGATTTGCACCAAGTCTATTTAGAAGCAATTCAAAGTGGTACTTTAGGAAGTGAAATTGATAAAGGCAATATAAAGTTCATACCTAGATCTAGTGAGCCCAAAGACATTTGTAATTGGTGTTGTATCACTTTGCTTAAAGTTTCTTACAAAATTATTACTAAGTCTTTGGCTCTTTGAGTTCATCATCTTCTTCCCCAAATTTCCATACTAGAACAAACAAGTTTTATCCAATCATGTTATGTTTTGGATAATATTATTGTTTCTTGGAAAGGTATGGAATGGGCATATGTCTCTAGTTTGTGAACATTTTTTTTTAAATGATTTTTCCAAGGCTTATGATTGTATAGATTGGTATTTTATCTTATCTATTATTTTCTCTTGGGTATATCCCTCATTTTCTTTCCTCTACTCAAATATTATTTGAAGATGTCAATGCCTACATGGTCAATAGTCTGCCTCTTTTCGTTTACATGGGTCTATTAGGAAAGGTTTCTCACTTGCTCCTGCCTTATATATTTTGGTTGTTAAGGGCTTTAGCTATCTCCTTGCCTCTACTACCTTAGCTAGGTGTGTTTGTGGAATATCTCTACCCACTTCCCATAACTCATAAGGGGTCTTAACTGTCACTTGTTTAATTTGAACTTTATTCATAGTGTATTCTATAGTGATAATTGCTTATTTCCAATGAACATGTGTTATATTACCTTCTAGCATCATCGCTTTAGTTTCTTTAATCACTATTGTGTTCCTTCTTTATGATTGTTGGTAAATAGATTGTTCTTTTTTATTTAACTCTTAGATGCCCAAATTCATGAACAATATCTAGATACAACAGTTGGAAAGTTGGTTTTTTTAAAAGATTGACCTTCCTCTGGATTATTAGGTACAACTCCCTATTACAGATTTGTGATGAATTATGTTTTTTCCTAAATCTAAAGAGGGGTATGTTGTTAACCCAAGAACAGGAGAGCTAAATTGAGCCAAACCCGTACAAGGTTTAACTCAGGCAATAAATGATTTTAGAAGATTAATTAAGTTTATGAACTCACACATCTTATGAACTCATAAGACTTAACAATTTAATAGTGCATACTAACTAATATTAAACTGATCAACAGGAAATAAGTTATAAGGAAATAAAGATTAACTTGAAGGAAAACACCTAAAGGATCTCTCTTGAACTTATGATGACACTACTTATCATATTTAGCTCGCTACCTCAAAATAGGGGAATGAAGCTCTGTTCATTCTTTGTATTAATTCAGATAAAAGAGAAAACATACAATTAACATCTAACAGAATGGAACAGAAAATAATCGACACAAAATACCATTCAACTGACTCTGCAACATCTACTATTGCACACCAAAAATTAGCCAACCTTTTATTAATCTTTTGTTCCAATACATATAGGATTTTGAGATGACCATTACAAAGGAAGCTTAATCAGTTCATCTCTTCAAAAATGAAAAATGACAAGGAGCCAATTTATCCATTACAATGCTTACATAAAAATCATGAAAGAGGCAAAATATGAATCACTTCACCTTCTTTCCCTTTTCTTATTTTGTCCTATAGGCCTTAGTGGCTACAATGATTGGAATTAATTCTTCATGCCTATGAACATGTGTATTAGTATATATCAAGAGCCATTTAGAATACTCTCTAGTGAAATCTTTGACAACACTTAGCCTATCATGTATTTCCTCCATGGCCATATGCACACATCCACCAAGTTTCTGGAGCTCAAAAATTCTATTCTAGTGACCGGAAGATATCCTCGTAAGACTATCTATGTCATTGGAGAAGTTTGATTGTATGTCAGTTACTCCAATTATTCCCTTTCCTTGTCCACTAGTCTGCGAGTCTGTATGCAAACCTCTCAAGAGTTCATAATCTCTACCTTGATCCTTCTTCACTTTAGCTTTAGTTTCCTTAAGCCCTTCTTCTACTGCCAAGATCATTTCAGACCAGAACAACATGCTCTGAAGCCATTGAAATAAAGGCTTATCTCCTTTAGGCAGGATCTTTGCTTCAACAACCTCCTTAGTCTTCATATGAGTGATCATCTTTAGCAGAGATACACAATCTTCACCCTTTGTTCTCTCCATGGCCAAGGTGGCTCTATTTGATGAAATATTATCTTTCTTTGTTTCCAACCTCAATATAGCATTTCCAATTTTTTCTATAATGGAATGTCCCTCCAACTTGAGTTTCTCATTACACTCTCTACCAATCTACCCAAAGTGTTTGTCTTCTTGGAGCTAAGAGATGAGCGCTTGAACGTCTGCAATAGTAGGATCATTAGTAATAAGCATTCTGGAGATGCTTGCCAACGAGGTGGCCAATTTCTTGATGAAGCCATTCAATTCTTGTATTTCTGCCTTCATCTTGACCTTTGACAATTTAAGGCTTTCCAGCTATCCTTTAATCACCTTATTTGTCAACTTCCATAAGCCAACCTTTGTATCATGTCTGGCTTCCCCAAGATCCACCGAATGCAAGGTAAAATCATCAGTGCTCATATCCTCAATTCTTCCCTCTTTGGTAGGCTTTGCTATCTCCATTGTTAGATGCCCTATTTTGGGATCTTGTTTGAGAATGGACAAGGTCTTCTTCTTCTTGACCTTACTCAGTGCTAATCCAAAGTGGACAACAATAGATAAGGTATCCTTGTTGGGAGCTCCTTCATCTTTCCTTTTTCTCTTCTTGTCTAGAGTATCTTCCAACCATGAATCTAGGCCTATCACTTTGGAGGCCATCCCAAGGGAGTCTATGCTAAACATCTTCCTCTTGACTAGAGTGATTACTTTCACAGTCAAAGAGAAGAATTTCTTTGGATACTGTGAAACGAACTTTGAAGAATCTTGGCCTTTCTCCACCTCTGAAGTCTTCTTTGTCACCTCATCAGATTCAGTGGATTCACTATCACTACTTCCTCCATCTCCTAAATCCACTACTTGCACTTGAGGACTACTCAGTTGGAGAAGTGTGGCACTTACAGATGGAATTGGGCTACTATGATGCAAGGGCGCCGGAGTGACCATACCATCTTTTGGATCCTCCACTTTCTTCTTCTCAGCTTCTATTTCGATTCCAATCACTAGGAGGGAGCCATCTTGACAAGTTTTAGCCAAAGGAATATTTTTGTTAGGAGGTTGATCACCTCTGCCTAATGTTTGAGTCAGTCCTTGAGTGATAGCCAAGGTTACACTTGATGTGCCACCTTGAGAGGAAGAGGTTGTTGCAATCACTTGAGAAGCTTGAGTGGATGTGCTTTTACTTTGACTCCTTCTAGTTGGGGTCCATTCGAACCATTTCTTAGTCCTCTTGATAATCTAGGCCATCATTATATCTAGCTCTCCTCCTGCATCTTCATAAGGTTCGAAGCTGGTAGGTGTGCCTCTCAGCTTGGCTAAGTAGGTGTTACTATACATATTTTGACCATCATCTTCTACTCCTTCAACATCAATATTAACTTTATACATCTTCACTTGATCTACTGTTAGCCTGGAAAAAGCACGATCATGACTCTCAAACTCATCCTTGCAATCAACCTAGTAGTCTCTAATGGTAGTGATATGTTTGATTACACTTCCAATCTGCAATTCTTCCCTTGCATATCCATTCAGATCAAACATGGGGCTTAAGACTTCATACATCTCCAATTTATATTTCATTTCAAACACCTTTAGCATGTTCTTCACATCAGAACGAGACTCACAACTAATAGCTTCCACTTTCATAGGAAACTCATACCCTTTCTTCTTCAAACTCCTGCTCATCATGTTCAGTTGGATTGCTTGTTGCATGATCTCAATCAGCACAATCATATCGCTAGGATACCTTGGCAACTTCAAGAGGAAACCATCAAAAGTTGCAAGATGCAAATATGAAAAGGATGAGAGTTGAATGAAGTAACTCCCAAATTGGCTAATGGCTTCAGGGTTGAATTTCCTTTCTGGACATCCCTATAGCTCCCTATAAAATCTCATGGTGAATGCATCATTAACTCTTATATACTCCGCATAACTATTTTTCGATTGTAGACATCGGTAGAACTCATAAGACTTCACATCATTAAGAAAATTTTCTACCCTTGGGAGGCTTGGCCATAATTGTAAAGAAACTAACATGTAAATGAGGAAGGAGAACTTATAGAATGTGTTGTAGAATTTTGTAGCACTAAGAGCATTAGACAAAATCTCACTTACCTTGTGAGCCCAATCAATATATTGGGTGTCAAAGCAGATGACTTGCACCAAAAAGAAATATTGATCAACATAATTTAATGCTTCTACCTTACCTTTCAATTTGTGTAAGAGAACCAAGATGTTGACAATCTTAGGTTTGAGATTAGTCTCAAACAAAGTCCTAGGAAACTTACTCTTGGTGCTCCATGGTTTTTGGAACCATGACTGCATGATTTTCTTTCTCCAAATCATCTTCTACACAGAGAACTCTGAAATGGCTCTTTCGAATGTCAAATATGAAAATTCCTCTCATTTTAGAACTTATAGGTGATTTTCTATAGTTTGCTTGTTAATGGAGATCAACATTGCATCATCTGGCAGCACAATTTGCCTTGTGTCAGGATTGTAATGATTTATACATTCATAGATTAACTCTAGAGCTTGGACTACAACTAGAAAACTAGCTGCTTTGATCAACCCGCATCTTCAAAGCTTCTTAGTAATGGGATGGATTGGCTTCGATCTCACGCTCTTCTGAAAATCTCGCATGTCATAGAAGTGAAGAGAAGTATCCGTAAAATTCTGTAGTGAAGACTTATGTAACGCCCCACCAAGGGATCCAAAAGAATTAACCTAAAGTTTTACTAAGTTTGCTAAATATTTTTTGAAAAAAAATTAAGAAAGAATAACGTACACATCAAACACATAGTAGCGGAAGCAATAACATGCAATCATCAACAAACATACATAACAAGTTACATTCCTTAAGGATCCCAAGATGTTGAGTCACATTTAAATTTAATTAATTCTAAGTCTAACAACTACCACATCCACATGAAAGAATAATAAGAAAGTCCAATGTCCATAATATACATTTGTTTTGAATGCCTCTTGGAAAATTAATTCGGAATGCTCAATCATCCACTGTACATGTCACAGGGTATGAAAGGCTTAAAAGAATATACATATGTAGAAATAAAGATACATCATCCTCAAATCCATGATAAGTAAAATAAATGAAATCATTCACCATACATGATACATCCATACATTCATAATGATAAAACATCCATCATAAAATCTAACCATCCATCATAATAATCCATGAACAGAATGAAGGTAAATGCCAACCAAGAAAGCTCCAGCCATGGTGACCACAGACGGATCTCAATGGTAAGAGTAAAAAGCACTACCACCCGATTGCGTGCAACCTAAATGGTCCACTCCCACTGCACTGAGGAGATAGTCTCAAGTCCCAAACAGGATATCAAAAACATAAACACAGATACTCTCTAAGCCTGAGAAATCTTAAAATTATACTAACTTAAAGGTTCCAACATAGATAGACATCTAGACCTAGAGGCACACAAAGACACGTAAGAAACCTACTATGCAAGCGGGAAAGTGTCATCGCAAAAGTCACGTTGGAAGTTACCCAAGGAATCCCTTAGGAATCCTAGGTCCCCTGTGATCCTACAGCCACTAGTATCCTCTCGTACTAACGAGGCATACTACGGAATGCAAGGTCGCAACCAAGCGTTCTCTCTACCCCATCCTAGTTTGTACTAGCACTCAAGGCATGGGAAAGAACATACAATTATCTTATTAGGTTCATTTAAGTCAGTATTTAGGTGAGATGTTTTCACTTATTAAAACAACTTACAATGGGTTTCTCCAGGCAGCCTCTTAGGGCCCCAGCCCCCATTGGAAGCCACTTCCCAACACTACACATAGATAACCTACCCTAGGCTCATGAAATCACAAATCACAAATATCACCTCAGCCCTATACAAGAGATTGGAGAGCATCAAATGGTAATCATAATGATCACAACAGTTCTCTATCAACAACTGAAGGCATCAATGATAAGTCACAATATCCAATGGTTCTCCAACAAGCAACGAACAAGTATCCCAATAATAGATCACAATACTGATCGAAGACTCCAAAATGGTCAAGTCAAACATGTCACAACATGACATCATCAAGAGCATAGCAAAACACTTCAATCCCATCAAGGCAACTGGAAAGCAACCCAAGTATAACGAATCGATGACTCAAAAATGGTTAAGTTAGGTAACTCAAAAATATACACCTCAACTTCACACAAGGAAACTAGAAAGCAATAACAACTAGTAAATACAACATATCATAGAGCACTCCATCACATTATCATGGTTCAGTTAAGAAATATCGAGACCAAATCATCATAACATCACATTCACAACCCCAAGCCTCTGGTAACAACCTAAACTGGCCAACACTAGAACAATCCCCCAAGAAAAAACCCCAAAAGCATATACAACATATATAAAACAGAATGTAGGTATCAAGTTTTGGTTTGATTGAAAACGTGTTACTCAATGAGGTTTCCATTTTGTACTAAGGTATGTTTTAAGTTCAAAAGATTTCTAGATAACCCTACAGGTTGACCCATTTACTTGTTCGAATGAAACTAGAATTACCCTCCCATTATATTTTAAAAACAATAATTCTACAATTTATCAATTAGTATTCATCATTAATTAACTTTAATTAAATTAATTTTAATTAAAGTAATTAATAATTATAGGTCTAAACACTCATATTAATATCTTCATTAGTTATTAATTTATTAATATTTAACCAAAAGCCTATTAATAAATTAATATTTATAAAACTATATTTAAAATGCATTAATAGTTAAATTATTAAATGTTAATAAAATTATTAATAAAACATTATTAAATAATAATAAAGCTAATATATTAAAACTCATATATAATATTAAAATCTTTTTTTTAATATATAATATTAATTCAAATAATAATTAAAAATTTAATAAAAATTAATGCAAATTTATATTATTACAACTAAATAACAAAATCGAATTCCAATTATATTGGGACGGCATATAATAAAATGTTGAAGCGATTATAAATCGCTGACTATGATATGCACATCATAGGGGCTGTTGCGCAGGGTACTTCTGTGTCAAGAGTACCTGCTGTCATAGCAGTACTGCTGTCGTAGTAGTACATATTACGACACGCAACCCGGTTGTTTGGCAGGGGGTGTGGGTCAACGACCCCCCCATATAATATATATATATATATATATATATAATAATAATAATATTATTATTATTATTTAACTTTTAACTTATATTAAATTCGCTCCTTTAAAATATAATTTTGTTTATTAAATCAATTTCCCCACTCCCATTACATGCATAGGTTCAATATTTTTTAAACAAAATATATATTTGTTTCTATTAATTAATGAATGATTATAAATATATGTAAAATTTATAATGCAAATCTTTTCTTCAAATAAATATATATAATTTTATTTTGAAATTGTCTCCGTCTTTATTTTGATAGAGAAAATACTATCAACCATCCAAATTCTTAATTTAGAATTTCAATCTTAGATTCAACCCTTCTTGTTTAAATCCTACGTATACAGAAATTAATTGACAAGCATCTGATAAATTTCAATATTGAAATGTTTAAACATTCATCATAGAGAATTCAGGTCTACAATCCACAGACACGAAGAAGACAGGAAATAAGAAAATTGCGTAAATAACCAGCGATCAAAACACAAGACCCTACCTGATCCTGATGCTAATATGAAATCCTTGAAAACCTATGAGAGAATTTGCTCCCCTTCAATAACTTTCCTCTGAAAAACTTTCTTAGAATTCTCCTTCTGAAATTTGCTGCCAAAAGATGTTTCCCAAAATTCTTGTCTCCAAAATTCTTTCCCAAATTCGCTGTTTTTTTAAAAATGAACCCCCAAAGTTGTGATAAGGAGTTTTCTCCTCAAACCGAGGCACTGATTGTGCGTTCACCTGAGAGGACTCCTTGCTCACCAGACTCAAACTCCAAATTAAATTTATTATCTTTGCTTTATCTTTTAATGCACATTAAATGAATTATTAAATAACTTTATTTAATTTTCACTTGACTTCTATTTTAAATCTTTATTACTTTTAATCCCATGTGCACTTTATGAAATTAAAATAACATTATTATTTTCACTTACTTTATCTTTTAATTAATTTCTTTTATTTTAAACTCATGCTCGCATCATGCGATCTAGAATTCTTTAATAGTTTAATATTTTTTCCACTTTTAATTTATTTTAGAAACATTAATTGATAAAATATTTATTTATTCAATTAATAATAATATTTAGCATTTATTTAAAAATGAACTCTAAATATATTATTATTAAATTAAATAAATATTAGCACGTTCTAAATTTATACTTAAAACTTTAATCTCCAAATTTAATTATTTTTATTTAATTAATTTCTTAATTAATTAAATATAATTAAATATTAAAATGTCATAATAATCTTCTATTAAATTAAATCATTAATTAATCTTTTTAATTAGACTTAATTAATAGAAAATACACCCAGGGACTCATGAAACAACATACGAAAATCCCACATAGAAAAAAACACATACAAAATCAAACAAAAGGGTTATAATCATGAAATTACATCATTTGATGCATTCGAAGGGTAATCAACTCGGGTACTTGTCCTAATTATCAATTAGGACAAATGGCTAAAGGGTTTAGGATTTGGACTTAAGATTTATCTCCCCTCTCTTACCATTGAGATAATGCGATAGGGTACGCTCATCCTGACAATTTAGAGAAGTTGATACCCGGTACCTGCAACCTACATAAAATTCACGCATGTACAAACACAATATTCTAAACTAAACAAGCAATGGCAGGAAGTGGTGCATCGTGTAGATCCTAACTAGCAGGTGACTACGACTCCCTTCCTTAACCACATCAGAAACACCATACATAAAGAAAAAAAACACACACACCATACACATGTAGTATGGGGTAAGTATCCATAAGAAAACACATGTGATAATAAACCATCTAACTAATCATCATAGCCAACTGAAAATACTGAATAATCATCATACATGCATGAAATATAGAGTACCAAGTAATCTCATCATATAATCAACTAAATCTGAAACAATATCTGAAATTTGAAAGTAATGCAACTAAACATCAAGTATAAAACTGGCCTAAAAGAGTTTGGCAATGATAACTAAAATGCGACTTAGGGGGAGGCACTACAACTTAATTTCGTTTAACTTGTCGAAACCTACAAATCGAGTTGCCATTCTGTTTGAAAATGAATTTTGAATCCAAGAAAAGAAAAGAGTAGCAAATGCACAAATACTAGATTTTCGAAAAAGTTATGCAAATTAATAGAATAACAGTTCAAGAAAGAGCGATAGTTTGTGTAACTATTCATGTTTCCATCTATATAGGAGCTTCAATTCATTCGTTGATATTCAAAGTTCGCGCCACATGAATGAATTGAAGGTGAGATCTATTGAAACAGTAAATGTGTAGTTTTAATAGATATCTCAATGTCTTTTCACTGTTCCATTGGCCCAACAGTAACTTTCTATCTTCCCATTCTTACTTTCCCATTTTCCTTTAAGTTTCACGAAGTCACCAATAGAGTACTCTGTGGGAAAATATCTGCTAAGTTGAATTTTGGCACATATGCTCTTTCCTATAGTTATTTGATTCTTTCTATTATCATCTTGAGATGTCTTATGCACAAATTATAGGTCGAATTTTCTTATTAACTTGATTTTCTTTAAAATTTGATAAATTGTCTTCATGGGTTGAAAACAAATCGAGGAGAAGACAATTTCCATTTCTCCACTCATGCTTCCTTTTTTGGTTTACCTTTAGACTATTGTCTTCTTTGGATTTGGCAATGTCTAAAAGGAGTGTGAAAATTCATTAGGGACCCACCTTTTTTTTCCTTTCCTTCATAATTGCCTTTTTGTGGAAAACTAACTTCATGGGTTGAAAACTTGTCGAGGAGAAGTTGGTTTCGAGTTTTCTGCCTAGAATGAATATGAGAGTTGTGATGGATCTTGAACATTTCCTAAGGTAAATAATCATAAAGGGAACATGAATTTTTCATAGGACACCTTACTATTTCCTTACTTTGATCCAAATGCATCATTTGTTCCTCTTAACGAGAAAACATCTTCATGGGTTGAAAACTCGTCGGGGAGAAGATGAAGTCCAAATTTTTGTAAGCTTTTGTTCTTATTTAGAAAATGATAAACTACAAGAAGATACAACTTTGTTAATGATCTTTTTTATTAGCAATGTGAATCTCCATCAAATTAGGCAGTGAGCTAGCTATATGATCAACTCAACACAAAGGAAGAACCACCCGGCTATGAAATGCAAAGAAGGAGAAATGGAGAAATCTGATGGAGACTCATTCCACCTAAGGGGGCTTAGACTTAGACTCAAACACAAATATGAATTCACTAAGACACAAGTAATCACTTTTATTACTCAAGTAGAGGATGAAAAGTGGAGCAACAATGATATACCATTTTATTGTGAAGTTTTAGAAGCTAAAACTTGTCTTCTAATTCTAATTTGATATAAATTCTCTTCCTCTATTAGATCTCAAACATTTGATTCTCATACCAAATTCATTTTCAACTGTAGACTTGAATATCTTAAACTTGTTAAAATCTTCTTATTTTTCTCTTAAAAATGCAACCTACATCATTCTTGCAAAAATTATCAATGAAAAGAATAAAATGCCTTTCACCATAGAATGTCCTTGTCTTTGTAGTTCCACATAAGTTTTTATGAACTATCTCCAACTTCTCTGAAGTAGTGAATACCTTGCTAGAAAATAAACTTATGTTTTGCCATCATACATTCCTTAGACATCATGTTAGAAGGTTTCACATGTTGAAAATATGAGAGGAGTAACTGAGAGGGGAGGGGTGAATTAGTTACCACAAAAATAAATCATAGATCCCTAGATGTCAATAAAAATCAAACTCTATTGAAAGTGAAATATTGTTGTAACTCGGTTAGCACTGAAATCACTTAGTTAACACTAAAAATCTATGTTACTTGGAAATTACTAAAATATTTACTTCTTAAGATGTTTAGTGTTATTAACCACAATTAACTTAGTTGCAAAAACAAAAACAAAATAATATGAACACATATGACACTAGGATTTAAAGTGGAAACCTAATTTGGAAAAATCACCAATTGCAACTAGTTACTAATTTTCACTTTTCTGAAGTGAGCCCTATTAGGAGCCAACCTTGTTAAAAGTTACAAAACACACTATTAGGTGTGAACATGTTAAAGGATTTAAATCACCCTATTAGGAGTGGCCTTGTTAGAGGTCTTTAAACACTTCAATCTAGAAATGCCACCTTGTTAGAGGATTTGGCAAATAGCTGTTGAGCTAACTTTGTTAAGAGATTTGATACACTACTACAGTTATAAAGCAAGGCTAAAGCATTAGAATTAGAGGAGGATGAAGAGGAATTTGGAATTGGAAAAGCTATATTCTACCAAAGTAAAACCATGCCATATATCACACAAGAGGAAGGAGTTTATAACTAGTGCAAGCATCATGAAATTTTGATTTCTTCTTCAAGCATTCTACATGTTATTTGTTAGTACAGAGCATAACATCTTCAATAAAAGGTTCAAGCTTGTCATAAGTTGTCAGGAGGAGTAGAGTAGGTGCTAGCAAGGGTTACACAAAATGAAGCAACAACACAACGTATGATTTTGTGCCATGGATAGCCTTGTCAAAATATTTCTGCCCTCTTCTTAGTTTCTTTAAGGGCATCATGGGTGGCATTTCAAAGAGAGCATAGATGCCTGAAATTGATAAACAAAGGGAACTTTGGTTTTTCTGTGAAAAGGGAAGGAAATCACGCATCAACAAGAAACCATGGCCTGTTTGAGGTTGACGACAAGGGGGATTTGTGCTTTCCATGTTAGTCCTCATGTGTTGGAGCATGGTCCATCCTCAACTTATTTCAAACTTTTTCAGCAAGAGGTGTCCATAGGCGCTGCTTATTGCGAAAGTAGAGATTAAACAAGCATTGGTCATAGGAGCCATAATGGGAGTTTCTTTTATTTGCCTTCACTTCCATGATTGTTTTTTAATAGTTTTAGTGCCTCCTTTCTCTTGGATGATACAACTTTCATAGGAGAGGAGGGCGTCAAAGCCAATGCCAATTTGGCGAGGGGATTTGAGGTGATCAATATCACCAAGAAACAAAATGAGGAGACCTACAATGTTTAAGGGAAGAGGGGATATTCATTATCCCACATTGAGTGGGTAGTGGGCTCTTTTTTTATTTAAATACTTTTGCACACTATCACTAAGTGTCTAAAAAGACATGACCCTTTTGAGAGGCAAGTTGTGCATGGGCCCCCTGATCAAATGAGGTGATAGGTTAATTTTGAATGAAAGTATTGACATGGATAGTTGAAGTGGTGATGAATAGACCTATTGACAAACCAAAAATAGACTTGTTGCACCAGACAAATGAGTTATAATGCGACACGTGGTTGGTCTGCCTCACAAAAGGTGTATGATAATCCTGCCAAAAGCCATACTTAGGAATAATGTATTCAATCTAAGGAATATTTTTCTCCACCATGAGCTGAATTTAATTTTGTCAACCTAAGGACTTATAATTAAAATGGTTGGCACAATATGTGCACTAGGTTTCTTAATGAGTCATTATTCTTATACTGCAAGAAAGTAAAATGCAAGGAAAGAACCTACACTAGTGCTGCAAGAAACTAACACACTTAACTCTTTGCTGAAATGAATATTGGAAATGCAATTAAATACTAAGATATATTCCAACTCAGTTCATCTACTATAACTATTCTTACATATGTTGCAACAACACTCACAAAGTATGATGCTACAAGAAGGAACTTATAACTTCTACCTGCAATATGAAAGATTCTTGAAAAAAAATCTATACTACTCTAATCTAATCCACCTCCCAAGTGGGCCCCCTTGGTTGGCTTATGCTAATCTACTAACATAGAATGTAAACCAGGAGATATTTCATTATGTTCAAGAAATTCATTACATAAGAACAATACATTAAATTGTAAAAACAACTCACTACAAGAGTCAATAGTTTCTTGTCATAAACTTTCTTCTAACTTTTTAACACTATTGGTCTGATCTCTATAAATAGAAGATCGACGCTTATTCTGAAACATAAAAGCAAAAAAAACTAACTTTAAATCTGCTAGAGAAAAAGGAAGAAAAGATAACAGCTCAAGGTGGGAATAATAAAGTCTGGACAACTGCTTTGACACAATAATAAATGTAGAGAAATATAACCATTCTTCATAGCTCCTCCATATTAGCAGCTGTGTCCCTTGGTACCATTATGACTCTTTCTTCCACGGCTAAACCTTAACGTCTTTTCTCCTTGAATGTTGTTGTTTATCTTCAACATTTCCCTTTTAATACTTTTGACCATATTCAGCTTCCTTTTCTAACAGGTTAGTTATTATGTAGAGATATTTGCAAATAAGTATTATCAAATTAAATTAAAATATTAGAACACACATTCTAATGGTTATATGAAATACTACATTATATGTATAATACTAGCAAAATATAACATACTGTCTACCCATAGGTTAATCATCAGTTCAAGTAAATATGAGTTCACAAATGTCTTGGTGGAAGTAAAATAGAGTGTTTAAAACTATCATAAAATAGAGGCAATAATTAGCCTCATCATCTGCCCCCTGGTAAACTGATGCTTGTCCTGAAGCATTGCATTTTCTAGTTAGTGACCTGAGTTCCCCAACTTTAGTCCTTCCTTTCCTGCTACTCTTGAAGGTGTAGTAGAATCCTCGTATTCTCTCTCAAACTTCCCTTCTATTGTCCTCTTGTAGCTTGTCAAGTCTGTCAACATTAATCTCATATAGGGGCCACATGAGCATTGGAGGTTGCATAGTGAGTGGGCACCATAGTTTTGGCCTAGCCTATTCCCACAACTCTATATACTTTAGAACTCGGTGAAGGGGGGCCTCTAAATTGATAGGACTGTGTGGCTCTGATCTTTTAAGTGTCTCAGGTAATCTGGCCCACCTACTTTTAGCACCAACCATAGCTCTCTAAAAGGAAAAGTAAGGTAGGTTCTCATATTCTACATACACCTTGGTTCTAGCAGCGAAGATTTTGTCCCTTACTCCCTTTTTCTTATCCCCATAAGTTAATCTAAACCAATCCCTAAGAATTTCTTATGGCTTACTACTCTCAGCTCTTAATGACATGAGCTTTGTTCTTTCCTCATCTTTGTAATTATTCAATTGTCTATCATAATTAGCTTCATTATACATCCAAGATATCAAAGAACTTAGATGTATATCCCCTAAATAGTGTAAAGTATTCTATTGAGTTTCTGCTAGAATGATAAAATTGTGGACATATAACTCACAGAGCAAGTTCTGCTACCAAGATGGCAGAGTCTAGTATAAACCATAGAATTCCTGACCTAATTTGAATTATGTATTTATGTTCTTGAGGGTTAGCATAAGTTGGAATAAAAAGAATTGTTCCTTTAAACACATAGCTTAAATCTGAGGTGGTGGTCTACAATCAAGTGTTTGATAAACCAATTTGAGGGCATGATCCATCCTTTGTTTTTGGTTTTCCAATTGCTCTTTCAAATTTGTAATTTCCTCACCTAGGGACACTATGACTTTCTTCATTCTCTTCCTCTCTTCTTCCCATAGGGCTGCAACAAACATATGTTGTCCAAACAATTGGAAAAGAAGTTTTTCTAGGGTAATGGAACCGATGTCCTCTTCATAATTATTTTTCCTCTTCCTCTGTTCCTTCCACAACTACTTTACGAAATCTGTAAGCCATGTTGGTTTATAGGGAACTAGGCTAATGTTTGAATAAACTGACTCATTTATTATGGGAACTATTTGTTGGCCTATTGGGGGATCATTTTGATTTTCATTTAATTCAACCCTACATTCCTCATTAGGGTTTTAAGGAATGTTTGCAATTTCAAGGTGAGATGGAGAATTATCAGGAATAATTTGTACTAGGGATTCTTTAGTAGATGGTTTGGATGAAGTAGACTGAACTTCTACTATCACTTTAGAAATTTGTCTCCTCATTTTAGGACTTCTTCTCACAAGGGTCTCCTCTAGTATCACAACCTTCTTCCTACTTCTTCCTTTCGATGTCTCTTCTGGAGGAGTAACTACTCCAGGACCCGTCTTAATTTTCTTTTGCTTTGCAACTATAGGGTTTAGCTTTTCTACTACCGGAGCTGAGGTCTCCTCTTGTAATTTCTATTTTATCTTTGCTTTGGTAGAGGTAGGTTTTTGAGTCTCTTGAATAGGTAAAGACACATTTTTTTGCACATTGTTAGCTTCAACATCTTAAGTGTTTTGCTTGGTAGGTTCATCAGTGGGAACTACATTCTCTTCACTAGGTTGTTCATTAAGGATAGCCTAGGGTTGTAGGGTTTTATCTTGGATAAATTTTTCCCATGGCATAGGAGAGGCATCCTTAAGTGATCTTTCTATGAGCAATTTAATTAGGGCATGATAGGTGATAGAATTGTCCTTCCCCTTTTGGGTTTCTTCAGCACTAATGCATAACACGTTATATAAAAAATTGGGAACATTACATGGACAATTGTACCTTATACAGATAAGCAATTTAAAATGATGTGCATGTAAATATGAAAATCTTCCTTCACATGTGAGGTACCTGATAATGTGCTTAGCCAACTCATTGTATGGTGACAAAAGAGACGTCCTTTTGCAACCTTGCTTGGTGACATCTAATTGAGGATCAATTGGTATGAAAATTTGAGCCCTGGCTAATCTTGCATCATGTGTATTAGGATAATGTTCTCCTATTGCTAGTAACCTAGTTACTTCTGCTATTCACTCTTCTATAGCAACAACTGTTAAACCCCATACAATAGCTTCTCTCTCATTAAATGCTCTTTTAAATTATGTGGCTGCTTCTTCATCAAATGCAATTAAACTTAGGAAATACCCTAACCAACCACATGCATTAAATCTCCTCACTACCTCTACATCTGAGAGTAAAATCGTATGCTCCACTAGTTCTCATCACTGTAATTTTCCACCCATTATGCTTGACAATTTCACTCTCCACTCTGTTTGCACTATTTCCCTTCTATGAATTCAGGCTTTTAGACCCATTTCACATTTCATTTTTTTTTAGCTGATTAATTGCATAACAATTCGTTATGAGTAGCAATAATGTGGTTTATCATGGATATGTGAAAATCATCCAAAAATAGAATTCAAATCACTTAAAAATTAAATATGGGTCACATCATAGCCTGACAGTAAGGAATCATTTAAGAATAAGGGGTACAACACCTAGAAACTTGTGTACTTATAGCAATTGAGTTTCATAAAGGAAGTATAAAGATTTGGGAAAAATATTTATGAATAAATAGGAATGTCATTGGATTTTAATAACCTTCCCTACCCCCTACGAAATATGGACAAGTGTCCACACTTGTCAAACTTAGTACGGGGTATGGAACTGGCATAATGTCACCATAATATAAATAATACAGTATTATATATAACAAACAAAATCAATGTACTATATAAATGAGTTAAGATTTGAAAAGCTTATGCATGCACCAAAAGTGGCAAAAAGTATATCAGCATTGACAATATACGTTAGCATACTTGCAGTGTTTATTGAAAGCATTGGAAAATGATGACATGGAAGGTGGGTGGGTGGTAGGTAAAGAAGTGAGATGAGTTGGAAAAGAGAAAATTAGAAGATGAATGGAGAAATTTGGAACTTTATGTGGACATAAACTTTTTATTATGGGCATGCATGAAGAAATTAATATTGAAGAGTTGCAAGCATGAGGTCAACACCTTCTGTTGCAGGAAGAGTTGCCTAGTGTGCATTTGAATTTGGTCGTTGAAATTGTTGCAGGAATTCCTCTGTTGTTTGGGGTCATTTAGATAACTTGAGTCTATGGCCATTGACTAATAATTTAAAAGGCACTGGATCAATGGTAGTTAATTGGATGGCTCCATTTGCAAAGACATGGTTAATTTCATATGGACCCAGCCTTCTTGTCTGCAGCTTTCCTAGCATATATTTAAATTTGGAATCATATAGTAATGCCTAGTCACCAACTTGAAATTGTTCATTGCTAATGTGGAAGTCATGCCATTATTTTGTTTGCTTTTGTATATTTTCAATGCATTCCAAAGTAGTCTTGCGCATTTCATCCAAGGAATTAAGATGTAGAAGACATTCTCTCTATGCTGTAGGAAGTTCAATGTTCAACATCAGTGCGGTTCTTAAAGTTTTATGTTAAAATTCAATGGGGAACATTTCTATTTTCTCATATAGGAGCTTAAATGGTGTGAACCTTGTAGTAGTCTTCCATGCTATTTTGTAGGCCTAAATAGTTTTTGGTAATCTATTATTCCAATCCCTACAGTGCAAATGAACTATTTTTGTTAAGATAACCTCTATCTCCCGATTTGTGACTTATGCTTGTCCATTAGCTTGAGGGTGATAGGGGCTTGATTTCTAGCGCCTTATATTATATTGTTTCATCAATTATGTGATCAGATTAGAAATAAATTGAGCACCTTGGTTAGTGACTAGTTCTTTTGCTACACCATAGCGAGTAAATATTTCTTCATACAAAAATTTTGCAACTTTGTGATCATGAGCATGCTTCATGGCTTTCATTTTAACCCATTTTGTTAAGTAGTCAGTGCACACAAGGATATATGATTTTCCATTGGATGGAGGATCAATTGGACCAATGAAGTCCATACCCCATTTGTCAAATGGTGTTAATGTCAGTTGTGGATTGAGAGGCATTTCATCTGTTCTTGTTGGTTGCCCCATCCTTTCACATTTGTCACACTTCTGTGTATAGTTGGTTGCATCTTTGTGAAGCGTAGGCTAATAGTAACCAGTTGTTAAAATTTTCAAGGCTATTCATTTTTCCACAAAGTGCCCTCTACATGGTTCATTATGACATGCATGTAGAATGTCATATGTCTCATCCTCTCTCACACATCTTCTCATAACTTGATCAGGTCCACTGTAAAATAAGATATTATCAATCCAAAAGAAATGGAAACTTTTCTCTACAAGCATCTTCTTTTCTTTATAAGAGAAATGTTCTGGCATTTTATTAGCTACAATGTAGTTAGCAATGTCTGCATACCATGGAGTTTGAATAGCAATATGAAATAAATGCTCATCTGGAAATGTATCATCTACTAGAGTAGTGTCATTCTCGTCATGATGGATTTTTGATAAATAATTAGCTAGCACATTGGCTCTTCTAGGCTTATCAATGATAGTGATATCAAATTCTTGCAACAATAGTAACCATCTTGCTAACTAGCCTGTTATAGCAGGTTTATTCATTAGATATTTACTTGCTGCATGATCAGTATGAACAAATATGGGATAGACAGTTATGTAATTTTAGAATTTGTTCAGAGCATAAACTACTACTAATAGTTCTTTTTCAGTCATTGTGTAGTTTAATTCTGGTCCATGAAGGCTCTTGCTAATATAATATATTGCATTTTTAAGATGTTGAGATTGTTGTCCTAGAACTGCACCTATGGCATAGTCAAAAGCATCTGTATATATTTGAAAAGGCAAAATCCACTTAGGATCTTGTAATATTGGGGTTGTAGTGAGAAGTTTCTTAAGCTGTAGGAAGGCTTCATTGTATTCTAATGTCCAATCATTTTATTCTGATGTCCAAATGAATTCAGCTTCTTTAGTTAGTAATGTATACAAGGGACTAGCTATTTTGCTGAAGTCTTTTATGAAATGTCTATAATATCTAGCATGACCTAGAAAAAATCTTACATCTTTCGATTTTGTGGGTATGGGCAATGTTTGAATTACCTCTATCTTAGTTGGATCCACTTGTATTCCTGTAGCTGATATGAAATGACCAAGTACCACACCTTGCTGCATAAGCATGAAAAAATTTTCACTATTAAGTGTCAGATTATGTTCTTGACACCTTATCCGAACTTTTTTGAGATTCATCATTGCTTCCTCAAAGGCAACTTCAAATATTGTGAAGTCGTCCATACATATTTCCATACAATCATGTGATATATCAGCAAAGATGCTAATAATAGCTCCTTAAAATGTTGTAGGAGCATTACATAGACCAAATGGCAAAATAGAGTATGCAAAAGTACCCTATGGGCATATGAATGTGGTTTTATCTTGGTCTTTAGGAGCAATACTGATTTGATTATAACCACTATATCCATCTAGGAAAGAGAAATACTTCTTTCTAGCTAGAGTGTCTAGAACTTGATCTATGAATGGTAAAGGAAAGTGATCCTTTTTGGTGGCCTTGTTCAATTCTCTATAATCTACACAAATCTACCATTTCCCTCTCTTTTTGGGCACTATGACTAGGGGTGATACCCATCTACTATCAGATATAGGATAAATAAAACCAACATGAAACAATTTTTACAATTCAGTTTTAACTATTTCTCTAAGGCTTGGATTTATCCTTCTCTAGGGTTGACAAAGTGGTAGACACCCTTCATTGATGTATGTTCTATGAGTGCATAATGTAGGACTCAACCCTTTCATATCACCATAGTCCCATGCAAAAGCCTTTTCATGATTTTGAAGAAGCTTTGTTAACTGTTCTATTTGTGTGGATGATAATTTGAGGTTAACATGGAAATTATGACTTTTGGACAACTCAATAGTAGTGGTAGACTCTATCATAGCAACTTCGAAAATTGGACTTGTATCTAATTCACATGGTAAAAGTTGATGAAGAATGTTTGGTTCTTTGAGCAAAGTATAATTCTCATCACATTCCTCAATATGTGGTTAATTCTAACACGAAACTTTTAGATACATCTTTTTCTACCACACAATTTTTAGTAAGAATACTTTAAAGTACCGAATCCTCTTCCTGTAGCTTTAGAGAGGATTGTCTATGTAACATCATAAGCTATGCTATAGAGTTTAATTCTTCTTCTTCTTCATCCCCTAAATTTGGCCAAATAGATGTGCTTAAATCTAGTAATGGTTGTGTTGGAGGATACAAATCAAATTGCTTTGTTGCTTGACCATTTGATATGGTCATATTTCCTTATCTAAAACTTATATTTGCATCAGCTGTAGCTAACCAGGGTCATCCTACAATGATAGGGTAACCAGATAAATTAACTTTGGGAGATAGAATCATGAAATCTTTAGGATACTCTAGAGAGTCTAAGGTTACAACTATGTTTTCTATCATCTCATCAGGAGTGACAGTAGAACTATTTGCAAGTTGCAAAAATGTTGTAGTAGCCCTTAATCCTTCTATTTTCAACTTTTTCATATTATCCTTGGTCATGACATTTATAATAGCACCAAGATCTATTAAAGCATTTTTAGCAGACTGGCCATTTATACTCACATTCACAACTAGACTACCTAGATCAAAATATTTTGGAGTGACCAATTTTCCTAACATAATGTCAGCCAATTGTCCCACAACATGGACTATAGTTGGGTCCTTTTTCTTCCTCCCAATCTTCTTCAGGTAGGCTTCTTTAATGGTTTTTGGACATGCGTGTTCTTCAACTGATCAACAATATCAAAAGATTGTTCCTCTATTTGTACAAGTTTACTTTGTACAAGCTTCTTTAGAAAATGAGGTTCCACTGTTGGCTAAGCTTGGGCTGAGATAGTGACATTGGTTGGGTCAACTTCTTTAGAGACTAGGGGTTCTAATGCTACATGTGTATCTGGTATTTCAATTATAAGAGGCAATTTACATGCTAGTAAAGTTGTACCAGATCTTAGATGTATATTTGCAACATTCAGAGCATAAGTAGGATATTGTTGAGCATCAACAATACACATGGGTTGTTGCGGCTACTAGTTATTTGGATTTGGCTAAGGTTGTGTAGGTAATTGTGTCTACTTTTGAGGTCTAGGATTCACAAGTGGTGGCATTAGTGCAGGTTGTTAAGCTAAGGGTGGTAATTGTGGATTACTAGTATTTTGGTTAGCCCACTGTTGAGGTCCTCTCCATTGGTTTGTAGACTACCAATTCCATTGGGATGATTGCCATTGGTTTTTCTAGTTCTACCATTGGTTATGTTGGTTGGGCTAGGATGGTTGGGAGTTCTGAGGCCATTGGAGTTGTTGCGGATTATTTTGCCAAGCATTACTCAAATTAAGTTGATTATATTGTGGGGGGCCTTGGGGATTAAAATTTTGCCATTGATCATCATATAAATTTGAATTTTGCAAAGGGTCCTAAGGAATACCTTGATGTTGGGCCCATGGCTAGCATTGAGAAATAAAGAATACTTTCTCATCATCTCCATCTATCTTGATGTACTCAGTTGGAAGATGTTCTTTCTCCATGCTGGCAACCAGTTTGCATTGGCAATCCTTCCTTTGCTTCCAACAATGAGGGTAGTATTCAGCTAGTCTAATTTAGCTTTTGCATGCTTCTTCTTTGTAGTCATTGTGTCAAGATGGGTAGTAACATCATTTATGATGTCTTACTTGAAATCTAACAATAAGTTAGATATCTTGAGCTTTGAAATACTCTAACTGATTACTTTAATGACTGTGGAACGAGGTCCTCGACCTTTCTTCATAGTTGACCTTGAATAGTTTTGATAGATTTTCTTGAGATCATCCCACGAAGATTCATATACATCACCACCAGCCATCAGGTCTAGTGTTTCTAGGCAATGTTCATTCACACCTCTCAAAAAGACTAGCTTTTGGGAATCCTCAGGCAACACATGCTGAGGGTTTTTTTGCAGCGTATACAAGAAATGTGAAACATAGTCTTCCAATGTTTCTTCCTCCTTTTGTGATACCCTGAAGATATCATCTCCTTTTGAACCAAATGCTTTGCAATACTCTTTATATTTATCCAGAAATAGAGTTTGCATTTCATCCCAAGTTCCTGTTGCATTGGCTCCTAAGCCCATGAACCATCGTAAAGCTAACTCTTTCAATGTTATTGGAAATAATTTGAGCTTATGGACATCAGTGTTGTAGTAAAAACTATGATAGAGTAGGTCAAATTCAAACAAGAAAGTATTAGGGTCTTTAGTTGCAAGGCCATAGAACTTTGGAAGAGTAGCTACAAGTATATTCTTGAGATTATTAGTATTTATGAGGCTTGGGAGAGGAAATGGAAAAGTAGGTTGTGCCATTACTGGAGGTATTAGATTATGAGGTTGTTGTTGAAAAGGAACATTGGGTATTGGATTATTAACAATTGGTGGATTTAGAGCAATATTATCAAGGCAACTGGCCAAAATTTTAGCAAAAGGTTGAAGACCACTCAAATCTATAGGTTATGCTCTTGAGGATGATTATGTAGGAAAAATAGGGCTTGCGTCTTCAAAAGGTAACTCAACTTCTTCTTCTTCAATTTCTTCGTTCAAATTAATAGACTCCCATGGAAGAAATATGCGATACTCATCTCGTCGTCTTCCTCTTCGATGCATGCAATTGAATTCTTCACACTAGTGAAGAAAGCTTTAAGACTACAAATTTCTATAAAAAAACTTAACTAAGAACTATGACTCAAGAATGCTCCTAGCTTAACACCATCCTCGACAACGGTGCCAAAAATGGTCCGCCTCACAATAGGTGTATAATAATCATGCCAAAGGCCATACTTAGGAATAATGCATTCAATATAAGGACTATTTTTCCCCACCATGAGGTGCATTTAATTTTGTCAACCCAGGGACATATACTTGAAATGGTCAGCACAGTATGTGCACTAGGTTTCTCAATGAGTCATTATTCTTATATTTTAGGAAAGTAAAATGCAAGGAAAGAACCTACACTAGTGTTGCAGGAAACCAATACACTTAACTCTTTACTGAAGCGAATACTGGAAATGCAATTAAATACTATGATATATTCCAACCCGAATCATCTACTATAACTATTCTTACTGATGTTGCAGGGACATTCACAAAGTATGATCCTACCAGAAGGAACTTATAACTTCTACTTGCAATACTAAAGATGCCTGAAAAAAAATCTATACTACTCTAATCTAATCCACCTCCCAAGTGGGCCCCCTTGGTTGGCTTATGCTAATCTACTAACACAGAATGTAAATCAGGAGCTATTTCATTATGTTCTAAAAATTTATTACATGAGAACAATACATGAAACTATAACAAGTCACTACAAGAGTCAATAATTTCTTGTCATAAAATTTCTTCTAAAATTTTAACACTATTGGTATGATCTCTATAAATAGAAGATTGATTCTTATTCTAAAACATAAAAGCAAAACAATTTAACTTCAAATTCGCCAAAGAAAAAGGAAGAAAAGATAACAACTTAAGGTAGGAATAAGTTTGGACAACCACTTTGACACAATAATAAGTGTAGAGAAATATAACAGTTTTTCATAGCTCCTCCATATTAGCAACCATGTCCCTTGGTACCATTATGACTCTTTCCACTGTGACTAACCCTTAATGTCTTTTCTCCTTGAATGTTGTTGGCTATCTTCAACGTTTCCCTTTGAATACTTCTAACCATCTTTAGCTTCCTTTGCTAATAGGTTAATTATCATGCAAAGATATTTGCAAATAAGCATTATCAAATTAAATTAAAATATTAGAACACACATTCTGATGGTTATATGAAATACTACATTATATATTTAATATTGGCAATATATAACATACTATCTACCCATAAGTTAATCATCAGTTCAAGTAAACATGAGTTCACAAATGTCTTAGTGGAAGTAAAATAGAGTGTTTAAAACTATCATAAAATAGAGGCAATAATTATCCTCATTAGTGGTGCTGAAATCGAGGTTAGCAATGACATAGTAGATTCAGATTCAACACTCCATATTTTTCCATGTGGCAAGATTTGGTGGTGAGCACTTCCCCACATTGTGAAGTTGCTTGACCGTTAAGAAATGCAGGGAAGTGCCTAGCCGCCACATGGCAGAGGGCCCCAGTCGACACTGACATGGCAAGATAGGTTCCTAGCCAATAGCAATGTGCCATGTGGCAGTGTGGTGGTAGGCACCCAACATGAGATGATGTGGCGGTGATTGAGCAACAAGAGGTCCAACAAGAAGTTGCCACATGGCAGTGTCTCAAGTAATCAGTGAACTAATCAGAGGGTGCCACATGGCACTTAGTTGTAGGTGACTATTTAGAATTAGACCAATGACATGCTGCCACATGTTAGATTGGTCAAACCTAGGTTTGACTCGAATAGAAAATGAAGGAGAAATTTTCAAAATGCAAATTTTAATATTTTATTATTTTCCTTAAAAGGCACGTATATAAGGTTTTTAAATCAAACAAAGGTTATACTATATCATTTTAACTTTAGGTTTGATTAAATTTTTTTCATAAAGTTTTTAAAAGCAAGTGCAAACCTGTGAACTGGACCAAGAGCATGTTTTTCAAACTGATCCCCTGGGCACTCCTGATACACTGACATAACACTATTATATATCGTTAAAACTAGGAGAGAGAAATTTTTTTATTTTTGTGGTTTGTTTCTGCACAGGAAGCCACCTGTTGAAGTTATTCAGGGTTTTGTCTTAGGTACTCAAATTTCAACCACATTCAGGTATAGCAGTTTAGATTTAATTTCTAATGAAATGGTGAACTGAGTGAATGCCTAAGGCAACAAGAATGCAGTTGAGAATGGGTTTTCTCACCTCCAAGTCAGTTAAATGAAGATATTATCAACATTTCAGATGTCTATTTCATATTCTGGTAGAATGTGAGTTTCTCATCAATTAGAGGAGATATTTTCAGTTTTTTACAGAATAATGATGCGAATCATATTAGATTTTAGTTATAGAAAGATGAGAGATGCTTTGCAACATCAAGGAATAAAGATTTAAGTGGACACATGTCACTTCCATATCAAATTTGGGATTTCATTCATTTCCTATATCTTTCTCTTTCTCATTCATTGTAAGGGTTCCAATTTTTGATATGTTTCATTACTATGATACCATGATGGTTGGTTCCAGTAAGTCTGTGAGACCACATTGTTGGATCTAGAGCTATGATTCCACCACAATTTTCAGCATTTTCTCATTGTAATGAACAACAAGTAATAGAATACATATAGTTTTGATCTATTAGGCATTTGTATGATTCAATTTCATGCATCTTATTGTATTTGTTTCAATGAAATAAATAAAAGTGCAGCAACAAATTAATCTTATATCTGAATTTTGTCTCCTATTTATGTTTTTTGTAATCTTCTGTGATATATGTACAAGGTGCATATTGTCCAGTTGCAATCTATTTTAGATTGTATATATTGATATGTTTTTTTTATGATTCAAGGAGTCATATAAATTCTTAGTTTATCATCATAGGGTTGTAGATCTCATGAAGGGATAGGTTGAGTGTGAGATTCAAAAAGATGCCGATGTCAAATTCACAAGGTGAATGGATAGATCGAGAAAGTCCTGATGTATTGGATATGTCAATGACTTCTAGGGATGCGTGTTAGGGGTTTGTGAGATTGCCCAATAGATAAGGCACTAATCAACTGCAAGATCAAAGTGTTATGTTGTTCATATCATAGTTTTTCTGAAAATCAACATCATTAATGAAATATATTTTCCTTTTAATGTTGAAAGAGCTGAAAAGCGTTGCCCTCACTTGGCTTATCAAGTTTCTTAGGTCATGTTATTAGCTATCTCATGTCTATGATCTTTCGATAAGTACATAAGATATAAGGGTTTTATTTTCTTTTTAAAAATTCAATCTATGCTTTGAATATTGGTACCATATGAAGATTATATAGGTTCACCCGCCTAAGTTTTGCAAAGCCTGAAGTAGAAGAAGGGTCTAGCCTTATAGTTGACCCAGTGTCTAAAAGGATATGTTGTAGATGGGAAGTAGCTGCCCCTAGATGTATTATGTTCTCATTGGGATAATTTAAAACTGTGGCATTTCAAAACACCAACAAACCCTTTGTTCTCAAAAAATCTAATGGTGGAGGTCAAATTGAAACTGGCCAACCTTGACATGCGACAACTTGTCGTATTCTCTCTTTGGATAAAGACCTTACAACTCAAATATGCAAGAATATGACAATCATCGATCTCCCAAGATCTGAGAATTAGGAAGATTGTGGGCCCTTTGAGATTCAGACTTAGGAATATAAAAGATATGCTAATGTTTTTTGTCGTATTCCTATTATGCATGCATGTTGATTTATATTTGAACAAGTCAAACTTGACCATTGGACATGTTGTCAACCCAAGAAATTTTTAGATTTTGGCGAGGGGAATGGCTAACAAGAACTTGAGTATTGATAGCCAAGTTGACTTGGCAGATTCTAAAAGGGTTAGTGATTAGTGTGGATAGAAAACCTGTGGAACACTGAGGATGGAGGTGAAGAAGTAGCGAAAGAGCAAGGGAAAGAGTGTACAAGTTGAAGACTTGGAGGACATGTATATGAAAAACTATTTTGGGATTTATGTGTTTAATCTTGAAAGATATTCTTCCAACAATTGAGAACATCTTTTCACACCTGGGGAGTTTGATGCAGGAGCATCCTGGGGTAGTTGGCTATCCTGCATGATTAAGAGATTTTAGTAGGGTTGAGTGGATCCATTTGAGTCTAGGGTAATTAATTTTAATATAGTTAATAAGTTTTGTAAGCCTTTAAAGGCATTTGGTATTTAATTTTTGCTGGAGGCTGACTTGTGGCTCTTCAAGTATTTAATGTAAGGGATATTTAGTTTGTAGCTTACTATGCTGACTTGTGGCTTAGGTTGGTTAAATAGGGGTTGTGGTGAAGTTTTTAGTCATTATTCATCCATCTTGGAGAATACGAGGTGGTAGAGGAGAAAATTTTGAGAAGGGCTAGTAGGCATGGCTTGGAAAACAAGGAGATTGCTTGGTGGGCTTGTGAGCACCAATTTAGTTTTTTTTCTTGGAGGTTTCTACCAGAGTGTGGATCATAGACAAGATAGGGTTTGAATTGGGTTTCATTGGAGGTTTCTACTAGAGTGTGGATCTAGACTAGCTAGGGTTTGAGTTGGATCTTGAGAGATCTTGCAGAACTATTACTTGCTTTGTATTTGGTCATAACCGGGAAGGCCTTATAGCCCCACACATTGCATGTAATCAATTATATCTATGAATAAATTATTGTGATTTGGCTTCAAATCTTGCATTGTTGTTGAGTTTCCTTTGTGTGGTTCTTTGCTAGAGGCTAGGACATCTCCTACCTTGCACTACATAAGGAAAGGAGCATCAAACCGTCAAGGTTGCAGTCTTTGTACCATTGCAAGCATCTGAGATGAAATCAATTTTTAAGTCACGAAAATGTGAGTTGTAACACTAATAGTTAGGTTTCAAAGGTCACAGTGTCATACGCATTTCATGTTAACTAGAGATTAAGTTGTAAATTTACAAAATGGTGATGATGGTCAACCTAACTGTGTTCGCTTCATCGCAAGGATAAAATATGTTTGATGTCTAGTGTTTGCGAAGGGGCAACAAAGGAAAGATCGATGGCTTTGCATCATCACACGGTTAGGGTGTTGTTAAGTCCAAATCATTGTGAGGGTGTGAGAAAACTAGTTTCATATTGTTTGCAAGGTTGCAACGTTCAAAGGGATAAAGTGATAAAGAGTTGTGAAGCAGTAATAATGCATGAAATGAAGACATGATGGTTTTGCAAGACCAAATAGTTAAATAAGAAAATAAGTTGTGAAACTATGAACAAATGTAGGTGTAGGTCAACAAGATAATTAGAATGTTGGGTGAGGTGGCGAAATGTTTCAAGGGCATGAGGCCACATGGCAGAAGGAATGGTTGAATTCAGTTGACTAGTTGATGTTGTTGATTTGGCACGACATAAATGCCATGCAATAGTTGGAAAGATTGAGGAGAAATGATTTGTTCATCTGCAACCATTTTTTGATGCCCTCAATGCCATTGCACTCCACGCTTCTTGAATGAATATCATGGTCAATTCTACTTTGATTTGATCTCTTGTGGCTAAGTGCACTCTTTTCCTTGTTCTTTCTGTCATTTATTGGGGGCAACTGCACTTCACAATCAAATTTTCTTTTGATTCTCATTTATTGCTCTAATCTATAATCCAATCTCATGGACATGTGAGTTTAAACTCAAGGTTGTATCAGAGCTATACCCAAACTCTATAAAAGCCGGTTGTAAATATGTTTTAGGGGTTCTTCGTTGTTATGTCATGTCTACTTGTAGTAACCTTATGCTCTGCAACTATATTCCTTGCTGTCCATTAATGAAATAGCTCTTTTCTTTACTTATTCTTGCCATTCATTATTTGTGCATATATCTTTCCTTGTTTTGAATGTTTCCTTCTAGTTTTTAAGGTTTTTATGTTATGTTCAAACTGTTGATGATTGTTGTATTATGAAGATGTCTTTCCATTCAACACTTGATTAGTTCTAAACCTACATGTAAATTCTTTGAAAGTAGAATAGAGTCAAGATTTACTTTCATCCATCTCCTTCTCTCTTTTCCTCTCAAGTAGTAGTTAGGTGCATCCTGATTGTAAGGAAGTCTACCTTCTCCAGAAACTCAATCTCACAGTTCAAGTCCCACAGCTTGGAGATTGTTTCCATGTTACACAAGGTCGCTTGAGGGTCATACCTCAAGAAAGGGTGCAAAATTTTGTGTCAATAGTTTTTGGCATGCCCAGTGGGACAGATTCATATTTATAAGTCCACTGGTTAGCCAATTTGAAGATCCATTCATTGAGAAATTGGGTGTTTTTCTTAGTGTCATTAGCCTTTGGAGGCATTCATCTAATGCATTGGTGACTCTATGCATCTACCGGTTTCAGCAGACCAAGTATTGGTATGATTTTTTATTTTTATGTTTCCTCGGTATTTTTGTGAAGTTGTTTTCCTAAATGCTTTATCGTGGATCCTTTTCATTGAGATACCTCCCACTTTTCCCCATATCATGAAGAGGCTATTCCTCAGCCCTTCCATCCCCTATATGAGTCACAGCCTGGTTGTGATTAGCCTGATTACCTAGACCTCAACTCAAAGCTTTTTGAGCTTCAAGACCATTCGAATAGTTTGGGATCTAGGTTTGCTGATTTTCTAATTTTTTCAATCATGTTGAAAATCCATACCCAGATATAGATTGTGGGAACTTTCCCTATGTTAATCTCCTCATGACTTCGTGTCTTGTGGAGTTGAATGATGGCAAGGAGATGTGGGAGAATGATCCTTGTATCCACACCATGGTATTGGAGGCATTTGATATTTTAAACAAGGCTTAGGAGACTCCTCCATTTGTGGTAGGAGGAAGAATTAAGAAAATAGATTTGAGGAGGAGGAAAGACTCAAACTTATCCAAATGCAGAGAGCTGAAGTGCAAGAACCTCCAAGGAGAAAATTTGCTAGCTTCAGACAAAGTAGCTCTCCCCATATTCTACTTCAAGTTGCCTTGAACCTCAACCTATATTTCATACACCTCCACATGTCAATGATGGTGAGCCCCAACATGATTATTGTCCTTGCTTTAAGTTCCTAAAGAAGTGGATATTTCTTCACCCACATCAGAGACAACAAATGAGTAGCCACCAATTGAAGAACATGTGCTACAACAGGAGGTTGGAAAGAAAGAATATCAAAAGGAAATCATTATCCTCGAGGAGGGACACATCAACATGCATGAGGCTTCTCCTTAGCCCATATGTAATGTCATAATAGAAAAGACAATCTAGGAAGAAGAGTTTATTTCTTCTTCAAGCCATCATAGGGACTATTGTGACATGGGGACATCACAATGCATGGGGAGATTTATTTCTATGAGATTGACGTCTTGTGTCTATCTAACAAGTCATCTTCCCCATATAAGGAAGATATGTTGTAGCAGGTAGCCCTTCATGATATGGAGGATGAAAATGAGGATCCCAAGGGTAGTTGTATCCTTGAGGAGGAACATGCTAACATGTATGAGGTTACCCCTCAACCAATGCATATTATTGCAGCTATGATGGAGGAGATCGATGATGATGATGACCTTTTGGATGAGTTTGATTCTATCTTCTCTTCCATAGATGTTGAGTCATCATCTCTTGTATATGAAGAGCATGTTCTTCAACAACAATAAGTGGAGATTCACACTATACTAGTAGCTCCCAAGGAGGTGGCTCATGAGCATCATGAACAAGAGGTGGAAATTGTTTCTTCACAAGAAGAGGAGCCACCTACAAACTAGTTGGATGCTATCATTGCAAAGCACATCAATGTGGTCAAGGCTAATTACCTAGACCCAACAAAATCAAGAGGATGTCCTATAAGGTATCTATCTTTGCAGCAATGCAAGTTTCCCCAGGTCATGCTCATTCTAGAACATGAGGGAGAAATCTACAAAGAGGAGTAGGTATATTTTGCTGCATAAGACAATGTGCCAGTGTTGGAGAGCTTCATTGTTTTCAACATTGGGGAAAAGGTGTTCTATGCAGCAGTGTATTTGTCATGCTTGCTACTATTTTCTGTTGCCCACATGCATGGGAGAAGAAATCAACTTGTAAGAAGGGGAAACTACTTTAACAAACTAGTTAATGGATCTATTTGACCTTCTATCCCTATAAATTTTTGTGCATAGTAGATTAGGTGTCTTATGCTTTTCAAGAAGTGCACAAGCACAGGCTATTTCTCTATGAAATAACAAGTTTTGATTTTTTGATAGTTGTAGATGTTGTAGCTTTTCTAATTATTTGTAGAATAGGGATCAATTTTTGTGACTCTATTGCCCAATGGATTGCTTAAGGCCACTTAGCTCATGCTTAGTAGGCAAGCACCCCCACTGAGTTGCTAGAAATGTTATCCATTTTGACTCCCCCTTCTAAAATGTCAATGTTACAGGTCTCATGAACAACCAGGGTGACAGCCATGTCTACGTTCATTGACTATTCATTTATTTCTTTGCAAACACAATTTGGGATATGTAAAAATTTGACTCTTCCTTATATCCCTATGTTTTTTATCCCTTCGCATTGAATGAAAGGTTTTGAGTTGTGACAATGCATTTTTCCTTCATTTCTCTATCACTCCAGTTCATGACTTAACTGTCATAAGGGCTGCAAAGGTGTGACATGGTCAATTTCATAGTTAGCATGACCTTGCAGCTATTAGGATAGAATTTAGTTTCAACTTGCAAAGATGTGACTAGCTATGGATCACATAATCACATGTAGCTTTAGGTTTAAGTGGATTCGATTTGCGACAACATGAAGTTAACCATAATAATCCATTTATGTGCTTTCGCATCATCACAAGTGGTCAAGGCTAGCTTAGAGTCAAGGTGGTGAAGTTGCAAAATATATTGTTCACACTATCGCAAGAGGTTTGGAGCAAACGAAGGTTAAGGTAGTGAAACCACACAACCTATTGAGTGCACCATTGTAGGGTTAACATTGAGGTTATAAACTTAAGTTGTGATGGTGTAGTGGCAGTCAGTTTGAAGGCTATTCATAGAGAAGCAACAATTAGAGGAAAGGAGCATCAAATAGTCAAGGATGCGGTCTTTACACCATCGTAAGTGTCTGAGATGCAGTCAAGTTTTTAAGTTATGATGGTGTGAATGGTAAAGCTAGTAGTTAAGTTTCAAGGGTTGCAATGTCACACACATTTTATGTTAACTAGAAATTAAGTTGTGAAGCTTTGAAATGGTGATGATGGTTAGACTAACCACATTCACTTCATTGGAAGGAAAAAACATGTTTGATGTCTAGCAGTTGTGAAGGGGCAAAAAAGGAAAGATGGATGGATTCACATCATCGCATAGTTAGGGTGTTGTTAAGTCCAAACCACTATGAGGGTGTGAGCTGACCAATTTCATATTGTTCATAGGTTCGCAAAGTTCAAAGGGCTAAAATGACAAAGAGTTGCAATGCAGTAATCAAGTGTGAAATGAAGACATTGTAGTTTCACAAGACCAAATAGTTAAATAAGAAAATATGTTGCGAAATCACAAACAGATGTAGGCACAGGTCAATAGGATAGTTGGAATGGTGGATGAGGTGGAAAATCACTTCAAGGGCATGAGGTCACATGGTAGAAGAAATGGTTGAATTCAGTTGACTAGTTGATGTTGTTGATCTGGCATGACATAAATGTAATTTATGCAACAGATGGAAAAATTAAGGAGAAATGATTTGTTCATCTGCAACCATTTTTTGATGTCCTCAATGCCATTGCACTCCATGCTTCTTAAATATATATCATGATCGATTCTACTTTGATTGTATCTCTTATGGCTAAGTGCACTCTTTTCCTATTTTTTCTATCATTTCTTGGGGGCAGATGCACTTCATGATCAGATTTTCTTCTGATTCTTAGTTATTGCTCTAATATGTAATCCAATCTCGTGGACATGTGAGTTTGAACTCAAGGTTGTATTAGAGTTATGCCTAAACTCTATAAAATGTAGTTGTAAATATGTTTTAGGGGCTCTTCCTTATTCTGTCATGTCTACTTGTAGTAGCCTTATGCTCTACAACTATATTCCTTACTTTCCATCAATGAAATAGCTCTCTTCTTTACTTCTTCTTGCCATTCATTATTTGTGCATATATGTTGCCTTATTTTGAATGTTTCCTTCTAGTTTTTAAGGTTTGTATGTTGTGTTCAAACTGTTGATGATTGTTGTATTGTGAAGATGTCTTTCCATTCAACACTTGATGAATTCTAAACCTGCATGTGAATTCTTTGAAAGTAGAATAGAGTTAAGATTTGTATTTTTGGGCTTTTCATTGATGTGTTATGCATATAAGGGCAGAATTGTAACCATTTTAATTAGGTGCATCAACTCCCCTTTCCCTTTCAACAACTTACTTTCATGAATCTCCTTCTCTCTTTTCCTCTCAATTAGTACTTAGGTGCATCTTGATTGTAAGGAAGCCAATCTTCTTCGGAGACTCAATCTCACAATTCAAGTCCCACATCTTGGAGATTGTTTCCATGTTACACAAGGTTGCTTGAAGATCATACCTCAAGCAAGGGTGCAGACATTTATGTCAACATCGGCTTTGAGGCTTTCCCAATTAATTATAATAAGATAATTAATTAATTACAATTACACTAGCACCATCGACTCATAGTCATACAAAACTTCACACATGTGACTTCAAGACCTGACACTTGCTGGCATCACCAATAGATTGTACTTTATCACTGGTTGACCACACATCTTCTTATTACATCTCAGATGAAAGATATAATACAAACATCAAAAATTGCTTTCTAAGTACTCTGTCTCTATACTGCTCTCAGTAAATTAGGTAAAACTTTTGTACATCTTCAACTTATGATTTGTGCATTAAACCTCATCATTAGGAAACTATACTAAACATGTCCATCAATGTGCAACACTAGATACTCAAAACAATGTCCATACAATTAAGATCTCTATCTACTACTCTACTAGTCTTCACAAAATTATTGTTATGTTGACATCAATGACAAACATGGTCATGAATGCAACATGTCAATACTCTCCAATGCTTAGGATACTCCCTCGAATGTAGTATCATCAACATTCATGCTAATAGTATCTATATGTATATACATGTTAGTGTAAATAATTATTATTTACACTTTACTTAGGATAAATGCATTATTTTATTATTTCTTAAGTTAGACACCTAGGAGTTTGCATACTCATATGAGTTGTCATGTTGACAATACTGAAGTAAGCAACTCCAATATAGAAAATGGTGTCTTCAACACTAGAGTTTGCATAAGCAATTGAGTCATCATGTAGACAACACAATTGTTCACACTATTATTTTAGCACATGGTGTCTACAACATAATTGTATGCGATGCACCTTTGTAGGCTTATCCTCTCATCATCGCACTAACTCCTATGATTAATGGAGGATAAGCCACACTTGGTGGACATGTACCTAGTTGTAAGACTTATCATGTTGCTAACTCCTAGGCATTCTATGACATTCTAGATGCATCATAGAGGCCTTTATATACAAGCACCTCTAGTGTACTATACATTGAATTGATTATCATATTGTTATTCTAATCATCATATGCTGGGCTTTTGTGCTAATTATTGTGCTTCTTAATCTTGGCTAAATTTTTCCCAAAAGAAAATTCTTACATGGTATCAGAGCCATAGAGACATTATTTCATAGCCATTGGAGACCAATCTTGCTTCACCTCTCTAAGGACACCTCAACTCAGATCTAGAGAATCCACAGATATTGGGAGTGTCTAGAGCCAAAGTGGACCTCACCATTATATCTGGAGCATCAATTCAGTGAAAGTTGACTATAAATTTGCCTATGCTAGGCCAAAGTCAATTTTGAAGCAAATTTTTTTTGCAAACTAACACCCGAAGGCCCGACTTGCAAATTCGATATGATCTATTAGATCTACAATTTATTTTATTTTCAGATCTATAATTAATTTTTCTCTACATTTATTTTCAAATTTTTGTATTTTTTAGAATTTTTTTGGCCAGTCAAGCCTCTAGAGAAATTTTTTTTGTAGGAACCAGGCGGTGAAATCCTGACCCCCTGCAGGTGGAATATTCATTGCATATTGCAGCATATTCCTTTAATATTTAGTGGGCAACATTCCATTTTGGCCAATGGCCTTTATCACAAATTCTAGCACACTCCAAATCTATTGGTCCAACCAACACTTTATGGGAAATCGACAACAATACCTTACACCACAAACTAACTCTCACAGTGGCTCTTTATTTCAATGGGGATGCATTATGTTTATTAAACACATAAAAGTCTTCCAATTGCTCTCTTGTCGGATTAATAATCCCAACACCGATGGTCTTATATCCCTTGGCCACCAACAATAAACAAAACCCAATGACAATTAAACACGATCTCGGTAGCATCTTGAGCAACTGATGCTAGAATTTCCAACTCCCAACAAACCCTTGCACGGGCAACGACACATTGAAGACCTGCCATGCAGTGTTCCAGAGCCCTCCATGTGGACCTGTAGCGCAGAGACCTCCTACCTACCACGTTGAGTCCCTGACTCAACTTTGCCACGTCCACTCCAAGTGCCACATTGGAAAACAACCACACAAATAGGACAACGACATGTGTCGCTCAGCCTCCCCTCCCCACTGTTCAAATAGGCCACATTGATGATTGTACAAACAATTGTACATTCCACATCAGCAAGGTTGTATGCCACATGGACAATCCATATGACACAATTTAGGGATTTTTTTGCTAATGTCAGTGGTTCACTGTCTTAAAATTGATGGTCATATGACCGTCATCTAGAGGAAAATTTGGACTATTGTGATGGTCATTTGGACGTCAAATTTAACCTCATGTTTTACTAATCAGTCCCCTCTCCAGATTCATTTTTGATTTGACAATCCAACTTTGAGAGGCCATATCTCAGTCATTTGAGCTCCAAATTAAGTGCAATTTTTTTTTTGATTTTGGATAAAATTTCCTAAAATTTTTAGTGGTGCAGTTATTTTCTAGTTTTGGTGCATGGATTTGTCAAAAATTGCAATTTTTTTGGTGATTGTACTTGTCCAATCCTGCATCTAGCAACTTCAATTGCTCTGTACTGGCTCATCTGGACTCCAAATCAAGTTTCATTGTTTTCAAAAGTGTGTATTGTCTACTTTCCAAATATGCAATCAGATTATAGAGTTTTGTAGATAGAAATATCACTTTTAGAATTAGATCCTTTATTTGCATTGTATTGCTTCAAAATTATTATACATTGCTTAGTTTTAGATTTGGACTCCAAAAGGAGATTGTAAACAACAAATCCAAAGACCACTAAGGCCAAAATTGGCAAGTGACTATTGTAATTGCACTGAGTATAAAGTGCCAAAATCTTTCATTTGGGGGGGTTTCTTGATTGAGTGAAAAGGGGGGGTGTCTCTTGGTATTGTGTTCCTCTTTTTCTGTTGTTCTCTTTCATTTCTTGCATCATGGAAAATCTTAAGTTTCCAAAATTAACATCACATAACTATGCTACATGGTCAATTAAAATGTGGTGTCAATTAATGCATAATGAAGTTTCCCAATATACAGATGGTACCCTTCCTAAACCAACAAGTGATCAAGTATCTAAAAGTGATATTAATGCTTGGGAAATGGCAGATAGGAAAGCCCTAAGTGATATTATGTTGGAGGTTGAAGACAAGATCTTCTATCAAATCCAGAAGTATAAGACATCTAAGGAAGCATGGGATGCCCTCAAAAACCTATATGGTAAAGTCACTAAGGAGGATGTTTACAAAATTGAAGATTAGCTTGTCTCCCTAGATCTTAAGACATTTGATTCTATAGATTATTTTATTATTAAGGTAAATGAATTAAGAACGAAGCTTGATGATTGTGGTAGTCCTATTAAAGATGAGAGGTTAATCTATCTCATTCATAATAAGCTTCAATTTGAGTACTCCACATTTTTTTCTTCTTACAACACCACGAAGACAACATTAGGGGCTGCATATCAGAAAGTCACTTTTGATAGTTATGCTCAACTATTGGGCAATGAAGAAAAGAAGTTGCAATCAATGAGAATTCTCAAGTTGTCTAAGTCTAAGGCATTGGTGGCTAATAATGAAGGTTCTCAAAATTTAGCTTCTCAAATTTCAAACAAAGGAAAGGGCAAGAAGAAGAAGTGGAAGAACAACAAACAAGAGGATACAAAAAAGACAACACCACCATCAAATCAATAAGGCAAGTCTTCCTCAAATACAAACAAAAAGGGAGACACTAATAAGGAGAAGAAAAAATGTGCTTATTGTAAAAAGATGGGTCATGAAGAACATCAATGTTATCACAAGGAGATTGATGAGTTGAAGCACATCATGAAGAAACGCAATGTTCCAGTGCCTAATGCTTATAAGGACAAAGGAAATTCATCCTCAGATTCTAAGGGCAAAGGACATGCTTTACTCACAAACATTGTTAGTCAGGGAGAATGGAGCATAGATTCAGGTGCCACACATCATATGGATGTGCCAAAGCGAGATTTTTCTTCCATGACACATTTAGAGGTACCACACATGTTTGTAGGTGATGACACTAAGATGGAAATTGAAGGCAAAGGAAAAATTGAGATGAACAATGGAGTGTTCAAGGATGTTCTATATGTTCCAAATCTTACCTTCAACCTTCTTTCAGTCTACCAAATGACTCACTATGGAGGTGGTAATAAAGTGGAATTTCTTCCAGATTCAGTGGTAGTGAAGAGTATTAAGGAAGACTCAATGATTGCAATTGGTGAGGCTAGTCCTGATTTAAGGCTTTACACTTTCTCCTCCTTTGTGCCTACATCAAATGCACAAGCCTTGTTATTACATTCAAATGCAAAAAGTAAACTGTGGCATGAGAGATATGGACATCTCAACTACAAATATCTTTAGCAGCTTAGCAGTAAGAAAATGGTCAATGGTCTACCTCAAATTTAGTTTTCAGAAGGTGTTTGTTCAAGTTGCTCACTTAGAAAACATCCAAAAAAATTGTATGAAAAGGGGAAGTCTTGGAGAGCACAATGTGTTCTTGAATTGGTTCATAGTGATGTGGTGGGACCATTTCAAGTGCCATCATTTGGCAAGTCATGCTACACACTCACCTTCAAAGATGACTACTCTCACTTGGGTTTTCTTCATGGCTCATAAATTTATCAACTTCAAGGCTCAAGTGGAAGAGCAATCAGGGAAATTCATCAAAGTTCTTCAAATAGATAATGGGAGGGAGTATATGAACACAAGACTAATTGACTTTTGCAATCAAGAGGGTATTGATCTTCAACACTCACTACCATATACACCATAGAAAAATGGTGTTGCTAAAAGGCAAAATAGAACTCTCAAAGAAATTACCACTCTCATGCTATTAAACAAGTCTCTTGATCAAGTCTTTTGGGCTGAAGCAATGAAGTGTGCTAACTACATCCAAAATAAGAGTCTTCACAAAGCTTTGCATGGTGTAACTCCTTTTGAAGTTTGGATAGGCAGGAAACCTACGGTTAAACACTTCAGAGTCTTTGGTTGTCCAACATAGGCAAGAATTCCTCCACAAAAATGCAAGGCATTAGAAGCTCAAAGAAAACCTTGTATCTTTGTTGGATATGTAGACTCACATAAAGCCTACAAGTTAATGGATCCAAAGATACATGATATATTTTATGAGAGTAGTGTTCATTTTGAAGAAAGTTGTCCAAGCTTTTCTTCTTCAGCTCCTCCTTCTTCCTCCATTGAGGAGAGTGATAGTGAAAATAGTGAGTTGGAAGATGTACGTCCTTGACCAAAACAAAGGCATCAACCAGTTGAGATTGAGGATACTCCTACTACATCTTCTTCCACTAGGCCTAGATGGGCCAAGCAAACATTGGATGCAACAGGACCATTGGTAGGGAATCCTTTTGATACAAGGAGGACAAGATCACAACAAAACTCACTCCCACATGCTTATATTGTAGTTGCTTTAGATCCACAATCATTTAAAGAAGCATCGAGTATTCTAGAATGGGATAGAGCAATGGAGGAAGTGTATAACTCTCTTATGAGAAATGATACGTGGGACTTAGTTTCTCTTCCTAAGGGAAGAAAATTGGTTCGATGTAAGTGGATCTATCAAACCAAATTTATAGTAGATGGAAGTGTTGATAAGCATAAGGCTTATCTTGTTGCAAAAGGTTTTTTCTCAAGTACTAGGCATTGACTATACTGAGACCTTTGCACCAGTGGCAAAGATTAACTCCATTCGCTTGACAATAGCTATTGCAGTAGCTCAGAGATGGGTTGTTCATCGGATGGATGTGAAGAGTGCATTTTTGAATGGTGATCTATATGAGAAGATATATATGGAGCAACCACATGGATTCATATAGGATGCTGCTTTGGTTTGCAAATCAAAGAAGTCTATCTATGGACTTAAACAAACTCTCAAAGCTTAGTACACCAAGATGGATTCCTTCCTTCTCTCCAAAGGCTTCACCAGATGTCATTATGATCTAAATGTCTACATTATTCAAAGGAATGATTCACATTTTCTCCTTGTAATTTATGTGGATGACTTGATCATTAGAGGAAGTACTTCATCTATCATCAATAATGTTAAGGCTACTTTGCAGGATAGGTTTTCGATGACAAACTTGGGACTACTTCACTATTTCCTTGGTATCAAGATACATCAATCTTCGTTAGGGATAACACTATCACAACCAAAGTATGCTCTTGATCTTCTAATTCAGTTTCACATGAGTGACTAGAAGGTTGCATCCACCCCATTCCTTTCTAGTGTTAAGTTAGAGACAAAGTGTTCATCTACTTGACACATACACGCCTTGATATTTCATTTGTAGTTGGCATGGTTTCTTGCTTCATGCAAGAGCCACATGAACTTCATTGGAAGGTAGCCAAAAAATTCCTACATTACATCTAGGGTACACATACACATGGGATACACTATGCAGCTAGTACAGGTCTTTAGTTAGTGGGATACATAGACTCTAACTATGCGGGAGACATTGATTCTTGCAAATCTACTTCAAGATATGTGTTTCATCTTGGTTCTGGCCCCATTTGTTGGCAGAGTAAAAAGAAAAACATCATTTCTATCTCATCGATTGAGGCTAAGTATCAAGGAGCTATGAATGCAACAACAGAGGCTATTTGGCTACAACAAATTCTTAAGAGGTTTGGATTTGATCTACCTTGACCCACAATCATCCATTGTGATAACCAAAGTGCTATTGAAATCTCAAAACATCCAGTTCAACATCAGTGGACCAGACATATAGAGGTTCATATGCACTATATTAGAGAGTTGATCCATGAATAGGCCATTGCATTACAGTATTGTCCTACTGAGTAGTAGGTAGTCGACATCTTCACCAAGCACTTCACAGAGGTCAAGTATCTTCATTTGCGAGATCTCTTAGGAGTGAGAGATTTTTCACCAAGGGGAGTCACATGATCCTTCTCTTCTATATTGTACATATCTCTTTTTGGGGGAGGGTTTTTCCCATGTAGTTTTTCCTCTTTCTATGTTTGCAGAGAGATTTCATTGCATTGTATTTGGGTGTCTAACATGGCCTAGTAGCCAGGACCCATTATGCATTTCATCATAGCTTTTGTAAGCTTAAGTGAATTCCCCTAAGTTGCACTTAAGGGGACTGTTAGTGCAAATAATTATTATTTACACTTAAGTTTACTTAGGATAAATGTATTATTTTATTATTTCTTAGGTTAGACACCTAGGAGTTTGCATACTCATATGAGTTGTCATTTTGACAACATTGGAGTAAGCAACTCCAATTTAGCAATGGTGTTTACAACATTGGAGTTTGCATAAACAACTGAGTCATCATGTAGACAACATAGTTGTTCACACTATTATTTTAGCATATGGTGTCTACAACATAATTGTACGTGATACACCTTTGTAAGCTTATCCTCTCATCATCGCACTAACTCATCTTCTTAATGGAGGATAACTCACACTTAGTAGACATGTACCTAGTTGTAAGACTTATCATGTTGCTAACTCCTAGGCATTCTAGATGCATCATATAGGCCTTTATATACAGACACCTCTAGTGTACTATACATTGAATTGAATATTATATTGTTATTATGATCATACTTTATTGGTCTTTTGTGCTAGTTATTGTGCTTCTTGGTCTTGGGTGAATTTTGTCCTAATGAAAATTATTACAATACATACATACATACATACATACATACATATACATACATACATACATACACATACATATATACATATACATATACATATATACATACATGCATACATATATAGATATACATACATACATACATACATATATATACAAAAATATACATACCTACATACATACATACATACATGAAAACAACAATGCACTTTCTAAGAGTTTACAATTGTTCAACAAAATTAATGTTTTACAAGAAAATGCAGCCGAAGAACTATTAGCTTAAAAGCAAGAACATGGTGTTGAAACAGTATAGAAAGTGCTTGACATGAGAGGTTCGTAAGTGAGGGAGTTGAGCAATCTTGAAAACTTGAATGCTGAGATGAAAGCTAACGATGATCAAACACCTATGCTAAAGTTACAACACAATGTGAAAAATATTTTAGATATGGTAGAGGTAGATATTCAGAAGTTTGATAATCAAAATTTAAGGCATGAGAGAGAAGGAAAAGGAGTGGCTTTATAAGGAGAAGGAGAAGGAATGACTTTAGAAAGAGACTGCATGGAAGAAACAACAAGTAGACAACATAGAGGATATTATGGGAGCCACTAGATAGAATTTGGGAAAGTGTTGTGGTAGGTACTCTAACATTGGAATCACTTGCAAATGTCTTTGAGAATTTATAGTCCAAATATTGGGAGGACTACAAGTTGTGCAATTTGTCATGTATTTCATTTGCATTTGCTTATAAGAGTGTTGCAAGTGTTGACACAGTCTCCCTGTGATGATCCCAAGTATCTATTGCTTATAAGAGTGTTTCAAGGTTGGGAACCACTTCAACATCCTTTGCATGGTTTATAGGTAATGTCATTGTGGCACAAGGTTTTGCAAGGGAATGAGCCTCATGATTATGGCATTTACACAGAAGCATAACTATCTTCTTCAACTCCTTACACTCAACTCTTCATTGAAGTTATTCTTCCAACAGTGACAATAGATGCTACAAATTCCTAGGAGCCAAGGGACCTTGAACCTATGCTACGCTTCCTGGAGACATGGGATAAGTTACTACCAGCTTCAATACTTCATAACATTCTACATCATATAGTGATGCCCAATTTAACAACAGTAGTAGATACTTGAGATCCTCATAGGGAGAGTGTGCCAATACATGCATGGTTACATCCTTGGCTACCATTGTTAAGCTAGTGTATGGAGCCTTTATATCCTTGGCTACCATTGTTGGGCCAGCATATAGATTTAATTATTTAATTATTTGAATTTTGGACTATGTATGCAGTTGGATCAATTTTTCTATTGTGTTGAGATGTAATAAGTACCTTAAAAAATATCTCTTTGTATATATAAAGAGATACATGTTTAGAAGGAATTATAAAGAGATACATGCTTAGAAGGAAAAGAAAAGAACATTTACATAGCCCCTTGAAGAAAATCACAAAGCAAGGGCATGGAGATCACAAGGGCATGATACGATAACGAAATTTCAAAGCAAAGACACAACAACGAAATTCATAGATCACAAGGGAACGACAACGAAATGCATTGATCAGAAGAGCATGACAATATTTAGAGCTCTCCACCCTCTTTTCCGTGCAACTCTTACAAAAAAAAAAAATGGGGAATGGTTTATGTTGTGTTTTCTTTTTTTTGTCTATACTCAGTGAGCATCACAATTACAATGCCAACATTGGTATTGCGATGGTGTCAGGGACAACTGCAAAAAAAAAATGCAAATCACCACAAATTACACCGTTGTCACAAATTTTCGTCGTAATTTGACCCCAAATGTTGTAGTGAAAATTATGTCGAATAAAGGGAAAAAATGTAACCTCTGAGTCTGATTAGGCTCCACAACACAACAATCTCCCACTTGGAGACTAGTCATAGCAGTACTAAACTTGTAGCTCTCATTGGAATATCAAACCACCCTGAACTCTATTGTTCTTTTATTTTTTTAAGTCTAGAAGACCAACTGAAATTGAAGAGGAGTTCAAATTCTCCCTTATTATTACCTTGGTAAACATATCTATTGTATTATCATTTGTATGTATCTCCTCCAAATTTAACTATCCATCATCCAAAACTAACTGAATTAAATAGTACCACAATTGTATGTGTTTTGCTTTTGAATGTAGAGCATAATTCTTCACAAAATAAATGCAACTCTGGCTATCTGTGAACAAATAATTATCCCTCTATGAGTGGCTCAATTCTTCCATAAAGAACATAAGCCATATCATCTCCTTGGTTGCCTTTGCAGTAGCAACATACTATGCTTCTGGAGTGGATAAAGCATTAACCTTCAATGATCGAGAAATCCAATTCACTATTGTCTCACAAATAGTAAATACATAACCTATAGTACTCTGCTTGGTATCAATATCCACTACCAAATCCGAGTCAACATAGCCCTGTAAATCACTAGTAGAGCCCCCAAAATATAAACACTTGCTGGATGTTCCTCTTAAATATATGAGAATCCATTTGATTTCATTCCAATGCTGAATCCTTGGATGACTCATATATCTACTAACAACTCTCACTACATGTGCAATATCTAGCCTAGTACATACCATAGCATACATTAAACTTCCTACAACTGAAGCATAAGGTACCTTGGACATCTTAGCCTCCTCTTCTAGTGTCATTGGACACATTTCCATAATCAATTTTAAACTACTGGGGAAAGGCGTGCTCGCAACTTTGGCATTCTTCATAAAGAAATGTTGTAACACCTTTTTAATAATCATCCTAAGATAATGTCAATTTTCTATGCTTTCTATCTCTGTAAATTTTCATACCAAGGATTTGTTTTTCTGCCCCCAAATCTATCATAGAAAATGAATGTGCTAACTATTCTTTTAACCCCTTAATGTGATCCATGTTAGGCCCAACTTTGACCTCAAATTCTTGTGGATGTACCATATATATTTCTTTCTTCAAATCACCATGAAGAAAAGTTATTTTAACATCAAGTTGCTCCAAATGCAAATCTTCAGTAGCCACAATACTTAAAACAACAAGTATACAAATCATTTTAATATCAGGATAAAATATCTCATTAAAATCAATGCCCTTTTTTCCATGCAAATCTTTTTACAACGTGACTTCAAATATTTTCTTATTTTCATTCTCTTCTTTTAATCTATAAACACATTTATTCTATAAAGACCTTTTACCTACAGGCAACTTGTATAAATCTCAAGTCTAATGTTTTAGCAAAGAGTCAATTTCTTCTATCATTGCAAACTCCCACTGAATATTTGTATCCACTTGCATAGCTTCACCATAACATTCAAGTTCACCAACATCTGTTAATAAAATAGAATACAAAGAGGGATAAAATCTTTATGGAGGTCAACTTTAACATTCACTAGGGTGTGTGGTATTTGTTGTTGCAGTTGTTACGGACCTTGAGGGATTGCTGGAACATCATCTTTTGGAGTATCATCTAGCATTACATAATCATTTTCTTTCTTCTCATGTTTTTGCAATAGATCTTTGTACGACACTTTCTCATTAAAAATGACATCCCTACTTCTTACAACTTTATCAAAATCTCAAAGCCTGTAACCAAATTCATCAATGACATATCCAACAAATACACATTTCTTTGATTTAGCTTCCAGATCGATTCTATTTTCAAAATATATATGTGCAAATGCTTCGTAAACAAAAAAAGAATAACTCATCTTCTTACCAATCCATGCTTCCTCTAGAACACTATAGCACAAAAGAATAGAGGGACCTCTATTTATACAATATACAACAGTATTGACAACCTTAGCTCACATATTTAAGGGTGACCCAGAATGCAACTTCATACTCCTTACACGTTCCATTATTGCCTTGTTCATTCGTTCAACCATTCTATTTTCCTATAGAGCCCTTGGAACAATTTTTTTGTCTACGAATACTATTATAGGAACAATAATCTTGAAATTCATTGCTGCAATACTCACCACTATTATCAGATCTAAGACATTTTAATCTTTTACCAATCTCATTTTCAATTAAGTATTTCCATTTCTTAAAAGTTATAAATACATCAGATTTGTGTCTAAGGAAATAAACTCATACTTTTCTAGTTGTATCATCAATGAATGTAACATAATAATGAGAGTCGCCAAGGGAAGATACCTGCGCTGGTCCCCATACATGTATGCACAATCTCTAATTTTTCAATTTTCTTTTCCTTCCCACTCTTCACAAAAATCACTCTCTTTTGTTTTCCATACACACAACCTTCACAGGAATTCATATTTACACATTTCAGACCTGGTAAAACTTTCTTTGAATAAAATAATTGCATACCTTTCTCACTCATGTGCCTAAGTCTGTGGTGTCATAGCATTGTATCAAAATCTACAACAATTGTTTGTTCTCCTTACTCAATTGCAATAACTATTCATGAACATTCATTTTTTTTGAAACAATTAAAATAGAAGAAACAATATGACATGTACAAAGATATAACGTGTCTACTTTCACACCTTTTGCTACTACAAGGGAACCTTTTGAAACCTTCTAATTTTTATAATTAAAAGTAACTATGCAATCCTCATCACCCAGTTGCATTGTTGAAATTAAATTCCTACTCAGCCTTAGAACATATCTTACCTCTTGTAGTAGTCGATGATTCTCATTCTGCAACTTAATCTTAATTTTTCTCTTTCCAACAATTTAACAGAGTTCAATATCCCCCAAATAAACTAGCCCAAAATCCCCTTGGACACAGTCAAGAAAATAACCTCTATGGGGAGTAGCATGAAATGAAGCCCCAAAATCTAAAACCCATAAATCATCAACACTTTCTAAAGAAAGAAACAAAGTATCCTCTTCAAATTTGTTACTTCCCACATTTGCCTCCTTGTTTCCATCTTGATTGTCTATTTCATTGTTCTTTCAAGTCCAAGAATCTTTCTTCTCATGCCCTAGTTATCCACAATACCATCAATCTCTTGATCCTTTGGATTGAGACCTTTCCCTTTGATTTTCCTCTTGATTTTTCATCATTTTCATAATTGTTTCCTCTTTCTATTAATCTACCTCTATTTTGTGCATTCAAAACACTTTCCGATATAGATCCACCTTAGCTTTTCTTACGAGTTTCCTCACTCGGAATAACACCAATCACATCATCAAATTTTAGGGTATTAGATCTAGCAACATAATTACTATCATTACCAAGTTGTTCCAACTTTCAAGCAAAGAACACAAAATCAAGAGAGCCCTAATTTTTTCATCAAAATTAACACTTACAAAAGATAACTGACTTGTAACTATATTAAACTCATTTAGATGATCTACAACATATCCACCTTCTACCATCTTCATATTAAATAAATGCTTCATGAGAAATACCTTATTTAAAGTAGAGGGCTTTTCATACAATTTCGTTAGGGTCTGCATCAACTCTTCAATCATCTTTTCTTTTATAATATTAAATGCCACTGAGTGTGCCAAGCATAAACAAATACTTCCAAGTGCCTTTCGATCTAGAATTTCCCAGTCCTCATCTGTCATAGCAGACGATTTCTTGGTTTTTCCTTGTAATGGCTGCCATAAATCCTTCTAATAAAGATAATCCTCCATTTGCATCTTTCATAATTGGAAGCTTTTCCCATTAAACTCCTCAATCTTCGGCTTGCTCTCGTCTGTCACTACTCGCACCCAAGTATGAGACTCCCACTCAACTGTGAGACTCCAACTCAACCATGATACCTTCTTGCAGAAGATAGCTTAAAAAAATGACACCTCACTCTGATACCACTTGTTAGGATTAACCATAGACAGAAATAACAATTAAATGTAAATATAACCAATATCATAAAATAATAAATTGCACTAAAGAGAATGCTAGATACAAAGATTTAACGTGCTTCAACCAATCCTTGGGCTATGTCCACTAACAAGAAGTCTAATATTATTATTATCTAGTGATTATAATCTGTAATTCCTTACAACTCAATATCATCTCAAGAAGCTACAATCTCATCATACATTATGAAATTCTTAATCCTAAGTAATTTGATACAAGCTTTTGTCGCTTACAAAATTAGGGCTAGAATAAGTCGCCCAATAGAAAAATAACAGCCGACACTTTTTACAATAGTAAATTTATTTTTGGTTTCAGAGGCGCTGCCCCCGAAAACCCCCACGAGAGTGTTGCCCCTTGACCCCACCATATATTGTGACAGGGAGTTCACGAACCCCACAAGGGGTGCTGCCCTTTGACCTTGTCTTGGGGGTGCTACCCCCAAACCCTTGTAGTAATAATCTAAGGGATTATTACACCAAATAAAGGGAAAAAATTAACCTCTGAGTCTGATTAGGTTCCACAACACAACAATCTCCCACTTGAAGACTGATCAAACTCCACACCAATATTATTGTTAAAAATATATAAAACACAATAATAATATATAATTAACTCTACACAAATTTTAATACCAACGTGAAAGAAATCACATCTTTGAAATGCATAAAAAACTATAGGAAAACAACACACAAATCATACCATGTCCTTTAATAGTAACACATCTTGAGCTTTGATAAGAACCCCAGACATAAGAATAGATTTTTTAATGGCAAATTATTATCGATTGATATTTTTATTCTAGAATATCAAAATGGCTAATAGAAATTCTATGTATATCATGTTTTTTTGCCTTAATTTGATTCTATTTTCATATATATAATTTCAAATCCATGTAATTTTTTTAATATATTAAAACAACATTATGTCATTATGCTATTTATTTTAGTTTTGCCCCAGTGTACAAGTTATTACAGAAACAACTTTTGAAATAGGTCCTATGTAATGCCCCACCCAGAGATCCTTGGGAACAAGGATAAAATACAAGCCAAAATATTTTTTCTTAAAAAACAAGTGGAAGTGCACATGTCAACAGCATACATAGATCACAAAGATCGCAACAGAAGACTTAACTACCATCTTGGCAACCAATGAATCTCCAAACACCACTACTGACCAAAACGACTGATAACGAAGAATGCATAACTGAATTCGAATTGAACACAATCCGAATTCAAAATGTGACACCAAAGGATTGAAGAACACCAAACAGGGTAATTGAAACAACTCCAAAAAAGTTCGGATCAAACTGAAAAGTGCCTGCTGCTTGCCCACAAGGGTTTTTACAAAACCCAAGCAATACTTTAATACAAAACAGGAAAGTATCACGTGACATTTCTAAAAAAGGAGGGCAAAATTTTCAAGGACTAAGTGCTACTTCTCTCGAAGGCGTGCAATACTTTAAGGGTATCATATGAAATTTCTTACAAGGAGGTGCAATACCGGAAAGTATCACACGATATTTCTCCAAGAGGCGTGCGATAGAATTAGGGGATGCACGATAAAATTTCAATGGGCGTGCGATACAATATTGTATCGCACCATGCTAATAAAAGCTTGCCCAGAGAACACAAGAAAAGCACTTCAGAACAAACAACAGACTAAAATTGAGTTCAGAACCTCCACACCGGGGAGTACCGGATCCACAATTCAAGGCGTAAACACTCGAACACACTACTAAAAGAAGTAATCTACATCTAACCATCTAACAGCTAGAAGAAGCAAAAGTATAGAAGGAACATCGCAGTGAACTAAAGCAACATCGCAATAACTGGATTAATATTGTAATGAACAAAAAAACTAAACTAAGTACACGGTTCCTCCCAACCATCAATGGCATCATAAGACCATCGTGGGCCCTAGCCATCCCCTATGCGTAACATCCCAAGCCACCAATCAGATCATCGGTATTGTACTAATAGGGACGTCACTACTAAAATATGCTACAACATAAGCATAAGGAAATCTAACATGTTAGTAGTAAAGCATAAGATAAACCTGCCAATAGATAACATCACCTATCACATGCTAATCATCATAATAAGGAATGTGTTAAAACTAACATCATCTAAACATAATAAACAACATCCCAATGAAAGCATAAATCATAAGAAAGCATACTCCGTAAACCAAAGTACCAAGTGAACACATCCAACAATGGTCACACTAGGATACAAGACCATCTCTATACACTGGTCCCTAGCAGTGGTGTAGGTAGCTACACCTCCCAACCACATGGCACCCGTAGGTCCACACCCGTCGTGCTGATGGAGATAATGAACCAACTACAACTACACACAAAACAAACATCCATAGCTAACACTCACACCAAGCAGTATGATGACTAAACGCAAGACAAAGATAATGCATAAACTACATGTCTTGGTCAGACATCTCAATGGGCTACTGTGTAGAGGCTAACATCATGGAGAGTCACTTGGCATCAACAAGCCCAAGCTCGAATCGTGTGTCCTCAAACTTAAATGGGTGCTCACACATTGTGTCCTCAAACTTAATTGGGTGCTCACACATTTTATTATCTTAAATTTTATTACTACCTAGTATTTTCTTTAGTTATCACTTATATAAAGCTCCCTCTGCCAACCTGTGGCACTATGATCGCCAGGCTGCAACATAGAAGCCCCCTCCATATGCTACCCTACCCTACCCTACCCATGCTCATCCAATGATGAGTGCATGTAGGCATGCAAAATCCCAACCCAACCCAACCCCCAATTATCATAATTTCGAAAATACCATGGAAGATCGGGACTCGCAAGTCATCTAACAATGTACGCGCACATACTCGTGTGTGGCGCACCACCATCACGAAGATCATAACAAAAGGACTAGATGAGAACACAAAGAAAAAAATTTCTCAACTAAAAACATAATTGAGAGGACCGATGCAACATGCATCCCAATGCAATAAAAGATGCAAAAGTAGTTTAATTGATATCCAAACGGATCATCCAGGGCCACGAACCACATTGTGCTGAGAAAATATGAGAAAACAGGACAGCACCCAAAGCAAGGTAAAAACCCAAAATTTTGAATTTTTTTTTGAAATTAAAACCCATTTGGCTTTTGGGTGCGAAAACCCCCAAAAATGCAAAAATAAAATAAATCGAACACCGTATGCAAAAATGGCCAGCATAGCGGCTCAAAATCCCATGCCCCCATTTCAAAAATAGGGAAAACATTCATACCCGACCAATTGGGTAGAACCAGCATACAGAAACGGAGGGGAACACTAGTTCTCAACCTCCTAACATGCTACAAGAAACAAAAGCTTAAACAAAGCAAAAACAATAAAATGGGAAGGCCCTACCTAACAGAAAAAGGGTTGAAACTGAAACCCGCACAATAAAATAAATCACCCACCAAATCTGCTGAAAATGAGAGCAAAGCATACACTCCCCAAGCCGAATCCAACAAGACCAACCTTGCGAAGACCCCATGCTCATAGCTCCCAAAATGAACAAAACAAGAATCCTTTAGAAGAGGATTTCTAAAATAGCTCTCAAATTTTCTAATTCTAAAACGTGAGAAGTGAATAATGAATTCACTTTTCCAATACTTATTCACTTTTCAAGTGAATAGTCGATTATGGTAAATAGCCAGCTGGAGTAGCCAAACTCCAAATCAACCCAAACGAAAATAGGTTATTATCCGTAACGAAAATTCATCTAAGACAAAGTTGCTAGAAATTAAATTTGAAAAGATTTAAAGCTTGAAAACCCAATAACACATAAAATCACTTAACACTTTCACGACAAAGAAAAACTCTAAATGCACAAACACACTCACAAGTCTAATCACATAATGCAGATAAGTTCAGATTTATTGATCATCGAAAGGTTTTAATTAAAACAATTAAAATAGGGATATGTTGACCATACAGGAGCGACATTGGTAAAATATGAATAGTTAATCACTAACTCCATGTGCCACTACCAGAGATATAATTCTTGCATACTAAAACACACGATCAAGTGCAATTGCATATAATATCATAACTGAAGCAACATGTATTAAAATACTTATTTAATCCATTTACATCACTCACATTCGTAGAAAGCGTAAAAATATAAGAATGAAGTAATTAACCATGGCATAAAATTCATCTCATAACATAACCAACAAATATGTCCAAATAAACCATATAATCAGATATCATCATAGATCTATTATCATCTCAAAATAGCATCAACATGCAAATATGATAAACTAAATAGCATAGCAATATAGCATTTATGGTACCGAACCAAAGTATAACCTCTGACCCTCGGGTCATCATAAGATACAAAATAAGAGTATCAAGTATCTCTCAAATCAAAATAGACAACAAGGTACAAACTGCAAACACGAGAGGCACTACATCCTCCCCCACTAACATAGGCTTACTCCTAGAAGCCAACAAAATGGTATGGGTACAATCCCCTCAGTCATGTAGCATCTTCCCAAGTCATAGAGGTCTCAGCGCTTAGGTCCCATTGGACCCTTACCTGCTCTATATCCTGACCTTGTAAGGTCAGCCTCTACTGCTGTAGGATACGAATGGGCTCCAAAGTAAGCTGCCCGTCCGCTACCTGCAAAGCATCCCAATCAAGAACATGGGTCACATTTGGAATATACTACCGCAAAACAGAAACATGAAAAACATCATGGATGTGTGATAGGCTAGGTGGCAGTGCTAGTCGATACACAATAGGACCAATCCTCTCAAGGATCTCAAAAGGTCTGACAAAACATGGCGCCAACTTAGAGCCTTTCCCATAATAGATGGGGCTCTTCCTCGGATGCACTCGCAAAAACACCCTGTCACCAACAGAAAAGTGATGATCCAACCTATGGGCATCTACATACTTCTTCTGTCTGTCCTGAGCAGTAACAAAATGCTTCCTAATGCGAACAACTTGCTACTCCATATCCTGAAGCATCTTTGGACCCAAAAGAACTTAGTCCTCTAAACGATCCCAACTCAAAGGGGTACGGCATGGTCTACCGTACAAGGCCTGAAAAGGTGACATGCCAAGAGAACTATGATACCCGTTGTTGTATGCAAACTCAACAAGGTACAAATAGTCCTCCCACTTCACCTGCCTATCCATAACATACATCCGAAGCATATCCTCCAGAACCTGATTTACTCTCTCAGTCTGACCATCGTTCTTTGGGTGACAAGCCAAACTGAAATTAAGCTGCATGCCCAAAGCATGCTAGAAAGATGTCCATAGTGTAGAAGTAAACACTGGATCTCTATCCAAAATGATCTAAAGAGGAATCCCACGCAAACGAACAATATCCGCCAAGAAAACATGCACTACAGAAGAAGCTATATAGGATGCTCTCATGGGTAGAAGGTGTGCTACCTTGGACAATTTGTCCATTGTCACCATGATACAATCATGTCTCCGTGATGACATAGGCAACCGTGTGATAAAATCAATGGATATCATATCCCACTTCCAATCTAGAATGGTATGTGGCTACAAAAGACCTGTTGGATGCTCATGCTTTGCCTTCACTCTTTGGCACTCAAGACATCTAGCAACAAAATCAGCAACATCGTGTCTCATCCTTGCCCAGAAGTACAACTGTTTGAGATCAACATGCATCTTCTTGACCCTAGGATGTGCAGAATATGGAGCACGATGCGCTTTCGAAAGAACCAAGGTACAAAGATCACCCGACACGAGTACATAGATACGCCCCATGTGACGCAATAATCCATCGGACTCAAGCATATAACTTGAAAACCTCCCTTCAAGGGTACGTCCAGACTCGATCTCTGGCCTCACCTCTTGATACCAAGTGTCACTAGGCAAAGCCTCCAAGATATAGCTTCGCAAGTCCACTCCTAATGACATCACTGATACCTCATGTCACCTTCTACTCAATACATCCATGACAACATTCTCCTTCCCTTTAATGTAATGAACATCAAAGTCATACTCACACAAGAACTTCATCCAATGATGTTATCGTGCATTCAAGTTTGGCTGAGTAAAGATATACTACAAGCTCCTATGAGCTCCTATGATCGCTATGCAACTCAAACCTATGTCCCAAAAGAAAATGCCTTCAACGGACAAGGGCATGCACTATGGCCGTGAGTTCCAAATTATGAGTGGGGTAGTTAAGCTCATGGTCCTTGAGTTTTCTAGACTCAAAAGCAATCACTCGACTATCCTGCATTAACACCACACCCACACCTTCCAATGAAGCATCTATGCAAACCATGAAATCACCTACAGGATTAGGCACTGCAAGGATTGGTGTACTAGTCAAACACTCCTTAAGAGCATTAAATGTTGCCTCGCACTAGTCTGACCAAACAAACTTCTTCCCTTTCCTCTAAACAGAAGTGATGAGATGGGCTACTCGTGAGAAATCCTTCACAAAGCAATGGTAGTAACCCGCCAATCCCATGAAACTACAAACCTCTGAGACATTAGTGGGTGCCAACCAATCCATGATAGCACGAATCTTCTCCGAATCCACTGCAATTCCATCATCAATGATGATGTGTCCCAAATACTTCACCTTCGACTGGAAGAACTCATATTTACTCAAGTTTCCATACAACTAATGGTCTCTCAAACACTGCAAAACCTGATGTAAATGGACTTCATGCTCCTCCTCAGTCTTCGAATAGATTAGTATGTCATCTAGGAATACAATGAGACACTGATCAAGGTAAGTGCAAAATAAACCATTCACCAAACTCATAAATACTAATGGTGCATTGGTTAACCCAAAGGGTACAACCGTGAACTAATAATGCCCATACTATGTACAAAAAGTTGTTTGATGAATATTAGCCTCCTAGATACGAAGTTGATGGTATCCCGATTTTAGATCAATCTTTGAGAACACTCATGCTCCCTTCATCTGATCAAACAAATCATCTATCCTCGACAAAGGATAACGATTCTTCACCGTCACCTTATTCAACTGCCGATAATCGATGCACAAATGCAATGAACCATCCTTCTTCTTCACGAAGATGACTGGTGCACCACACGGGGATACACTAGGACAAAACGAATATGGCCCTTGGCCAATAATTCCTCCAACTGCAATTTGAGCTCACTCAACTCCTAAGTAGTCATGTGGTAAGGAGCTCATGAAATCGGCTCCGCTCCTGGTACAAAATCAATATGAAAATCAATGTCACATTGTGGTGGCATACCTGGAATCTCATCAGGAAACACATATGCATACTCACGAAGGAGTGGGTGATCATCAAGTGTCACTGTATGACTCTCGGCTTCCTCGAGATCAGTAAGAGACACAAGGAAAAACTGATTTGCATGCTCCACTTCAGCTGATTTTCTGAGATCATACGAAGTGAGACTGGTCTTTGAACTCCCAAAAGTTCTACCTGCCCACCTGTGTCATTCACACATTGTACCACCTTGTGATGGCAATCGATATTCACCTGATGGGAGGCTAACCAATCCATGCCCAACACAATGTCATACAATCCTAGAGGTAGAATGTGTAAATCCACTATGGTGGTGAAAGTTCCCAAATTCAAACAACTCCTAACCAACGAGTCAATAGCCACCTTAGAACCCGTGGCTAACTCAACGTGCCACCTATCAACCTAACGCATTGCCACTAGCCCACATTGCTAAACAAGAGATGGTGAAATGAAAGAATCAGAAGCACCAGAGTCAAACAAAACTGAAGTTGAAATACCATGCAATGTACCTGTAGCCTCAACTACCATACCTTGATGCTCAGCTTGACAGTTGTCGACCACCGCAAAGACTGTTTGATTCCTACCCGCATCTCCTATAGTAGGCTTAGATCTCTCTGCACCCTTACCAAGTCCAGTGGATGGTTTAATCGAACAATCATAATATTTATGGCCAGGCTGGCCACATGAAAAACAATTCCTCCCAAAGCTGGCACCTGTTCCACGGCCACCCTGAGTAGCACTAGGGTAAGGTGCACTACCCCTATTGGAATTTTGTTGATTGCTCTGAGGAGAATGATCCTGCTAAGATTTATGTCCTCGATTCTGGTTATCTCCTTTCTTTCTTGATGTACCAAAAGATTGTCCCTTCTTTCCCCAAAACTTCTTCTTACTCTTACCATGATAACCACCCTGAGAGGGTTCTGATTGGGATTGACCCTTGCCTAAGGACTGAGTGAACTGAGCATCCTATCCCAAATTCCAAGCACTTTGGTTCTAAGAACCAAATTTTCCACCATATCCTCTAGCCACATTGCTCTCAATGATCCTTGCCTTCTTAACGGCAAGAGCAAGTGTCCTTGGTTGATGAGCACGGACATCATCACTGATGGAGTCTCTGAGGCCTCTAACAAAATGTCAGGTGATGAGTGCATCATCATGCCTGTACCTTGAATACTGTTTCAGACCAAAGAACTTCTTCTCATACTGATCAACCATCATAAAGCCCCATTTAAGCTCGAGGAATTCATCAATGCAAGCTTCACGATACTGTGGTGACAAAAACTTCTCCCTGAACCTTTCCTCGAAGATCTCCCAGGTGAGATCTGCGACATTGATACCAAGTCTTTCACTCTCTTCACCCAACCAAATGTAACCATGTTCCCTCAGCTGCGCGATTGCACAACGGGCCTTTATGTTGCTCCCATAAGGTAATAATGAGAAACAATGCCCCATGTCAAGTAACTAGGTCTCAGCCTTGAGTCCTATTCCTTGGCCATCAAACTCTAGTGGTTTGGACCTCTAAAGTTCCCGCATCATCTCAATCTACGTGAGATCAAAATCATCTTGACCATGGCCCCTTCATCGGTGCCTTCTTTTGCTGAGTGGTGTACAAGAATGTTCATGTTCACGCTCATGTTCCTCCTCTCTATGCTTTGAATAGTGGGACTCTCCATGATGAGATCCCTCTTCTCGCTCCTAATCATGTTAGCACTCCTCAACACGAGGGCCCATTCAAGTAAGAATTTCTTAGAGCACTGGCATCAATGCCCCCAAGAGATTCTAATTAGCATTGTTATTCTGTTCTCCCTCTCCTTCCTGACGTTCCTCTTCCCGGTGTTCATTTTCACGATTACCATTACGGGTACCACCACAGCCACTAGGTCTACATGCAGGAGGCATCACTATAAGAACAACAAGATAAGGTCAGAACAAATGGATCACAAGCATAAGAGTTAAAACCATGAACGAACAAAATATCAAATAAAAAAAAATTATAGTATTACAATACACAACGGAAAACAAAACCATAGTGGAAGCATAACATAGAGATCCCAATGATGCAACATGGGCTCTGATACCAGATGTAATGCCCTACCCGTAGATCCTTGGGAACAAGGATGAAATACAAGCCAAAATATATATTTTTAAAAACAAGTGTGAGTGCACATGTCAACAACATACACAGATCACAAAGATCACAATGGAAGACTTAACTACCATCCCAACAACCAACGAATCTTCAAACACCACTATTGACCAAAACGACCGATAACGAAGAATGCATAACTAAATTCGAATCGAACACAATCCAAATTCAAAATGTGACACTAAAGGATTGAAGAATACCAAAGAGGGTAACTGAAACAACTCCCAAAAAGTTCGAGTCAAACCAAAAAGTGTATGTTGCCTACCCGCACAAGTTTTTACAATACGCAGGCGATACTTTAATATAGCATAGGAAAGTATCGCACAATATTTCTAAAGGTGGGCAACAGTTTTAGGGACTGGGCGATACTTTTCTCAAAGGCGTGCGATACTTTAAGGGTATCGTACAACATTTCTTACAAGGATCGTGCGATACTGAAAAGTATCGCACGATATTTCTCCAAGAGGCGTGCGATAGAATCAAGGGACGCATGATACAATTTCAATGGGTGTGTGATATAATATTGTATCGCACCATGCTGATAAAAGATCAATTCAAAGCCTCCACACCGGGGAGTATCGGATCCACAATTCGACGCATGAACACTTGAGCACACTATTGAAAGACATAATCTACATCTAACCATCTAACAGCTAGAAGAAGCAAAAGTACAGAAGGAACATTGCATTGAATTAAAGCAACATCGCAATAACTGAATTAATATCGCAATGAACAAAATAACCAAACTAAGTACACGGTTCCTCCCAATCATCAATGACATCATAAGACCATCGTGGGCCATAGCCATCCCCCACGCGTAACATCCCAAGCCACTAATCAGATCGTCGGTACTATAGTAATAGGGACGTCACTACTAAAACATGCTACAACATAAGCATAAGGAAATCTAACATGTTAGTAGTAAAGCATAAGATAAACCTGCTAGTAGATAACATCACCTATCACATGCTAATCATCATAATAAGGAATGTGTTAAAACTAACATCATTTAAACATGATAAACAACATCCCAATGAAAGCATAAATCACAAAAAAGCATACTCCGTAAACCAAAGTACCAAGTGAACACATTCAGCAACGGTTGCACTAGAATACAAGACCATCTCTGTACACCGATCCCTAGCAGTGGTGTAGGTAGCTATGCCTCCCAACCATGTGGCACCTATAGGTCCACAACCGCCGTGTTGATGGAGATAATGAACCAACCACAACCACACGCAAAACAAACATCCATGGCTAACACTCACGTCAAGCAGTATGATGACTGAACCCAAGACAAAGACAATGCATAAACTACAGGTCCTGGTTAGACATTTCAATGGGCTACTATGTAGGGGTTGACATCATGGAGAGTCGCTTGGCATCGACAAGCCCAAGCTCGGATCATGTGTCCTCAAACTTAAATGGGTGCTCACACATTGTGTCTTCAAACTTAATCGGGTGCTCACATTTTATTATCTTAAGTTTTATTACCACCTAGTATTTTCTTTAGTTATCACTTATATAAAGCTCCCTCTGCCAACCCATGGCGCCATGATCGTCGGGCTACAAGATAGAAGCCCCCTCCATATGCTACCCTACCCTACCCATGCTCATCCGATGATGAGTGCCCGTAGGCATGCAAAATCTCAACCCAACCCCCTCATAATTTCGAAAATACCACGTAAGATCAAAACTCGCAAGTCATTTGACAATGTATGCGCACGTACTCATGTGTGGCACACCACCATCACGAAGATCATAACAAAAGGACTGGATGAGAACACAAAGCAAAAAGTCCCTCAACTGAAAACAGAATTGAGAGGATGGATGCAACACACATCCCAATGAAACAAAAGACGTAAAAATGGTTTGACTGATATCCAAACGGATCATCCAGGTCCACCAACCACACTGTACTGAGAAAACCAGAGAAAATAGGGCGGCATGCAAAACAAGGTAAAAACTCCAAATTTTGAAAAAAAATCAAAATTAAAACCCATTTGGCCTTTGGGTGCAAATACCCTAAAAATCCAAAAATAAAAGAAATCGGATATCGTATGCAAAAATGGGCAACATAACGGCTCAAAATCTCAAACCCCATTTAAAAAATAGGGAAAATGTTCATACCCGACCAACTGGGCAGAACCAACATACAGAAACAGAGGGGAACACTAGTTCTCAACCTCCTAACATGCTGCTACAAGAAACAGAGGGGAACACTAGTTCTCAACCTCCTAACATGCTGCTACAATAAAACGAAAAGGTCCTACCTGACAAAAAAAGGGTCGAAACTGAAACCCACGCAATAAAATAAATCACCCGCCAAATCTATTGAAAATAACAGCAAAACATACACTCCCCGAGCCAAATCCAACGAGACCAACCTCATGAAGATCCCACGCTGATAGCTCCCAGAACAAACAAAACAAGAATCCTTCAGAAGAGGATTTCTAAAATAGCTCTCAAAATTTCTAATTCTAAAAAGTGAGAAGTGAATTATGAATTCATTTTTCCAATACTTATTCACTTGTGAATAGTCGATTATGGCAAATAGCCAGCTGGAGTAGCCAAACTCCGAATTGACCCAAACGAAAACAAATTATTATCCGTAACAAAAATTCACCTAAGGCAAAGCTACCAAAAATTAAATCCGAAAAGATTTAAAACCTGAAAACCCAATAACACAGAAAATCACTTAACACTTTCGCGATAGAGCGAAGCTCTAAATGCACAGACACGCTCACAGGTCTAATCACATAATTCAAATAAGTTCGGATTTAGTAATCACCGAAAGGTTTTAATTAAAACAATTAAAATAGGGATACGTTGACCATACATAAGCGACATTGGTAAAGTATAAATAGCTGAATCACTAACTCCATGTGCCACTACCAAGCATATAATTTCTACACACTAAAACATACGATCAAGTGCAATTGCATATAATATCATAGCCGAAGCAACATGTATTAAAATACCTATTTAATCCATTTACATCACTCACATTCACAGAAGCGTAAAAAATACAAGAATGAAGTAACTAACCATGGCATAAAATTCATCTTATAACATAACCAATAAATATGTCCAAATAAACCATATAACCAGATATCAGCATAGATCTATTGTCATCTCAAAATAGCATCAACATGCAAATATGATAAACTGAACAACATAGCAATATAGCATCTATGGTACCGAACCAAAGTATAACGTCCAACCCTCAAGTCATCATAAGGTACAAAATAAAAGTATCAAGTATCTCTCGAATCAAAATAGATAACAAGGTACAGACTGCAAACACAAGAGGCACTACATCCTAATTCCTATCATTTCAATTCTCTATTTAAAATTGTGAAAATAATGGTTCCACAACCAATAGAAGTATATGCAATCAAAGAGTAAAGGGTGATGCCATGACTGATGAAATTAAAGGCAATTAACAATAAGGGTGGTGAAGTGACCAACATAATTAGTAATTACTAACATAATTAACAAAGATAATATGCTAGGCCATGCCATTGATGCAAATGAAAATATCAATGGATTGAAGTGTCATTCTATAAAACATTGTGAATAAAGAAACTTGGTGGTTAGCATGAAAGATCAGCTAGAGAAAATATAATTTGAGTTTTATGTCTACCTAGCACGATATGACTTACCAAATACATATTTTTAAAAAGAAACTGAAGAGAACAAGGAGAACATCGGTGCAATAGTTTCTAGTGAAAACCCTTTTAATATTTTGGGTTATCCCAAAAGTAAGAATGTGGCATGGGAAGTGTTCGTAAGACAATTGGTTATGCCATATCTTGTGTGGCACTCATCATCGTCACAAAGGTTATATAATTTCTTTCCTATTTTAATTTGAGTTTTATGTCCATCTAGCACAATATGACTCACCAAATACATATGTATTAAAAGAACCTCAATAGAACAAGGAGAAACATTGGTGCAATAGTTTCTAGTAAAAACCCTTTCACAATTTTGGGTTATCCCAAAAGTTGGATTGCAACATGGTAAGTGTTCATAAGACAATTGGTTATGCCATATCTTGCACAACACTCATCATCGTCACAAAAGCTATGTAGTTTCTTTCTTATTAATTTGAGTTTTATGTCCACCTAGCACAATATAACTTACCAAATACATATGTACTAAAAGAACCTTAAGAGAACAAGGAGAAACATTGGTGCAATAGTTTCTAGTGAAAACCCTTTCACTATTTTGGGTTATCCCAAATGTTGGATTGCACCATGAGAAGTGTCTGTAAGACAACTGGTTATGCCATATCTTGTGCGACACTCATCATCGTCACAAGAGTTATGTAATTTCTTTCCTATTAATTTAAGCTTTATGTCCACCTAGCACAATATGACTTACCAAATACATATGTACTAAAAGAACCTTAAGAGAACAAGGAGACACATTGGTGCAATAGTTTCTAGTGAAAACCCTTTCACTAGTTTGGGTTATCCCAAAAGTTGGATTGCAGCATGGGAAGTGTTCGTAAGACATTTGGTTATGCCATATCTTGTGTGACACTCATCATCCTCACAAAAGTTATGTAATTTATTTCCTAAGAGAAGATAAAAATTCATCATCGTCGCAAATGTTATGTAATTTCTCTCCTAAGAGAAGATAAAGTTAATCATGATCTTTCGATTAAAAGATTGACTATTGAAGAATAGTTATCTAAAGATGGAAGGGGGATATTTATTTATTACATAATTAATTAGAGGAGATTCTTGTGAAGGTTTGGATGGCTTGGTAGTCTCACAAGAGAGAAGGGGCATCGCAATCACTCGAGGAAGGGGCCCTTAATGCTCAACTCGGTGTACAATTAATCAAAGCTAAGTCTTGGGTCTTGTACTAGTGTTAAGAGCATTACTTTTTGTGTAACCAGCACTTGTGTAGAAAAATGTAATGTGCTTCCTTCCTCTTAGATGTGTCATAACTAATGAGGGCAACAAACATTGAAATCGTTATTCAAAGTACTTAAGATTATGATAGTAATTGGTAACTTTCCATGATAAATGATACTGAAGACTAATCAACAAAGTTGATAATAATATGATTGATTTGTGTGATTGTGTAAATTATCATGTTAATACTCTTTTAGGATATTTCAAAATCATCTCATATATAATATATCACTATCTATATCTATTTTATCGCAAGTTATGTTAATAATAGTATTAACCATTGTATTAACTCTGCTGCAAACACTTACGTAAACTTCAGGAGAAAAGTGCCATTAGAACGAGCCATGAAAATTAGGGCATTGATTATAATAATCATTTACAGATGAGAGTAAAGATCATAGTACCCAATCATCCATGAACAAATGAGGGTTAAGATCACTGTACCCAACTCATATAGCAATTAACACCGTAACGTTGGTAAAGGTAATCAACTCTTGTATATTTTAAAAGTTGAGAGGAGGGAAGTATAAAAAACAGAAAGGTCCTTCTGGGCTGACATGCCTCCAGATGAACACGAATATTGACGAACTCCTTATGGTAATCCGAATATTGACAAACTCCTTATGGTAATCCACCGTGCTTTCCCTTCAACTAAATACTGCCGAAGTCCCCATCTCTGTCTGAAGTAACTCTTTACAAGCAGTAAGCTTTTCTTTTTTTCTTTTATCAAGCAAAAATCAAAATGCATTTCGATCTGAAGTTGAGGTTTACGGTGAACCTACTCAAAAGAGTGTGTACGCCCACAAAAATATATGAAGTTGACAGAAATTATAAGATTGATACAATTTTAAAATTTCAACAAAATTAAGTTCTCAAAAATAAGCAAATGAAACATACAAGACATCAATAATGTCTACTTTAAAGACAAGAATCTGCAACGCAATTGTCAATTGTGAACCTTTCATTTGAAAGATCGTGAATTTGAATTCAATCGACATTATGATAGTTAATTTTAATAAATGATAATAAATAATCAAGACTCCGACAAATTTTAGACGCTGTTAATGGAGTGCAGAAAATAAACCAAGGCCACAACATTGATCAAGTACATCATTCAGAAACTACAGAAGGAAAGAAATCTTGTTATATGTAAAATGTTGAATAAACCACATATCTATGACATATAAGTCTGTCTTGTATATTAGTTTACAGCTTCTAATAATTGGCAGGTTCTTCATTAGAAGATCAAAGCCAAAAGGGCAGCTTTCAGCTGCACCGTATTTGCTTGACGTGCATCTGCTATGCACATTAACTAGATACACGATTATAATATTAGAATCTAGGTGGGCACCTCTAACATCACCAAAAAGCTTGCATGGCGATTTTAGCCCTACCATTGATAAAATTAAAATACACACTTTACACGGTTGAAAAATTATACTCACAGGGTTGCAGGAGACTTTCCAGGTTCACTAGTAACTACCTATTGGACTAAAGCTATAAACTTAAGGCCTATCTGAAGGCCTCTACCATGGTCAAAGACTCGAACAACAATTTAACTGCAGTACATGGGAGTCTTGAAAGGCTGATAGGAAAACGATCTAACCGTGTATGAATGACCTGAGGAGAGAGTGTAGGAAAACTTGGTTGCATAATTGTTTATCCCTGGTACATTACAGTCTTGGTGAATGCTACTGATTGGCCTTGCCAAGCACATATCCCACCGGTTGCTTTCAGACATTGTCTCTGCTACTGTGAAAATTCCCCTTGAGTTTGTAAATGCCTGATAATTGAGGACCTCTCCTGATATGGTCATACAGAGCACTGCAACCTCAGCTCCTACAAGATCAGAATGAATTAACTAGATTAGCATGAATTAGGTCAGCGCATAAATATAGCCAACATGTCATGTAAATATACTTGATAGGTATGCAAAGAAAACCTCAGGTTACATCACCTTTTTGAAGAAATAGGCCTTATGAAAGAATACTGTGAAAAAAAAAAATAGTATAAATTTAAGAAAATCTAAGTTATCGAATCGGGAACTGGTATGGGTACGGGTAAGTGGGTACAAAGCGCTGGTACAGCAGAAATTTTTGGAGGGGGTTGGATATGGTTTTGGTCTGCTCACATGTGTGTACATATGCAGCCTCAAAATAGAGTTAAACATATGTTAAACAAAACCATTACAAATTTCAAATTTCGAAATATATCATTCTAATTTAAGTTCAGATTTTCTATATCAAAAAGATCAAGCTAGAATTTCAAATAGATAAATTCAGAGTTCACTAATCAGCTGCCAAGGTCTTTAAAATATCTAAGCAATCAAACTAGAACCACTAAACATTTCAATATTTAAAAACACAAATCCCAGATGTGTATCCACAGGAGATTCGTTTCAGAATCAGATTCTGGTATGTTTATACCCGGAAACACCCGAAAAAGTCCCATGTTTTAGCAACTTAGAAAAAAATACCCATTTAAAACCAAAACAACAAATCACAGAAAAACAAAACAGTTGTCAGATGTTTACAAAAACACACACACAAAGCCAAATGGAAGAGAAATCTCTGATTCCCTTGCATGAACACGAACCTCTAAATTCATCTGACCCTTTCTTTATGGAGACAACAAAAAATCCCCTCTTTTCCCACCAAGCCTGCTCTTTCACATTCATATTATGCAAAAATAAGATCAGTCTATCAAAAAAAAAAATCAAATTCTCCTATTGGTTTTTCTGTCAAAAGAGATATTCAATTATCAATATATCAACATTCTCCTGGTTTCCATTTGTTTTCATTTGTCTTTTCATTCACGTTTATAAATTTTGATAGGTGAAATATTTGCCTGAGGTCTGATAAAAATTGTTTTGAACTTTTAAGCATTCAGAGAGCCGTTTCGTCTTGGCCAGAGATGCTCAAGGAAGCTCAAGGAAGTCAAATTAGTCAATTATTCTGAGTGTGGCCCTGGCCATATACTGGGATTAGGGTTGGTAAGGTTGTCAGTGGAAGGGTAGATGTTTTACAGATAGTTGAATTTAAGCATATTTTGAAGCTCTGTCCTGCTTGGTAATGTAAACTCTTTTATAATTAGTACAATGGTGCTGCCCCTAGCAGCAATTTAATAGAAAAAAGTATATTGAAGCATACAAATTGACAAAGTTACTAGATTTGCTCTTCGAAGATGAGATTTTGTAAAAACATTATAGAGTCATATAAATTGACTAGGTTATTAAATTTGCTTTTGGAAGATGAAATTGAATGGTAGGTTCGCTTCAAAAAAGGATCCGGTTCTAATTTGCTCAAAATTTTCTTAGATGAATCCTGTCATAATTTTGGACGAATTTGGAAGACTTTTGATTCGGATAGAAGAACCAAAACAAATTTGAAGTGAATTTGACTGAAAGATTTAATAAGATTTTTTGCCAACTTAGGTCTATTAAACTCTCCAATCTTATGTTAAAACAGGCCATAAACAACATAAAAACCAAAGTAATGACTTGTAATGTAGACAGCAGGGCAAAACAGAGCCAAAAAAACAAAGATATATAACTGATAAACAACAATATATTAATCTAGCTTGCTTACATACATCAGACCTTCAAATGTCTTCTAACAATGCACAACTTGTATGTGCACATCACATATTTATACATGTAATACCAAAATCTAGAAACTCCTTTTCTAGAGTATTCTATATCCTAGAATGTTCTACATCTAATCTGGACTGTACAATAGAAGGATCTAGGAAGCCTCTTCTCTGGATTCTTTTAGACAATCTTAACCCTTACTGTACAATAGAAGGCTCTAGGAAGCCTCTTCTCTAGATTCTTCTAGACAATCTTAACCCTTAACATCCTAAAAGTAACAACTAAAAAGGCCAAAAGGGTACATGTCATATGTGCATTTGTGAATGAAAAGAAAAAAGCTTCTTGCCTTCATTTGTGTATGAACTTATGTGCTGCTACACATATATACATATATTTTAGAGAAAATCTTATTCAGGCAAACCCTAAATGAATCCAAACCCAGCCCAAAAACACGACAAATTTTGAAACCACATCCGTACCAGATTCTGAACCGGCAACTAGTTGATGATGATACTACAAAGAAACGGTTGGTTGATATTGGTATGGCTAGGCTTGAGAACATGAGATTTAGCAGTTGGAGTGATGAGGTCATTGAAGAATTAGAAGAGGAGCTTATGGATGATTAGAGACATTAGAATCTTACTTGTAGAGTTTATACTTATACTATTTACTATTTAGCATTTTGTTTTTGAAGTTTGAACATTGTTGAATCTTGTTAACTAGATCAGTTGATTGTAATTTTAATAAGCGATCATGATTAATATGATTGTAGAATGAAATTTTAACATTTTAAAAAATCTCATCGTAATGTCTATATTTGTCTATATTTGATATTTTCAATTTCATCATTTGTCATTTGTTATCATGTTTTACATATTTATCTTTTAAAACTATTTATTTTAATACTTATGTCCGCACTACTCCCCCGCTGTACCCAAATACCCCTCCCCAAAACGCTCTCCCCTATCTGCTGAGAATTTTTCAATCGGATAACACATTGCACATAATGTGTTCCATGCATTAGTAAATTAAGGTAAGGTATGTGGACAGAGATGTGCAATAACAAAAATTTACAAGAAAATAATATCAACAGCCAACACTTCCCACTGATCCAAGTCTACCGTAATCCGTGTTATGGGAAAAAAAATCTTTTTGCATCTTTATGTAAGATGTAATTCGAGCGAAGCAGAAGATCACGCACACTTTCGTCCAAAGATGTCAGGCTCAACAGCGTAGTTATTTTCAACTCTAAACTAGTTCACGAATCATTAAACCAAAACATCAAACTAGGCCAGGAGATTTCATTCTAAAACTAAATAGTCATAACCTCGGTGCTAAAAGTAGATGCCCACGCATATGTATATGTAAGCATGTTAAAATAAAATCTCAAGCGCATCCATATATTTAGACCAGATATACACGTATACACATCCATATCATTATATATCAATATATATATACTCCAAAAATAAATAAAAAATTAGGGTTTCATGAATGGAATGTCTGTATTTCAGACAGAACCTAACTATTTCAAAGGATAATCTTATAGTTCTCATTAAAGACATGGGATTTTCACCAGTTCAAGCAATAAACTAAGTAGAATAGAACAGAACGAGGAAAACGGACTCGAAGATCTCTGAAATTTTATCAAAAAGGAAAGGAAAAGATTTTTCTTACCTTCTAGAAAATCATCTTCGGGCCCCATAGATCCGTCTCCGCAGACATCACAGAAAACTCTGCCATGGATCTCGCCTGTCCAGGCCATACCCACAAAGGCATTCTGCAGTACCAAAAAACCGAAAATAATCCACCAGATAAAACCTGCCATTTTCAGTATTTTCCAGAGGAGTAAGGAGATGTTTTAATTAGATACGATCAGATTAGGACCCTATTTTTCAGCAACCTGACAGAACGATAGATTTGGAGGGGAGGGTTTTTGTATAAGCCCCAGATCTTACATCCAGCACACCCCTTCTTGCCTGTAGAATAACCTGATTTAATGTTTAGAGAGAGAAAGGGAGATTTTTTATTAATTTATTATTTATTTCATCAATATTTTATAAACTATCCTGCTCTATTTTGAACAAATAAATAATGGGCGACCAATCTATTAGAATATATATTGTTTATTTTTATTTTTATTTTAGTTCATATAATTTATATAGTGTTTTAAATCTATTTGTAGTCAATGTTTAATGTAGAGGATATGTAGGTTTAATGGTTTGGTTGGTTTTATAATAAAAAATAATGCATAATCTAGATCAATAGATAAAAGTCGGTACAACTTTTATAGATTTGAAGCTCAACAAGTTTTGAAAAGGGTTTCATTCAAACCTTCATGCAAGTGACAAAAAAAAAAAAGAAGACTAAACCTAACATAATACGAATAAAGCTAATAATTTGTTACTAAACTTACTTATACGCTAGCCTCTTCAATTTTGCTACTAAAAGTCTCCAAAAGAATCTCTAAGATACAACTTATAAATGTATTTTCAGTGCAATGATCTAAATGCAACTGCATGCAAAGTTTCTATTCAAACCAAAACATAACCTTAGATAAAGCTTGTAGACACCTAAATTTAATTAATTGTATTAATGAAATTTAGTTAGTCTACTTATGTTTATTAATTAAATAATAATAATAGATTGTTTAATTAATTAGCATTATCCTTAGCTAAATCAATTTAATTAATTTATCTATAATCTATTAATTAAGCAGTCACAAACTATAACCCACTTAATTAATTAATCCTTATTTTATTCTTCTATTAAATAAAGTAGTTCAAGTATTTGTTTATGTAATTTGTTTTCTCATTTCCCTCCATTTTCTAAGATTGAATTAATATAATTTTGTTACATATCTCCTAAACTTAACTACCCTTTAACCAAACTCTCCATCTTAATCCACTAACTAATCTAATGTTGTAACCAACCTTATCCCCTTAATCTCCATCTAACCCCAACCCACTAACTAAAACCAACCTTATCCATTCAACCCTCCCTCAAACTAAGCCTGACCTAACCACCCCTTTCTATGGGTACATTCTTATTTTTATTAAATAGGGGTCTTCACCTCCATTTTTGGTGGCATCTTTCCAAAATGAATACCTAACAGATCCTCTACATGTCACACTCTTGAACGTCACATGTCATTTATGATGACAAGAGTTGCATTTTAGAGGACCTTTACCTTGCACCTCCAATTTATTTAGTCCCTCCATTTCCCTTCATATCATATCCACTTTCATGCATGCTAATGTTATAATGCCAATTTACCTTTAGAATTCATAGCTCCTTTAACTTCACAACTGCATCTAATGTAGTCATTTTAGTATCCATTGTCACTCATCTTAGTAGACTTGTGTTGTCTTTTGACAAGCTTCCACCTTTTGTTTTTAGCCTATACTTCATGTTTTGTGTCAAAAATTATTTTTGTAAGAAGTGGCAAGTTTGAATTGACAAAAGTTGGGATAGTATTCTATTATTTCTTTGTGTATCTATATTTTAGGCAAATCTAAGTTTATCAAGTGGCAGGAATGTGGTTTTAGAAGTGGGGAGTTCAAGTGTTTAAAGGGTGTGATTTATTGTAACTCATTTTTGACATTTTCTCAAATTCTATTCTCTATTTTTTTGTATTAACTTGCTAGTGAAAGGTACTCCCCTTAATACCACAAACACATAAAAAAAAAAGAGAAACAAAAACCATTGCAAGAATAGAAAATGGGCTTCTTCTTGTATCCAAAAGTATGGAATTATAGATTTTGGAAATACAACATGCAAAGCCACATGGGTATTTTTCTTATAGTATTATGTAAGACAGGACCACGTACAACCACCCATAACCACCCTAGACAACCCTACGAGCCCTCCTTCTATAGACAATTTTCCACTGCCTTGGAAGGTTCTAGACTTTAGCCTAACCCTTGAGGCCGGTCAACACTAAAATTACTTTATTTTTCATATTTATTACATAGAGTTGGCTAAAAACGTTTCAAATTATAATTTCAAGTAGCCCAACTTCCAAAAGCCATAATTTCTTAACTGTAGACCTAATTGGCTATTATAACTACTTTTCGAAAATGATAGCTCTTGATCTACAACACTTGGCTATGTAAGTGTCTCTCAACCAATGTTTGACCTTTTTTTAAGGCCTCTAAGACCTTCAAACTTGAGCTCAAAGTTTTTTATACTGAATTTCTTCAATAACTTCACCAGTACATATGATATGGAAATGAAACTCAATTGGCAAACCGATACATCTAAGATGGACCTTCGCTTATGAAATTAGAGCATTCTGAGCTTGTATGGCCAACTTACTAGAAATAATAAGTTTCCACAAAGAGCAACTCTACACAAATACAACCCTCATTAAAAAGATATACACAAAAGTATTTTTTGGTAATGCAAGATTGCCCTTACACCTAAGATTCTCTTGCATCAGACACCTGGGGTAATTTGAGAAGTGACTATGTCACATCTTAGGTGTTTAGAGGAAAACCAAAATGGTTAGCTTCCTCCCTTCTTATCCACGTTGAATCTTCTATATGTCATCCTTTCCATTTGATCACATATTCTTCATATGTCATGTTCCTTATGCTTCTACCAACACAATTCTCTAGTATATCTACAATCTCCTTTGCAGCTGAAGTAGCTTTCAAAATACTCCACTGCACTTTTGTGACCTCATCTTCAACACCTCCTTCATGATACTCTGTTAGATCAAAAATGTTAAATGTTGGTGAAATATTCAATTCACTGGGCAACTCTATTCATAAATATTTCCTTAATCATACTTCTTCAATATCCTATATGGCCCAAACTTATTCATTTTCAACTTGTTATATGTACCTACTAGAAATTGCTTCTTCCTCAAATGAACCATGACTTCATCCCCAACCTAGTATTCCTTATGCCTCATTTTCTTATCTACCTTAGCCTTGTACTATGTATTCATCTTTTTAATGTGTTTTCTCACCTCCTCATGGATGTTCTTCAAGTCATTTAAAAAATTCGCATCTTCACCACTACTCATCTCCCCTTTGTTCCACTTCCTTAATTATGAAGTATTGCTAGGACTACTTCCATATACAATTTGGAATGGTGATTTACTAGTGCTCATGTCAATAAAATTATTATATGTAATTTTTTCTTGTGGTAAAATCAAATTCCATCCTATTGGCTTATCTCCAACCAAACATCTCAGCAAATTTCCCATACTCCTATTCACCACATTTGTTTGTATGTTAGTTTATGGATGATGTGATGAGCTAAACTTCAAACTTATCTTTAACTTCTCCCACAATGCATGCAAAAAAAACCCAACAAACTTAGTATTTTAATCCAAAACTATGCTCTTTGGTAGACCATGTAGTCTCACCAAATCTTGAAAAACAATTCTACCACATTAACAAAATCAATACTCTTCTCGCAAGGAACAAAATGTGTCATCTTTGAAATCCTATCAACCAATACAAAAATTGAATAATCTCCTCAATAAGTTCTTGGTAAACCAATAATAAAGTCCATGTTGACATCCTCACATGGTTTCTCTAGTATAGGTAATGACTAATATAACCCTATATTCTATTTTTTTCATTTTTTCATCTGACATACTCTACAACTCTATACAAACTTTTTGACATCTTGTTGCAACTTTAGCTAGTAATAATTCTTGTTAACTAGAGAAATTATTTTACCTTGACCAAAATATGCAACCAACTTCCACTATGCCTCTCCTTGATGAGATTCTACCTCATAAAACTCCTTAGAATGCACAACTAACTCCTTCTAAATAATATACCATCCTGGATGATGAAATTCAACCACTTGCTTCTGTCTAAAGTAACAAGTTTTGTACAAGCTTTCCAAGCTTCATCAAAAGTAGGATCCTCCAAGTACAAACTCTTAAGTTCCTTGAACCCAACCTCCTTAATCTATTGACATTCTAGTCATGTTTGTTATCAGTGACACACACTCATTCAGATTGTAACTTCATACTGAGAATATTGTATAGTTAACAGTAGTAACCAAGCATTTCAGTTGCTACTGAGTCCTTTGGATAGATTTCAATTTGCACTGAGCAATTACTACTAAGGTGATGATCAGCAGTGTAAACCTAGCATCTCTGTGTATGCAGAGTTTACCAATGCAAACTGAGTTATGTAGTGCTTATCGAGTTCATAGTTGATATGATGTGAGTCCAATATTAACCAAGCTACTCAATGTTAACCAAGTGACTCAGTTTATACCAAGTTTGAGGTGATAGTGTTGACTGAGCTATGTAGTGTGAATCAAGTGATTCAGTTTATATGCTGAGTTTTGCAGTATTCATCAAGTCACCAGTGCATACTTAGTTCAAGACTACCTGGAAGTGGTAAATATGGACCAAGCTTCTACATTTATCAAGTGCATGAAGATGTCGAGCATTGACAGTGGATGTCGAGTATAAAAACCTCACCGAGTTAGTCTTTAAAACTTGAGTTTTTACACTTTGGCTGACTTTTTAATATTTGTGAACTTGTATTGTGGCAAACTTTGTGATTATATAATTGGATTGTTATATATGTACTGTATTGTATCACATCTGATATATCAAAAGGAAGTAACGTAATCATTAGAGAAGAGCAGAAGAGCAAATTACAAAAGGCTACAATAGTATAAGGAGCAACAAAGATTCATATATCATAGAAAGGTGATTTGTACACTCAAAGGAATCTCATTCAACAAACCAAGTTGTAGATCACAGATCAGCTACTACTTCATCTTAACAGGTGGATTGGTCAAATCCTTTAACAATGTAGACCTAATAGTCTTATGTAAATCTCTTTACTAAGTGCATACTTCATTGTATGTTTGTAAATTCTTTTGCAAGGTGGACCTAGTAGTCCTTATTGCTCCTAATAGGATAGATCATCAGAAGTGATCATTGTAAGCCTTAATAGGCCAACTTTATACTATAGTACCAAAGCTTGTGGGTATCATCCCCACCCTAATTTTACTTTCTATTTAGAAGGTTTTTGGGTCACCAAATCTTGTGTTAAAATTTTGTGTATGCTTTCATGTTTTTAGTTCCTCATGCATACAGTTAGATCAAAATTCACATAAAGGATTAATTGCTAATCTAGGATAAAAGTTTTATAAGTTACTAATTCACCCATCCCCTCTTAGTAACTTAGCTTGTCATAATATTTCCAACAATTAGTATCAGAGCATTGTGGTACTCAGAGAAACGTTTAATAGCTTGAGCAAAGATCAAAGGCAATGGAGGTATTCAAACTTGACAAGGCTATTGACAACAAGAAGCTGTTGAGAAATATGTGTCTCAACCTTGCAATCCTTTCTTGCAAAATTCCAGAATTTGTTTGTGGAAGTTTTCCACTTGTTTATGCATTGGAAAATGGTTAATGAGTTGTTAAAATGAGTCTTGTCCATAGTAGAATATAGGTAGGTCATTTTTAGAGCCTTGATGACTCATTTTGTGACTTTAATGGGGGTCTAGACTAAGAGACAAAATTGTGGACGGGATTACTATTTTAACCTGGTTGTTTTTCCATATTGGAAATGTAAATGTCAAAAATGGGTAACATGTGGCATGGTAGTTTTTCCCATGGTTTTGTAAAACCATAAGTGGTTTCCAGGTTGTAAAATCACTATAAAAGGAGGGCTTGGGGAGGTGTTTGTATAATTGAGTTTAGTTTGCAAGACTGGTGCTAGAAGGAGTCTCTCCAAGTTTGAGTTGTGGTGATGCGCTCCTGTAAGAACTTGCATTGCAAGTGTATTGTAATCATCTTGGTTTGATAATACATTGTGCGAGTTTTGGAGGGTGAGGCTTTTCTCCCGGAAAGGTTTCCCCACGGTAATCACTATGTTGTGTGTTCTTTGTTATTTTGATTATGTTATTATGCATTGCTTGAGATCTTTGCAATAGTTAATTTGATTTGCATAATCGTCCTCTCAAAGATTAGCGTAGGAAGCGATTCCACGCACCTTTGCTTCCTTACAAGTGGTATCAGAGCCTGGCCAGTTTTGGTTCTATTTGTTGGGTACAAGGTTTTTTGAGCTAATCAAGGTTTGAGTGGGAGCTTGTGCAGAGCATTTCATTTCTATGTTGCAGGATTAAAAGATGGCAAGCATGTCAGGGAGAATTGATGTCGAAAAGTTTTTTGGTACAAACTTTGAGATGTGGAAGCTGAAGATGGAAGATCTGTTGATTAATCGGGATCTATGGGATGCGATTGATGAGAACAAGCTGAGGCCCACAAATCCAACATTAGTCGCACAATATGATGTGAATGATAGAAAAGCTAAAGGTCTCATTAGATTGTGTCTTGCAGACTCGATTCTGATTAATGTCCATGAAGAACCTACTGTGAAGAAGCTTTCGAAAAAGCTTAGTGAGATCTATCAATAAAAATCACTTGTGAATAAGATTTTCTTGAGGAAGAAGTTGTATTCCTTGAGAATGGAAGAAGGTGGACAAATTTCTGAGCATCTGGAAAGGTTTAATATGTTGGTGACTCAGTTGACCTCAGTAGGGGTGCCAATGGATGAAGAAGAAAGGTGTCAAATCTTGTTATAGTCGTTGCCAGACTCATGGGATAGTCTTGTGATGGCTATAGGGAGCACTTTAGTTGTCTTGAAGATGGAGGACGTTGTTGGTTCTCTACTTTCTGAGGAGATAAGAAGGAAGGTCTCTCTGAATGCCAAAGAGGCTTTGAGTGTTCGTGAAAGACCAAAAGAAAGAGGCAAGAACGAAAAGCAGCATGGCCATTCTAACTCCAAAAATAAGGGGAGATCAAAATCCCCTAGTAAGTCCAAGGAAATTTGCTGGAATTGCGGCAAACCTGGACACTTCCAAAAGGACTGCAAAGAGGAGAAGAAAAAGAAGAAGAAGAAGAAGCAAGATTCTAATTCTGAGTCTGAGAAGGAAGATGGAGATGCTTTCATTGCAGCCTTGGCCACTCATGCAGGTGAAAATGCATGGTTAATAGATTCAGGTGCATCTTTCCACATGACTCCTAATAGGAACTGGTTTAGTAAGTATGAAAATTTTGATGGTGGTAAGGTGTATTTGGGTGATAATTCAGTACTTGATGTTGTTGGTTGTGGAAGTATTCGTGTGAAATTTTCTGATGGTAGAATTAGAAGATTTGATGGTGTCTTGCATATCCCTGGACTAGCAAGGAATTTGTTATCTATTAGTAAGCTAATAGATGCGGGTGTGCATGTACAGTTTTCTGAAGTAGGTGTAAAAATGGTGAGAGGTGCTATGGTAATAGCAACAGGAAGTAGATTGGGTACATTATACCAACTTGATGCACTCACAGTCGAGTGCAATAGTACTTCTGATAAGATTGTGAAAAAGACTACTCATTTGGAGAAGGAGAGAGTTTCTCTTTCAACAGATGGTCGTGGTTTTTGGGTACCCAAGGGTGCTCTGTTTACCGAATCAAAGTTGCCTGCAGAGAAGACTATGTTATGGCACCAAAGACTTGGCCACATAGGTGAGAAGGGCCTACGGACCTTGAAAAATAAGAACCTTGTTGATGGGTTGAATGACTGCAATCTTGAGTTTGATTTTTGTGAGCATTGTATCTATGGTAAAAAAAACCGCATTCAATTTTACTCGAGTTCTCATAAGTCTTCATGTATTTTGGATCTAATTCATTCAGATGTATTTGGTCCAGTTGATGTTCCTTCTATTGGTAGATTAGTTTATTATGTTTCTTTCATTGATGATTTTAGTAGAAGAACATGGGTTTATTTCCTTAGGAATAAAGCTGAAGTTTTCAGTCATTTCAAAGAATTTAAAGCAATGGTTGAATTGCAGACTGGAAAGAAAATAAAATGCTTGAGAACTGATAATGGTGGTGAATTTTGCTCCAATATTTTTGACACATTTTGTAAAGATTGTGGTATTAAAAGAGAGAAGACAACTCTGTATTCTCCACAGCAGAATGGAGTTGCAGAAAAAATGAATAGGACCTTGATGGAGAAGGCTAGGAGTATGCTGAGTGGTGCTGGACTAGAACAGAAGTTCTGGGCTAAAGCTGTAGCCACTACCTGCTACCTGATAATCAGGTCTCCTACATCAGCTCTTGTTGATAAGATGCCAATGGAAGGGTTGTCGGGCCACAAGCCTTTACTTAGACATCTGAGAGTGTTTGGTTGTGAGGCATATGCTCATGTGCCAAAGGAGAAGCAAAAAAAATTGGACAACAAAGCTATCAAATGTATCTTCATCGGATATAGTTATGGTGTGAAAGGATACAAGCTTTGGGATCCTGTTGCACAAAAGATATTTTATTCTAGAAGTGTTATTTTTAGAGAAACTAAGCCTTCTTCTGTTACAGTGCAGCCAGAACAAATTAAAGAAAAGAAAGATGTGATTCAACTTCCTGCTACACTTTAGAAAGTTGAATCAAGGCCCTTAGAAAGATGAGATGTTGAAGAAAGCTCTACGAGTTTTGAATCATCAGAGGAAGAGGGAGAACCTAATCATGAACTTGAACCTCTTGAACCTGAACTAGATCTTGTTCGAAGATCTACTAGACAAAGGAAACCACCTGAAAGGTATGGGTATTCTCCTGATGATTGGAGGTGCATATTTGCATTGAATGCTAACATTGATGAACCGAGATTTGTAGAAGAGTCTCTTGGGATGAATGATTTAGAGTCTTGGAAAATAGCCATGGATGAAGAAATGGTAGCTCTTAAGAGGAATCAAACATAGGACCTTGTACCATTGCCTGAAGGACGGAAGCCTATTGGTTGTAAATGGGTGTTCAAAAGGAAGATGGGTTCAGATGGAAGCATTGAGAAGTATAAAGCACGTTTGGTTGCAAAAGGTTACTCTCAAGTTGAGGGAGTAGATTATGGTGAGATTTTTTCTCCAGTAGCCAAAATGACATCCATTAGATTTTTTCTTTCTATTGCAGCAGCTTATGATCTAGAGATCGAGAAAATGGATGTGAAAACTGCTTTCCTTCATGGAGATTTGGAGGAAGAAATTTACATGTCACAGCCATAGCACTATGTGGTGAAAGGTAAAAGTCATTTGGTCTGTAAATTGAAGAAATCCTTGTATGGTTTAAAACAGAGTCCTAGGATGTGGTACCAGAAGTTTGATACATATGTGTTGAGTTTGGGATTTGTGAGATCTAAATCTGATCACTGTATATATCTCAAATCTGATGGTGATGGTTTCCTGGTTATTGCCTTGTATGTCGATGACATGTTGTTTATTGGCAAAGGAAAAGGTTTGATTGTAGAGTTAAAATCTCAACTCTCAATAAAGTTTGAAATGAAAGATCTTGGTGCAGCTAGGCACAGTCTGGGAATGGAGATTATACGAGATAGACAAAATAGAAAGCTTTGGCTAGGCCAAAGTAAGTATGTTGGTACTATTTTGAAAAGATTCAATATGCAGGATGCAAGACCATTGAGTGTTCCTGTTACTATGGGAACAAAGCTTTCTAGCTCACAGTGTCCTACATCCCCATTGGAGATGGAAGAGATGAGTCGAGTACCATATCAGAGTGCTGTTGGAAGTTTGATGTATGCTATGGTTTGTACAAGACCAGACATTGCCCAAGTAGTGGGAGTACTTTCCCGTTATATGTCTAATCTAGGAAGAGCACATTGGGATGTAGTAAAAAGAGTTTTTAGATACTTGTGGGGTACCTCAGAGTACTCAATATGTTTTCATGGAATAGGAAGTGAGCATTCCTTGGATATTCAAGGCTATGTGGATTCAGATTGGGCTAGTGATGTTGATAGAAGAAGATCCACCAGTGCATATGTGTTTACATTATTTGGTGTTGCAATCAGTTGGATGAGTAAGTGACAGGCTGTAGTCACTTTGTCCACTACTAAGGCAGAGTATATGGCAACTACTCATGCCTACAAAGAATCCATCTGGCTAAAGAGATTGTGTTCAAATATAGAGTTCAAATAGGGTGTAGTGACAATTTATAGTGACGGCCAGAGTGCAATCTGCCTAGCGAAGAACTCGACTTTTCATGTGAGGACCAAGCACATTGATGTACAATATCATTTTGTGAGAGATATGATCGAGGACGGCAAGGTGAAGCTGGAAAAGGTAGAGACTTCAATGGTGAATGTTGCTGATGCATTAAATAAGCCTGTGAGCACAGAAAAATTCAGATGGTGTTCAGAGTCTATGGGCCTCTCGGCCCCTAGCAATTAAGTCCATGATATTTCAGATCCCCTGACTCTTGCAAGGTGTTCGACAAGTGGGAGAATGTTGAGAAACATGTGTCTCAACCTTTCAATCCTTTCTTGGAAAATTCCAGAATTTGTTTGTGGAAGTTTTCCATGTGTTTATGCATTGGAAAATGGTTAGTGAGTTGTTAAAATGAGTCTTGTCCATAGTAGAATATAGGCAGGTCATTTTTAGAGCCCTGATGACTCATTTTGTGACTTTAATGGGGGTCTAGACTAAGAGACAAAATTGTGGACGGGATTAATATTTTAACCTGGTTGTTTTTCCATATTGGAAATGTAAATGTCAAAAATGGGTAACATGTGGCATGGTAGTTTTGCTCATGGTTTTGTAAAACCATAAGTGGTTTCCGGGTTGTAAAATCACTATAAAAGGAGGGCTTGGGGAGGTGTTTGTGTAATTGAGTTTAGTTTGCAAGATTCGTGCTAGAAGGAGTCTCTCCAAGTTCGAGTTGTGGTGATGCACTTTTGTAAGAACTTGCATTGCAAGTGTATTGTAATCATCTTGGTTTGATAATACATTGTGCGAGTTTTGGAGGGTGGGGTTTTTCTCCTGGAAGGGTTTCCCCACGGTAATCACTTTGTTGTGTGTTCTTTGTTATTTTGATTATGTTATTATGCATTGCTTAAGATCTTTGCAATAGTTAGTTTGATTTGCATAATCGTCCTCTCAAAGATTAGCGTAGGAAGTGATTTTGCACACCTTTGCTTCCTTATAGAAGCTAGATTTTGAATTGGCTATTGGACAACTCAAGAAAGAAAAAGAGAAACTCTCTCAATCCCTTAAAAGAAGAAAAGATCTTGCAATCCAGATGAATGATTCACTATATATTAAAGAAAGAATTGAAGACATCCATTCAAGCAATTTAGATGAAGCTGATGAAGCAATCATAAACTATGGGAAAAGAATAGTACTCTTCAAGAAGAAGTAAGAAAACTAAGAAGAGAGCAAGAAATTTAGTCAGCAAGATTGTGTGAAGTCATGTAAGATAAAAACAAGATAAGAGAAGAGATAGAAGGAAAGAACAATAAAATTCAACACCTATCCCTTCAACAAAAATACTTCATTGATCAACTCACCAATGCAAATGAAGAAATCATGAACCTAAGGTTAGAAAATGAAAGATTGTAGAATGATCTGAACATTGAAAGACAAACCAATGAAAGAATGATGAAATCCCAAGCAGACATGAATCAATTGAATGAGCAAAGTCATTACAGAAAAAAAGGAAAAGCAGGAATTGGATATACAAAAAAAGGTGAATCATCCAAGGAGCTCAAAGGAATCAAAAACCTACTTGTAGTCACTGTGGTAAGATAGGTCATACATCAAACAAATGTTGGAGCAATGGGAAAGCAAAATTCAATGGAAAATGCTACAATTGTAATTAGCATGGTCATAGAGAAAATGAATGCAAAGAAAAACCAAGATTTGAAGGCAAACATCACAAATGTAAGAAGTATGGGCACAAGTCATCAAAATGCAAAACCAAAATATTGAATCCAGTAGTTCAAATTGTAAAAGCTATATTTGGTTGGGACTATAGCACTTGGTGCAGATGTCATTATTGTGGAGAATTTGGACACATTGGAATGAATTGTGAGAAACATCACTTAAGGAAAAGAGATACTACCAAAAGATATTTCATCTATATAGGACTTGGTCATCTTGCCAATAACTGTATGAATACTAGAAGAATTGAAGATGAACAGAAGGCAAAAGCTGATAACATTAGGAAGAAAATGGGACAACAATGGGTTCCAAAGTCTACCAAGAATGCAAGTCCAAGCAATGATCAAGAATTGGGTGAATCCACTATTTGTACTTGATTTCTTAAGACGAGAACTAGAACTAGGCTACTAAAGAAGACATCTAATTTAGTTCCAGTTGACAGGACAAAAGATCCATATCAACATTCAAGATGCAATGGGATCATCGAGTAAGAAGTACCAGTTACTACCAAGTTACCTTCCTTACTGAGCAAGGTCAAGTTACAGACTCTACTAAGCGAGGTTGAGTGTGGCTAAATCTTATGTGGTTATTGAGTCATGAAAGACCCTACTAAGTAATCAATGCTAGTGAAGTGGGTGATAGTTTGTCAACTTGATCTAACATTTGTACTGGGCATTTACAGTAAAATTTGATAAAAGAAATGAAATCAAAGTCATTTTCACCATGAATTTATGGAGCTATTTGCATAGAGCGATCTTCAATAGCATTCAAGTGATTTGAGTAAATTATTACCAAAAGTTTTTGAATTCTCTCAAACCCTACTGAGTGAAGACGACAGCTACTTGTAGCAAGGCAAAACAAGGTTTAGACATGTTGGTTTGTGGTGTAGAATGGAAGGCATTGGATTTCAAGCTTACTCCTACAATCATGGAAACCCTAGATTCGAGTGGAGCATGCCTCAAATCCCTCCTAAGGTACTGTTGATTAACGACATTCATTCTCATTTCAAACATACAATTTAGGATATTGGTACACTAGAGATGGATGAAACCCTAGAGAAACTATGTGTTAATGGCATGTTGAAACTAAAAACCAACATCTGGAAGCTAAAGGTTTAACACATATTCCACATATGCCATGAGAATTTCAAGTTAAGTGGATAAGATACATCCTCAGTCATGTGCATAATGGTCAGTTGTGGTTGGAGCAACTGATTTTGATCACAAAGAAGATGATCCACAAGATCACTGGTCTACCCATGTTATCAAAAGCCAAAACAACCAAAACCCCAAGTTGCATTGAACTAGAGAAGAAAAACCTAGCCGACTAGGATGGAAGGGGAATGAAGATAAGTAGTGTGAGTGACATGGAACTGAAGTTTGACATTCACATTATTGCACACAAGATATACAACTCTAGTAGGTTGAACAGTGTGTCATGTGAGGCTATGGACTTGGCTTACAAGGTAGTCAAGAACAATCTATCTCTTGACCTTGCCGAGCTACTATTGAATCAATTCAACAAAAACATGGAGAGCATCAGGACATCAAAGAAAAATCCATGTAAGTTTGGTTCACTATTGACATGTTTATTTTTCTATGTTTAGAAATTCTTTCCATCAAAAGGTACTGTTGTTTGGAGGAAAGATGTGTGAATACTTTATCAGATTAAGAAATACATTGTTGAAATGGGAGAGAATTATACTAGTATCATGGATAATTATTTTGATGCATTCAAGGAGAAAATGAGTAATAGATTTTGAATCCCTAGGAAACTAGTTGAGGATTATAAAGATAATGTTTGTTTTATGGTAGATAGTGACAAGGTATATATTTAGGTAGTTAGACCTAGAATTGCATGGATGAAATCTCTAGGATATGAGATAAATATTGATGAAACAAAAGACATAATTGCAGCACTGATAAATGAGCATGTTGATCCCAAGGCTACTTACTTTGGCACCTGTGATGAGGCTAAGGCTATAATTGAACTTGAGATCAAGCTTCCTTAGGCAGTTAGCAAGGGCAAGAAGAGGATTTCCAAACTAAAAACCAGTTCTACTTTCTTGTTAACTGAAGGACAAGGTGAGAATGAAGAAGTAGAGGATAAAGAATAAGAGGAAGAGAAGCCACTAAAGAAAAAGCATAAGGTAATCATTACCAAGCCTACCAAGACATCCACTGCAGTGTTCATTAGGAGGTCCTCTAGAAATAAAGCAGATAAAGAAGGAGGAGACATAATTTTCAAGAAGTCTCCACCGACATTTGAGGAGAGAATGAAAGAATTGGAATCAGGTCCTAGAATTACAAAATTCAAGGCATTGAAATATGAGACCATAATAGCTAATGAGAAAAAGTAGATTGAAGATGTACTGATATCCAAGATGGGTAAATGGAAATACTCACTTGATCAACTTACCTAGTAGATTCTAGATGCATTAATGAACAAATCAATCCATGATGGGAGCATGAAATGAAAACTACAAAGGATATTCATGAGCAGGCCTTGAGGCAACTTATACCAAATTTGAATGATAAGGAGGTGAAAGAATCTATGAAGAAAATGAGGAAAAGTTAACTTTAAGATTCAATACTTGTCTCATTAAATTGAATGAAATAGAGCATGTTGTGAAGAACGCCACAAATACATGGAAGAATGTCTATCTTCTTCACAAACCAAGAAATTTTGTTGTAAGTATAAGTGATAAGGATGATGATGATCAGGAAGAAAAAGATGAAGAGAAAGATGATGAAGAAGTAACTCATTTTGATAATATTGATGATGAAGAGGAACAGGAGCAGGAGACTACCAAGGAAGATGCACAAGATGTTGAGGAAACCAACCCAGTTAAGATTGTTGCAATAGTTATAGCCTCACTTCCTCGCTGTCCAAGAAAAACATTGATAACATCAAGCATGGAGACAACCTTAGTAGGATTGACCATGACAAGTACTACAAGCACAATCATTCAATCAATCTTTGCACCGGTCTAGCTCAGCACATCATTGAATGAAGTGCTAAGCACTTCATCTACCGAGCTACAAGTTCTACCCTCTACATCAATTTTGGCTACAATAGGTATTCCTACCACTAGTATTTCAATGAGTGCAGTATCCATTTTTGTAGCAAGTCCTACTATTTCAACAATTATTTCTATTCCTAGTACACAAGCAATAAGTGCAAGGATAGTTGAGCCCAAGCCTCAACTGAGCACAAAATTTTTGGGTAAAGGTAAAGAAAAGGAGGAGGATATAGATCTTGATAAGGAGATTTCCATTCCAAAATGGGACATCTCAACTCTAACTCTAGATCAGAAGAAATTTTTTGGTGAACTTCTTCAAAAGAAAGCCAAGAAAAAAATTTCTAAGAGAAGAAATAAACAAAGAGTTTAAGATCATTGAGGATGCCAAGAACATTCTAGCAGAGGCTCTAAGTATAGAGGTTGATACTTCTCAGCCAATTTTGTATTAGTTGGCAGGGACAGTCTAGAAATACACTGAATATTTGAATGGATACGATAAATTATTGTTGAGAGCTGAGTAAAAGCTTGAGAATAAAGTTTTAGAACTTATTTCTCAACAGATTGCCATTCAGCAAGTAGAATTGTCTACTATTTTGGGATTTCTAGAAACCTCTTGCATTAATGTATCATTAATTTTTGGAAAATTACGTCATACATCAATTTTCACAGAAGAAATAAAAGATAAATTATCTAAAATTGATGAAGATCTAAAGGCAAGTGCACAAAAGTTGTAGCTTGAGCTGAGTTCTAGATCTGCTCACTTCAACAAGATCAGATTTTTGATAGATATGCAGGCAGAAATACTTAGAGAAGAAGTAAGAATAAGATCTACTTTGATAGATATTTAGAATATGATTCTCCCTAACATGGATGCACTGTAGAAGCAGATTGCACATTGAAAAATGCTCATCCATGATAATAATTTCTCTATTGTAGACCACATGGTTGAATTGTCAATAGAAGTGCAAATTGCACTTCACAAATGTAAGGTCTTACAAGAGAATTGGGACAAGAATTTGGCACTCATCCTGAAGGTACATTTAGACTTCTTGTCTCATTTTGGCATTACTATGTAAATGCCTACAGCATAAATCTTTAGCATTAATGTCAAAAAGTGGGAGAAGTTATAAGGAGATAAAATGGTGAGAAGATGCGAGAAGATTGGATAAGATGTAAAAAGAGAAAGGGGAGAAATTGAAAGAAAATTGCAAATTGTAGAGAAAATATATATTGTATGCATAGTATACTGTATATTATGAATGGGGGAGCATTACCATGTACATAAATGTATTCTTTACAAAACCAATTTTGAAAATTATCAAAATAAGTATACTCTACCAAGTTGGAGACATAAGGTGATGAATAAAGATGTTGTTGAACATTCTTGAATTCAGTTTTGACTAATAAGTGTTTTTGTCACTAATGCCAAAGGGGGAGATTTTGAAATTCCAGTCATGTTTGTTATTAGTGACACATACTTACTCAGATTGTAACTTCATACTAAGCATATTGTATAGTTAACAATGTTAACCAAGCATTTTAGTTGCTATCAAATCCTTTGGACAAATTTCAGTTTGCACCGAGTAGTTACCACTAAGGTGATGATCAATAGAGTAAATTGAGCATCTCAGTATATTCCAAGTTTACTAATGCAAACTAAGTTGTGTAGTGCTTACCAAGTTTGCAGTTGATGTGATGTGAGTCCAGTATTAACCAAGCTACTAGTTTTAACCAAGTGACTCGATTTATACCGAGCTCAAGGTGATAGTGTTGACCGAGCTATGCAAGTGTGAATCAAGTGATTCAATTTATATGTCGAGTTTCACAGTATTCATTGAGTCACCATTATAGATCAAGTTCAAGACTACTTGGAAGTGATCAGTATGGACCAAGCTTCTATGTCTATTGAGTGCATGACGATGCCGAGCATTGACAGTGGATGCCGAGTATCAGAAACTCACCGAGTCAATCTTCAGAACCCAAGTTTCTACACTTTGGCTAACTTTGTAATATTTGTGTAAACTTGTACTGTGGCCAACTTTGTAGTTATGCAATTAGATTGGTATATATGTAATGTATTGTATCACATCCAATATATCAAAAAGAAGTTATGTAATCATTAGAGAAGAGCAGAAGAGTGAGTTACAAAAGGCTACAACAATATAAGGAGCAACAAAGATTCATCTATCACAGAAAGGTGATTTGTACACTCAAAGGAATCTCATTCAACAAACCAAGTTGCAGATCAAAGATTAGCTACTGCTTCATCCTAATAGGTGGATTAGTCAAATCCTTTAACAAGGTAGACCTGATAGTCTTATGTAAAACTCTTTACTGAGTGCATACTTCATTGTATGTTTGTAAATCCTTTTGCAAGGTGGATCTAATAGTCCTTATTTCTCCTAATAAGGTAGATCATAAGAAGTGCTCATTGTAAGCCTTAACATGCCAACTTTATACTGCAATACTAAAGCTTGTGGGTATCATTCCCACCCTAGCTTTACTTTCTATTTGGAAGGTTTTTGGGTCACCAAATCTTCTATTAAAGTGTTGAGTATGCTTTCATGTTTTTAGTTCCTCATGCATGCAGTTAGATCAGAATTCACATAAAGGATTAGGATAAAAGTTTTATAAGTTACTGATTTTCCCCTCCCCTCTCAATAGCTTAGCTTGTCATAATACTTCCAACACAATCTACATCTCCATTAGAAAAAGGTGTCTCCTGCTAAGAGCATCTACTGCCTTGTTAGACTTCTTGATCTTGTGTTTCAAAACAAATGTGTAACTCTATAAAAACTCAACCCATTTCAAATACCTTTAATTCAAATTTTCTTAACTATTCAAATATTGCAAAGTTTGATGATCAATATACCAAAAAAACTTCTTTGAAAGAAAATAGTGTCTCTACTTCTCCAATGCCTAAAATATAGCATAAAATTTTTGATAATAAACACAATGTTTCCTCTTGGCATCATTTAACTTCTCATTGAAATAAGCAATAGATCTACCGTCTTGGCTCAAAATAGCTCCCATTGCAATACCACTAGCATCACAATCTACTTACAATGTCATTCAAGGACAACCTTCACCTTCTCTAGGTCCGTTTTTAGTACTTCTACTAAAATTACAAATTCTAGATACATTAACTTCTTCACAAAATTGTACATTTTTCAAATTAATCAATAATTTATCCTCCCTTAGCTTCTCAAACACCTATAAATATGCATTATATGCTCCTCTAATGTCTTACTGAAGATAAAAATATCATCTAGGTAAATAATGACAAACTTAAGCAAAAAATCTTTTAGTACCTCATTCATGAGTTGTATAAAAGTGCTCGGTGCATTGGTTAGCCCAAAAGGCATGATTAACCACTCATACAACTTGTTTTTTTTTTTTGTCTTGGAGGCATTCTTCCATTCATCTCCTTTTATTATCCAAATTTGGTGATATCCACTCTTGATGTAGAAGCATCATGGGTGTAAGAGCAATCTTGCATCACCCAAAAATATTTCCTTTTAGTTGTTTCAATAAGGGTTATCTTAATGTAGAGTTGTTGTCTATGGAGGCTTGCTACTTAGTAAGTCAGTCATACGAGCTCAGAATGTTCTAACTTTAGAGGTGAAGGTTCATTTTAGTTGTAGAAATTTGTTAGTGGAGTTTCATGGCCAAATTATATGTATTTGTGAAGTTATTACAAATTTTTGGTGTGCAATTTTGGTATAAAAAATTTAGGCTTAGTTTTGAAGGCCTTAGAGGCCCCAAATGAGGCCTAAAATCTTGATGGATGGGTGATTGCACATTTTTATGCATGTAGATTAGGAGCTAAGGTTTCTGAAAAGTGGTTATAATAGCTAATCAAAGCAACGACTTGAGAGTTATGGTCTTCCAAAGTTGGGCTACTTTAAATTTTTAAAATAAATGTCAAAAGTGTATTTGGCCAACTCTATATGTGTTGTTAGGATCTGTTGGCCCTAGGTATTAATTTTGAGTGTCTAGAACCTTTCTAAGTGGCATAAAATTGCCTATTTAAGAAAGGCCTAAACATTGTCTAGGACAACTCTAGGTGATAGTTCACCACTTTGTCTTGCAGATTACTATAATGAAGGTGCCCATGTGGGTTAGCATATTGTAATTCTGAATTCTATAATTCTGCATTTGCATCGATAATAAGAAGCCCATATTTTGTTCTTGCAATTGTTGTTGTTTCTTTGTTTCTCTTATGTATTTATGGTATTAAGGGGAACACCCTTCATCAAGTGGTATTAGAGCCAGGTTCCTGAGTGTGTGGACAAATTGTTGATTGTGAGGTAGTTCACACCAAGACTGTGGTTTGGGCAGAGCGCGTAGAAAGATCGTCGATTGTGAGGTAGTTTGCACTAAGGTTTTAGCGGAAGCACAAAAATGCCTCCATGAAGAGAGCAAGGTAGAAGAGTCAAAGGTGTTACACCTGACAATTTTAGAACCCTCCATAGGAAAATGCAAGCATTGCAAGAACAACTGTGTAGAGGAATGAATCTTATTGTAGGAGATGATGAAAGTGAGGATGAAAGAGAAGAAGGAGGAAATGTAGACCAAGCCATGGTAGAGGAGGTTCTTAACCCAGAGGAGGTGAAGCTTTTTAAAGTCATTTCCAATATTGGAAAAATACCTAAGTTCGATGTTCCCACATTTTTGGGAAATCTCAACATAGAGGAATTGATCGACTAGATCAATGAATTAGAAGAGTACTTTGAATATGAATATATTGAAGATCCAAATAGGGTCAAGTTTGCAAAGGCCAAACTATAGGGTCATGCAAAGATTTTGTGGTAGGAGATCCAGTTGGATTGAAATAAAAGAGGAAAGGAAAAAATGACCAGATGGGATCAGATGGTAGCTAAAATGAAAAGATAGTTCATTCTCATGGATTATGAGCTTGATCTATTGAAGAAAATGAAAAGGTTAAAGAAAGTGGGAAAGTCTATTCAAAAGTATACCAAAGAGTTTGACCCAGTTCTCATTAGAATTGACCATGCAAAAGTTGATAAGGAGAAACAGTTATCTTAATGGGTTATGACCAAGCATTCAAGAGGAGATAAATCTTGTTCGAGTGACCAGTATTAAGGAGGCATACCAATTTTCCCTAAGAGTTGAGGAGAAGCTAAGAAAAAAATTAGATAAAAAATAGTGATAGAGGTCGTAGTGGAAGATATAGTGGATGATCTTATGGAGGCTGAAATGATAATTATAATAATAAGGACAAGGATAGAAGTAGTAGTCAGAACCAATGGGGAAATAGTTACACTCATTTCCATGATCAAAACTATAGAGACCAGAGAGGAAGAGGTAGAGAGAAAGGATCTATAAGAGGAGGCTTCCATGGGAAATGTTTTCATTGTGGAGAAGAAGGGCATTGAGCATTCAAATACTCCCAGCACCAAGGAAGGATGGATTGGAGAATAGAAGGCCAAGCCAAAGTTGTGTATGTTGATGAAGATGGAAAATCATCACATTTTGAAGATGGTGAAAGAGGAGAAGTCCTAGTTAATAGAAGAGTCCTACCGAGTGGTGAGAATGAATCTGATAAAAGAAGGAGCTTGTTTCACACAAGGTGAAAATGTGAAGATAAGTGTTGTGATGTGATTAGTGATGGTGGAAGTACTAATAATCTAGTGTCAAAAAATATGGTCACAAAGTTGAAGCTAAAGAGGCAGAAACACTTGCATCCATACCATTTTACTTGGGTGGAAGATGACCACAAGGTCATGGTCAATGAGAAATGCTCAGTGAAGTTCAAGATTGGAAGTTACCAGGATGAGGTGCTTTGCAATATCATACTGATGGACGTATGTCATATGTTGTTGGATAGGCTGTGGCAGTTTGACAAGCATGCTGTACATGATGAGCAAGAAAATACCTACACTTTGACCAAGGATGGAGTGAAGCATAAGTTGAAGTTGTTGAAGAAGAAAGAAGAAAAGGTATGTAGTGCTAGCATAATATGTTTCATTGATGGAAAGGAGTTTCTCCAAGGTATGCATTAGAAATAGATAATACTGGGGGGGCGGGGGGCGGTGTGAAACAATATTCTACAAACTTTTGCCCACAATTGAATATTGTTAATTACTTTATAACTTGCATATGAAAGTAAACCATCAACATTGAAAAATAAATATAACCATACACAAAGAGAACTCATAAAACCATTATTTGTTAATAGGAAAACTTTGGCCAAGGGAAAACCCTAGTGGGGATGATACCCACAAGATGATCTAGTAAACAAAAGAATCTTGTTAAGGATATTGACCCTATTAGGAGTCTATGAAATACAAAGTGTTTTGAGTCCTTGTTAGAGGACTAGGCCCTTTTAAAAGCCTCAACTCTATTAGGAGTTGGTAGATCAAATACAATATATGCAAGAAGAGCCCACTACCCTAACATGCAATTTACAATTAATTTCCTTAACAAGAGTAGATATACATACAATATTGTCTTATTGTTGTATCTTGCACTTTCTCTGATCATACATCAGATTTTACATCACATAAGGCTCACATATCATTTAAACTTTCTTCACATATAGTTCACATCACTTTCACACTTCACATTATTTGTGCAATATATGATCTTTACTTATATCTCACAAATTAATAAATCTCTGTTTAGTCAGCCTTGATGCTTTCACATACTTGACTAAATATAAAATAACTTTGGGTAAACATCTAGGATGTTAGCCCAACATAATTAAGTAATTATTTTCTTTCCAAAATAATTCCTTAAACCATACACTTCAATTAGCTATCATGTTATGTTTTTCTCTATTGATTACCTAAATTGGTAGTTTAACTATAACTTGTTCTGTATTGTCCGTACAAATTTACACATTGACATATGTCATTATGACCTTATCAACCATTGATCCTCAACTACACATGAACTACCCCAAAGTTTGTTGTCCGTACATACTATATCTCTCTCTACACTGCTAAAACTTGTCTAATACTTAGACAATTTTTAAACTTTGATTTCATAAATAAAAATGCTAAATGTATGTTGCCATAAATGACAACATTTAGACATCTATCTAGCCATATTGCTAACAATCTCCCCCTTTTGCATTGATGAGAACATTTGGGAAAATTGGCTAAGTCCCAATATGATGTCAAACAAAACAAAATAAATACAAAAAGTAATTACTCAAAATTGCCTTCAAAACAAAAAATTTTATTCATGTTTTGATTGATCATTATATTCCTTATCATTCCTTTACATAGGTAATCTCCCCCTTACATATACACAACTTTCTTTTACAAACATATACAATTTATACAAATTTCCTTACACATAATTCTCCCCCTTTGACATTAATGGCAAAGGTGTCAAAAAACTATATACAAAAATATGTTGGCATTATCTAATCAACTTGATATTCTTGCTATACAATCTGCAAAACCAAGTTTTGGTCTACCAATATCTTTCTTCTAGTTCTCCTTGACTATGTCAAATATACTGATGAGTGTGGAAATTGCATATGATGCAACTTCAACTGCGCATAAGTCAATATAGGAAAATTTATCATAGAAGGCCTTAGTTGCAAGACACTCCTCCAATTGCCTCTATAGAATACTAATTTGGGGTGACAAAACTTCTCTAAAGGTAGAGAATCTTCTAATTACTTTCTCCTCATCAATTTCAATGCCTCTAATAGCATTGTGACTCTTCTCCATTTCAATTCCAAAGTTTTCAATGTTTGTCTCTTGTAGCTGCAATTTGGTAGTGAGTGTTTGAAGCTCACTCACTTGGCCTTTGCTCTGATTATCAAAATATAACAAGGTAATTGTATGACATTGCACATTGTTAATACAACTTCTTACCTTCATATGTGCTCTTCATTAATTTTTTAATGCACATATCCAATGTTTTCAGATCATTTTTGACATTTGTGCATATTGTACTCAAATAGTGATGCATCATGCTTTGTTTGTTCTTGTATTTACACAATTTTAGACAAAGTTGTGAATTCTTCATCAAAAGATTTCTCCAATTCTTTTGCCTTTTTTTATAAGTCTAAATTTGTGACAATTGTGTGGACTTTCTTCTGCATTCTCTCCAAGACTTTTGTCAGCATTCTTCCCAAAGACTTCACTAATTTTTTTTTTAAAGTAATTTTCTCAAGGAGCTCATTAGCCCTTTTTAATCATCATCATCATCATATATTGTTGTTGCTATTGTTGTTATTGGAGTTGTTGCTAGAATTAGTGCAACTTCTTTTAGTTCTATACTCTTCTTTTCTTCCTCTTGTCTTCTTTTCTCCTTCTCTTCTGTCTTACTTTCTTTCTCATCTTTCCTTCTTTCTTTTTCTAATCTCTTCTCATTTTCAACTCTTGTTGCTTCTTGCTCTTTTCTTCTTTCATCTTCTTTCTTTCTCTCTGTTTCTTTTCATTCTACTTCTTTCTTTCTTTCTTCTTCCTCTATCTTTCTCTTCTATACATTTTTCTTTGCATCTTCATCATCCTCTTCATCTGAGCTTGAGTAAGCAATGGTATTTCCAACAATGTTAGTTCCATAAGCTATAAACAGATTCTCTTTGACATCAACTGTTATATGCGTATGATCCACTTGCATAGATTCAATACCAATAACTATGTGAGAAGGTGAATAGGTTTGGTGTGCCTCTTCAACTTCTTCTTCACTATTAATAGGAGTACTGACCTCAACATAGGTTGGACTTGCAATTTTAGGCTACGCACTCTCCTTGATGATTTTATGCATAGAAGTCATATATTTTACTATGGCTTCTTTTGTTTCCTTCCTAAATTCTTCATAGTTGCCTCCCATAAGAAGAATTGCTCTTCTTTTTTTCCTTAGCAAAGGTTCTATACCTTTCAAGATCTTTTCTATATCCTCCTTTGTACTTAGTTTACACAATTTAATAATCATATTCTCTCTCAATTTGGTGTCTTCCTCTACTACTCATTTCTTCTTATTTAGTAATCTATTTTACAAATCTTCTGGGATCTTATTTTGGATGCTATCAAATCTCTTATTCCTCAGAATCATATTCCTTACAATGGTATTTTCTAACTGTCTCCTATCCATGCTACTATACAAACTATAATACTTATTCAATTGAACAAAACTATAATTATTTATAATTTTCATATTTAGATTTTATACCTTAGGTTTCCAAGATTTCTTATTGGCTTGTGTCCTTCTTTCTCCAACAATCTATTGAACTAGCTTTTCTTCAGTTTCTTCCTTTGACTCCTTAGACTTACTAATTTACAGTGTTTTTCTCCTCTTTTTGGGTCCACTGGTGGTCTTCTTGACCCATTTCTTGGGAGATGGTGTAGGTTCTTTCTTAACCTTTACTAATCTCTTTGATTTCCTCTATGAGACTATTGTATCATCTTCTGGTTTCCTATTTTTTTGACTATGTTGTACCCTAACTGGTTGAACTTGTGCAATTGCTACATAAGGTGCAATAAGTGTATGTGAAGTAGGATCTTCTATTGTCACTCCTTCAAATGATGCTACAACAATAATAGGTGTGTCTACCAACACCTCACTTTTCCCACTAGCTTTCTTCTCCATTTCTATGCCCTTGATCTCATTAAATTCTTCTCTTGTGATACTGAGTTCCTTAAGAATGGATTATATCTTATTCTCCAACATTCCTTTTATTCTCTTTATTGTGAAGTTTAGAATAAACTTCCCTTGTCTTTTCCTCATAGGTACCCCATCTTGGACATTCAGTGTCCCTTTCTGACTATAGAATAATCTACAAGTATCCTTCAATGAGTTCTTCACTCATTTCATATCTCATGGGCTATATAAACTTTACCCTAGGTTCTAATGCCTCCATACATGTAGTATCAGTTTCCACCATGAAACATATATCATCTTTATGTTTCTACATCTTAGCTTCATCTTAGATTGGAAGCTTTTCATCATTCAATCAATTTCACTATCTTTGATATTCTCTAATCTAGCCATGTTGTACTGTGTAACCATCTTCATTGAACATTCTAGCACAGAGTTCACTCTAGAATTTTGATTCAACTTATATTACACTTTGATGTAATAGAAGTTCACTCTAGAATTTTGATTCAACTTATATCCTATAATTTTTCTCAACACTTTGACTCCTTTGTCCCAAATCATGTCAACTTTCATATTCCTCCATCAAACTTAGTATACAAGTTTGTCTCACTTGTCTTTCTCACATTGCTACCATACACTGGATTACAACCTTCATTGGTTAAACCTGTGACTTTTTGGATTAGGTCATTATTAATTCAAATAGGCACATCACCTACCTAAAACATTTCTTCATGAACTCAACTGAGGATAATTCTTTTCCACTCATGATTATCAAATTCTGGGTAGAACATATACTTAATCATATTCAACTCATTTAGATATGTGTACTTTTATTTTAGGGTTAGGTCTCCATTACACATAATTCCTAAATCCTTATAAACAGCTTCATCTCCTACACTCTTAAATTTACAATGAATGTAGCTTCTAACATTTTCTATGTGAAGTACATTTGGTGGGATTTGAGAAAATACTCCTAATAGATCATCTATGAGAGAAACAAATGGGTGCTTCTTGAATTTATATCTAGGTCTCTCACTTACATCACACACTAACTGGCTTGCCATATTGCTAACTATGATATTGAAAATTTCCAACTTAAAGCTTCATAAAATACCTTTAATATCACAATTTAGGGCTTCTGCAACTTTGCACTCGAACACTTCACTTCACACTTGAATTCACTGTCAAATCACTCACTAATTTTCTCCAAACTCTTCACACAATTAAATGGTAATGAATATATTATTTGCAATCCTTAGATCATTTCAATTTAACTCCACATAAAATGTGTATGTTCTTTATCTTCAAAAGCTATCACTAATTGCTTGTAAAGTTGTTTTATTTCGTACAACTTCTTGTGATCATCAAAAAATCTTGCACACTCGACCATAGCTTCCTCTCTATGTCATCTACCTTATATTGACTGCACGACTTCTAATTCACAATCTATCACAAGTTTTGATTAACTGACACTCTACCTCTTATGGAAATGCTTAAATCAGATAGGATGAGTCACAAACAATTTCAAACTTCAATTTCCCATCAGGTGCATCAAAATACTATTCTTCCAAAATTGCATGAGAACTTTATGGATTAATAGCTTTCATAAATGGTTTCTTTAATTCATCAACATGTTCTTTGATTGATTCCTTTTGACTGTTATCACTACCATTACCATTTCTTAAATCATTCCTGTTATTGTTTCTTCCGTAATTAGGATTCCTATTGAAGTTCCTTTTGTCCATTCTACAAATCTTGTTGTGTGTCCAAGGTTATTATATAACTAACATACATGTGCATTCCTTCTCTAATTGGTTCCATTCTGACTTTCAAGTGCTCTATAATTCCTTGCAATACGTCCAGGATTGTTACACTTGTAACATACAAACTGTTTCTTTTTACCATTAGATTTCTCTCCATCATTATATCTTCTTTGTGATCTTCCTCTTTCATTACCTATAGGGTTAGTACTCCTAATATTCTAGTATTCCCATTATTACTATCAAACTTAGGTTTCTTACAATCTACTACTTTATGTCCATAACCATGACAATTATAATAATAGAAATTAGTAATAGGTTTAAAAGACTTAACTGTGCAATCTCTCTTCATATGACCAAATTCATTGCATATGAAACATCTACCTCTAAATTCATGTCTAACTTCCTTAGATGATTCAACTTGCTTAGGTTCATCAACTTGCTCTGTTTTCTTTGGTTCATCACATTTCACAGACAAATCAACTAGTTCAATCTCTTTAGATACTTTAGTAGTTGTTCTTGATTCAATCTTACTTAGATTGTGTTCTTTAGGAGACTCAACAACTAGATCTGGTATTTTTCTAATTTCAACTTTCTTGGCTGATTTCTCTCTAATAAAATATCCAAGGCCTGGCTTATCATAAGAGGGTCTCTGGTAAAATATTTGCTCATCAATTTTCTCACTACTACAATAAAGCTTCTCTAATTGTTGTTTAGCTTTTATCAATTCTCCTTTCGCAATAGTGTTGTACTTTTCTAACTTAGCATATTCTATCTTAATGGAGTCTAATTCAAATGTTACTTGACTTAACTAGGATCTAAGGTCTAGCTTCTTAGATTTTAGATTAGGTCTAATTTTGCTATCATCCTTCTTAAGACTTAACTTAATTTCAACAATTTTCAACTCATGCTTCAAGATCTCATTTTCTTTCTTGAGAATTCCTACTTCATCATTGTCACTAATCTATTCATTTGATTCCTTTTTCAATTTCAAATCATCAATCTTGTCTTTTAGTTTTACAATGTAATATTTTGCATCCTCATACCTATCTTTTAGGTTATCTCTTTCTTCAGTTTGAAGATCGATTTGCTCAAGAGCTTCATCAAGATTTCTCTTCAATTGTTCCATGTCCTTAGAGATCTTACTCAAGCTTTTGAGCCTCTTTAGAGTAACTCTTCTCTGATACCAATTGTTAGAAATAGATAATACTGACAAGGGGGTGGGGGGTGAATCAATATTCTACAAACTTTTTCCCACAACTGAATATTGTTAATTTCTTTATAACTTGCATATGAAAGTAAATCAACAATGCTGAATAGTAAATATAACCATTTATAAAGAGAATTCATAACATAATTATTTGTTAACTAGCGAAACCTTGTCTAAGTGAAAACCTTAGCTGGAATGATACCCACAAGATGATCCACTAAACAAAAGAATCATGTTAAGGATATTGACCCTGATAGGAGTCTATAAAATACATATAGTGCCTTGAGTCCTTGTTAGAGGACTAGGCCCTATTAAGAGTTGCTTCAACTTAGTTAGGAGTTGGTATCAAATATAATATATGCAAGAAGAGCCCACTACCCTAACATGCAATATAGTTTCTTCACAAGAGTAGATATACATACAGTATGGTCTTGTTGATCTCAAATTGGTTTTAACAATTCAGTGTCAACACACTTAAGACATTTACTTAGTTAATGCCAAACTAGTAATGCATGCTAAGTATAATGTGTAAATACAAGACCATGTCGAGTTGTAATGAGTGCCAAGTCACTCATGTGCCAAGTCACTCAAGTGCCGAGCAGATAGACCATGCCGAGTGATTCAAGTGCTGAGTGAATAGTAGATGCCAAGCAGTTCATGTGTTGAGTCATAAACAGAACTACAATATGTGTTGAGCATCAATAACTACATATGCTGAGTAATATAGATTGGACATATTTGTTTGTTATGACATAAACAACTATGGAAACCATTTTTCAAGTGATATAAGGTTAGATTTTGATTCTTTGGAGATAAGGATGAATCTACATGCAAAATCTCTATGTAATTACATACAACCAATCATAAAATAGGAAGGATTAGGTGGCAAAAAGGATGAACCTTAGCCATAGATTCATACCTAACCCTAAGCCACCAAAGTCTTTATAAGGAAGATGAAGCCCCAAAGGTTTAAGTGTGTGAGAGAGATCAAGTTATAGGAATGTAACAAGGGGTGAACAATCAAATTTTTTTATAGAGCATTCAAGGTGACTTAGCAGTGAGAGTGAATTTTGGAATCAATTAGAGGAGAAAAAAGTATAGATAAAGATACAACATTGACGCATTTGATCATAAATGATCAAGAAGGATATTGTGTAGATTTGATCTTTAATTAGGCAATCTAGAGCCAATCACAATATCTATGTCGAGACATTTTGACAGGGAATTTTAGTCAAATCTCCTAAGTGGAGTGGTCCTAATAGGCCTTATCAAATCCTTTAATAGGGTGACATTCCTAGTGAGTGATCAAAAGTCCTTTAGCTAGACACACTTCTAACAGGGTGTTGAAATCCTCTAACAAGGTGGGACTTAACAATCTTTGTAAGCCTTTAATAGGGTAGATCATGATTCATGGTCAAATCACTGTAACCTTAATTGGCTACACTTTATTGCTATAGTAGTGAAGATTTGTGGGTATCATTCCCACCCTAGTTTTACTTTCTCATTTGGGGGGTTTTTGGGTAGTCATATCTGGTGTCAAGTGTGTGTGCTTAATTGCTTACATGTTTTAGATGCATTTACTTTACTTGTTATTTTAGTATGTTAATGCATAAGATGGATGAGAAGTGAAAAGCTTTATGGGTTCATGTTTTAACTTTTGATTAATGCCACCTCCCCCTAGTAGTTTACCTTTCCCACTTGTAATTCCAATAATTGGTATCAGAGCCTAGTTCTACGGAGGAGAAGCTTTGCAACTTAGAGGAAAGATCTTGAAATGGAAGTCTACAAATTGGGAAAGACTATTGAAAATTAGGATATTGAAATACATCTCATACTGCATCAACTGAATGGAGCTAGAGATGCTTTGAAGAGTTCCTTGAAAAGAAGGAAAGAGATTGCTATAGTACAAAATGACACACAATACAAAGAGATTGACACCTCAAAGCTATTTGCAAATGGTAACTCCAGTGAATTTGATGCAACAATTCTAGATCTAATAGAGAAGAATAGAGCACAAGTTGAAGAAATAAAAAATCTCGAGTTAGAGCAAGAATCACAAGCTATACTACTATGTGAGGTGACTAAACAAAAGAAGAAAGCTATAGAAGACAAGGCCATGATTGAAGAAGACAAAATAATGTTGGCAAACAGATTGGAAGAGAAGTCAACAGAGCTATCCAGGATCTCAAACATGTAATTGGATACCTTAAGCCAAATGATGAATGCTCATCATGAGTTGAATGTCAAGGACATTGAGATAACTACATTGAATTTGCATAATGAACAACTGTATAATGACCTAAAAAGAGAAAATAATTTGTTGAAAGTTTCAATAAGCCAAATGAAGCCATCAAGTACTTTGAGCAATTATTGAAATCCCCTAGATCCAATAGAGATACATTAGGATTGGGCTACACAAGCACTGAAGAAGGAGAATCATCCAAAGCTACTAAAGAAAGGAACAACAAAGGTGAGAATTCCAAACCTACTTTTCATAATTGTGGTAAGAAAGGGCATACTGCTAATGTGTATAGGAGCAAGAATACAAATTAGAATGCTAAGCCTAAGAACATGGTCCATTTTTATAAGTGCAATAAACAAGGTCATCAGACACATGAATGCAGGACTAGAAACATGCATGCACCAAATTTTGAAGGATATTGCTACAATTGTCAAAAGTATGGACATAAAGCCTTTGAATGTAGATCCAAGTCCACATGGTCATCAAGAAAGCAAACAAAGGTAAGAAGCTATGGGAACTCTTATAGTTGGGATTACAATACAAGATATAACTATTACTACTATTAGGAATATGAACATGTACCTGAGAATTGCATCAAGACTCACTTTAGTGGTAATTACAAGAGGTGGTTAAGTCAAACCACATGGTTTAGGTATTTGAAGACCGGTCATATTAGCAAGCATTATCCAACTAGGTCCAAGGAACTAAGTTGTGAATTTGATAAAGGCAAAGGTAAGGCAGATGTTGAACACATCAAGAATGAGATGAATAAGACAAGGAAGAAGAAAGAAGGATGCAATACATCAAATGGAGAAGGGATCACTTCACCCAATGGGTCAAGTGGTCACACTTATCAAACTAAGTAAACAAGAGGTATGTGGGACTAATACTTAAAGTGTTGCATCATACATCAGTTCCAAAAGAAGTCACTAAAAGGATTACATTAGCATGAATGAAGATGCAAGAAGTTATAGAAAATTCAAAGTTAAATCTTTTAGTTTTCATGTTGTTTCCAAGCATGAAAAGTTTTCAATGGAGCCTAGTGAAACACTAGTTAGTGTTGAGCTACTAGGCCATCTAGTTGATGTTGAGTTTGTAGTAGCTACTGAGTGATGATAATACCTATAGATGCTAAGTGAATTTGAAATTATGTTGATGTTGAGTTTATAGCTGTACAAGCACTGAGCATTAATTGCAAGGTTTTTGAAGGGTATATGATTATTTTTCTCTCATTTCTCATCATTTTGAATTCGAGCAAGAGCTAAAGGTGTAGAAGGTGATTCAGAGTTTTTTTGAAGTGACTACAAAGATCCAAGCAATGATCTCACTCACATTCTTTGAATCTCAAAGGTATTTATTCATAAGCCAAGCTATGCAGTTTGAAATTTGTATAAACTCTAGTTTGTCAAATGACATCCAGTTCAAGGAACATAAAGGGACAAGAAGTTTTGAATGTGCAATTATTTAGCAATGAAGTGAAGTAGCTAGATTTTAGAGGAATTCTAGATGTTGCATATAAACAAGACCCATCAGGTGCACTATCCATGATTCCCCCAAAAGTTATGGCTCAGGATGTTAGAAAATGTTATAACTACAAGATAGGTAGAATTGATGATATGGAGATAAGGGAAGCATACGAAAGATTGTTTCAAAATGATGTCTTAAGAGAAGAATTCAAAATCGTAGAAAGGAAGGGTTTGACACGTGCCCTAGATTCCCCAACTATTTTTAAAATTGATTAGATAAGAATAGTTTTGAGCAGAATTCATGATGGATTCCTATGGTTGGAATTAGGTCTAATAAAGATTTCAAAGAGAATAATTCATAGGGTGATTGGTTTTCCAACCCTAGATTGGCTAAAGACTTTGCGAAGTGATTCAAAGGAGGTAATAGAAAAGAACACAAGTGAAAAGTGGAATAAGCATGGAATTACAATAGATAGATACCATAGTTGATCCATTGTTAAAATTTGTAGTTAGGGTCATATCTCACAAGTTTTATCAATCAAGCAGATTGAACAGTGTGCCCTGCATTGCAGTAGATGTGGGATATAAAATCATGAAGCAAGATCATACTTATGATCTGGCTAAACTTCAATTATAGTAAATAATGGAGACCCTAGGAGCAATTAGGAAGACTAAGAGTGCTCAATGCAAATTTGGATCAATCCTAATTTTCATATTTTTCTATGTACAAAACACATTCCCATCTTTTGGTAAAATAGGATGGAAGACAAACAAGATAGCTGCTACCCAGATAAATAAATATATTGAGCAAATGGGTGAGAACTTTGAAACTATCATGACAAGCTATTTTGAAGACTTTAAGAAGTCTATGAAGCAGAGAATGAGAATACCTATTTCCTTAGTTGAACAGTATTACAATGACATATATTTTCTTGTAGATATTGATTACACATATGTACAATTTGCTATGCCTAAAGTAAGATGGCTAAGACCCTTAGGATATGAGATTAATGTTGAAGAAGTCTCAACTGCCATCACTGCACTTCTTGCTAAAGAATTTGACAAAACAACCAAAATATTTGGAAATTATGATTTCATGAAGTCTAAAGTAGAAATGGAGTTAAAGACAGCATCCTCACTGAAGAAGAAAGACAAATTGGTGAAGAGATCAAAGGCCAAATTTGGTGAAGGTGTTGAAGAAGAAGAAGAGGATGTACAAGAACAAACTAAAGAACCTCTTGCAGTAACCCAAGGCATGGGTGAAGATAAAGAAGAAGACGAGGGTGCCAAGGAAGAGGAAGCTAAGGAAGCAATATTACATGTTGAGCCAAAGAAGAGAAAGGCTAAGACACAACCTATGGTAAAGACAAAGGAAAAGAAAATTGCTAAGCCAAGCTCAAAAAAGGCAAAAACACCAACAATTAGAGCAAGCACATGGGCCACCACACAAAAGGCCAAGGAGAAAGACAATGAAAAGGCCAAGGCTACAGAATAAGGAGGCCAAGAGCAGAAGAAGCAAAGAAGGAAATACATTGCACAATCAGATACTGATGATGAGAGAATAAAATTTGAGGATACAAGCCAATTTAAAGTGGTAAGTCATACGTCTCAATCCAATCTTTAAAATATCTATGAAAATGTTAGGAATAATGCATATTTGTTTGGATTGAAGAATATTGATTTTGAAAAACTTGAAAGAGAGGAGAAAATTCTAGTTGAAGAATCAATATATGCAATGATGTCCAAATTCAAGAAAACTCCACTTGAATTTGACAATACTCTACCAAAAGGTCTATATGACATTATTGAACAAAAAGTGGCATTATTGTTTAAACTTAGAGAAACAAATCAAAGAATCTACACTAGCACAAGTTCTGCCAAAATTGACAAAAGGATAGATTACCAAGGAAAATGAGAAATATGGTGGAAGATTTGCACCTAAATACAAAGCCTTCAACATTCTTCAAATAAACATTGAAGATGTTGTGAAGAAATCTACCCAAATGTGGAAATTGATTTATGGATTGACAATTGTCAAACGAGGAGAAGAAGATCCCTTTGAGGGAAGAAATAATGGTGATGATAATGATGATAAGGAGGATGACAAGGAAAAATAAAATATTGTTGAAAAGGAAGCATGAAAGAAAGACGAAGACATGATAACAACTGAAGAGCAGTAAGAAGAACAATGCGTGCAAGACACATAAATGCCAAGTGCTAGCCCTCTACATGACACCAATTTAACTGCAAAAATTGTAATGGTTAAGGATTTTCCTAACATTTCAACTTAGAACATCAATCCTTTAACTATAGAAGATCTGAAAAAGATACTAGACTAATCTATACTTCAGGCAAGATTATGTGAAAATCTAGTATTGGTTAGTGTAGATGAACTTCAAAAGGTAGTAGCTGAAATCACAAGGGATAAGGTGACTACACAAGAACCACCTTTTTCCATGCAATTAGCTACTAATGATCAACCTTTGATTCAAAAAAACTAAAGATACATCTATCAAGGTTGACACAAGTGTCAAAGAAGACACAATTGAGCAGGGGTAGATTTCCAAAGAAGAGGAAAAGGAGACAACAATAGAGCAAATAGGATAGATAGATACATTTGTACTTGTAGCATAGACATAAGGTGCAACTCTAGTCATTTTCATAGATCAAGAAAAGGATGAAGAAGGTGATCAAACACCAAAGGTAAAGGAGGAGGTCATCATTCAAGCATTGGTAACTTACCCAACATTAGGCTCCTCACCTACAAAACTTCTTCAGAAGTTGAGCATGAAAGCAATAGCCCTACAAATCTCAGTGCCAGACACAAGCTCTTCTAATGTTGAAAAGGTTATTCACTATGGTGATATAAATTTAGATGAAGAGATAGTGATTCCAAAATTTGATTATGACACAATGACTATTAATCAAATAAGCATTCTACAACAAGCATTAGAGAAGAAGAAACACCAAGAAATGCTTAGAAAGGAGTACAAACATAAGAAAGCATTACAAGAAATTAAAGACATCTTTTTAGATGCATTCAGCTTGCCTACTCTAGAAGAAACCAAGCCACTATTGGAACAATTGTCAGACATTATGGAGAAGGTTAATAATGAAGACCTAGATACAAATGTCAAACTTTTGGAATGGTTTGAAAGAAAGTTCCAAGGAAAAGTGAATGAGAAGGTATCTAGTGATATAGCATTGCTACAAGTTGCTTTGGCAAATAAGGTTGAGGATGTGAAGAAGGTTCTTGAGAATATTTTCTCATTGTACACAAAACTATGTGATCCCACACTCTTCACCTACACCAGAAGCATAATACTAAGCTCGGAGAGGAATTTAAGCATATTAGGTACACAACTACCTCAGACCCCAGCTCAGAGTGAGAAGCATTTCCACACATTGCTTCAATCATAGAGTCAACTAGCTATGCAAACAACAAAAGAGGCTAATATAAGAGCCAAATTGACACAAATTTAGGCCTCTCTAACCCCACACATGGAAATCCTCCACAAAGACTTAGGCTATGTAAAAAAATTGTTGAAGAAAGACCCCAATCTTTCTACATCAGATGGCCTAGTACACTTTGCAGCTGAGCTCACAATCTAAGTGAAGTCATTAGATGTTGCATGTGACAATTGAGATGTAGCTCTAAAAATAATCATGGAAGTCCATAAATCACTTTTGGACAAATACACTATAAGTGTATAGACCCTTTAACATAAGTGTCAAAAAGGGGGAGATAAAAGAATAAAAGAAAGGGGGAGATAAATAAGCAAGTGGGGGACAAATTCCAAGGAGGAAGTAAAAATGTAAGAACAAAGGAGTAGCTATATATATATATATATATATATATATATATATATATATATATATATATATATATATATATATATGAGAAATCCAATGCATGAAACAGAGCAGAGAAGATGCCAGCTAAAGGCAGAGCATCAGTTGCAAATACATTGAAGGCAAAGAGTATCAGTCAGTAGAGACAAATCTACTCATAATGGAGAAGATATTTTGGATATAGAACATACACATTAACTTAGAGGGAATTATACATTTTTGAGGTATATAAATTATTTGAAATTTTTTTGAAGTTTTGTAAATAAATTGAGTCATGGTTATATTATACTCGAGAAGAACAAATTATTTGTATATATTCAAGTGTTTTTGACACTCATGTGAAAGGGGGAGATTGTTGATCTTAGATTGGTTTTGACAATTGAGTGTCAACACACTAAAGACATTTACTTAGTTTAAGCTGAACTAGTAATGCATGTCAAGTATAATATGTAAATACAAGACCATGTTGAGTTGCAATGAGTTTCGAGTCACTTAAGTGCTGAGCAAACAGACCATGCCAAGTGATTCAAGTGTCAAGTGAATAGTATATGTTGAGTAGTTTAGGTACTGAGTTAGAAACATAACTATAGTATGTGCTAAGCATCAGTAACTACATATTCTAAGTAACACAGATTATACATATTTGTTTTTATGGCACAAACAACTATGTAAACCATTTTTTAGCTGAGATAAGGTTACATTTTGATTCTTTGGAGATAAGGATGAATCTACATGTAGAATCCCTATGCAATTACATGCAACCAATCAAAAAATAGGAAGGATTAGGTGGCAAAAAGGATGAATCTCAGCTATAGATTCATACCTAACCTTAAGCCATCAAAGTATTTATAAGGAAGACAAAGCCCCAAAGGTTTAAGTGTACGAGAGAGATCAAGTCATGGGAAGGTAACAAGGGGTGAACAATCAAATTTGTTTATAGAGCATTTAAGGTGACTTATTAGTGAGAGTGAATTGTAGAATTAGTAAGAGGAGAACAAAGGACAGATAAAGATACAACATTGACACATCTGATCATAAAGGATCAAGAAGAATATTGTGCGGATTTGATCTTTAATCAGGCAATCCAAAGCCAATCACAAGATCTATGTTGAGACATTCTGATAGGTGATTTTAGTCAAATATCATAAGTAAAGTGGTCCTAATAGGCCTTATCAAATACTTTAATAAGGTGACATTCCAAGTGAGTGATCAAAAGTCCTTTAGCTAAGCACATTTCTAACAAGGTGGAACTTAACAGTCTTTGTATGCCTTTAACAAGGCAGGCCTTTCACAGGGCAGATCATGATTCATGGTCAAACCATTGAAACCTTAATTGGCTACACTTTATTGGTATAGTAGTGAAGATTTGTGGGTGTCATCTCCACCCCATTTTTACCTTCTCATTTGGAGGGTTTCTGGGTAATCATATCTGGTGTCAAGTGTGTGTGTTTAATTGCTTACATGTTTTAGATGCATTTACTTTACTTGTTATTTCAATATGTTAATGCATAATATGGATGAAAGGTGAAAATTTTTATGGGTACATGTTTTAACTTTTTATTCACCCCCCCTCTCCATAGTTTACCTTTCCCACTTGTAATTCCAACATGTCTTACTATTGTATCTCACACTTTCTTTGATCATACATAAGATCTCACATCACATAAGACTCACATATCATTTAAGTTTTCTTCACATATAGTTTGCATCACTTTCACACTTCACATTATTTGTGCAAGATATGATCTTTACTTATATCTCACAAATTAATAAATCTTTGCATAGTCGGTCTTTATACTTTCACACACTTGACCATGTAGACACCTAAATCTGATTACACAAATAGGTAATTGTATTTAGTCATCTCCTAGGGAATTATTGGTTAAATATTTATTATTTAATTAATTAATCATCATCTTCTAGTTAATTAATTAATTTAATTAACTATAGCCCAATTGATAAAATTAAATGATAACCAAAAATTAATTTATCAATTAAATCCCTATTCCTCTATTAAATTAAATAAATCCTCAAATCTATTTAATTTAATCCCACATCCCCCTCTTTATTAAATAAATCATTTAATAAATTATGCTAACCCTTAAAATATCCTAAACCCTACCTTTACCCCTAATCCAACCCATTCACCCATACTAACCTCACTTAGCCACCTAACTAACCCATCCCATCAAAGCTAAGCCACTTGCCCTCTAACCACCTTCCTAAGCCAAGTCTAACCCCCCCTCCTAAATATGTGCACAACTTTAAGCAAAGGTTAAGACTTGCTAACCCAAGCCAAAGTCAATAAGTCTCCCTTATCCTCTTCCATCCCTATCCAAGAGCATTTATGGCTCTTACATGCCATTAATGCCTCTTACATCCCTCTTTATGTCTCTTACATCCCTCTTACACACTCATCCTCCCTCATTACTCCCTTTGACCAACCCTTATCCTATCCCCTCACAATCATCCTCCTTGTGACAAGTGTCACTCCCCTATTGGCTCTAAACAAGAACAATCCATCTGCTTCCCTTTCAAAGCATCTTAGCCCTCCCTCACTATTCTTCCATCTTTGCATCCTGACCCCCCATTTCTCTACCCCTCAACCTATAAATAAATCCCTTCCCTCTCATAATCCATCATCCACTTTTATGCAAACTTATAATGCTATTTTGAGAGCCTAAAAACTACCAAATACCATCATAATGCTGAAATCCATCCATACCTCCATTGTTGTAACCCTCACCCATATACACACTTGGTAAAAATGCCCACCTATTGGAAGCTTGAGCACACCATGAGCATACATCCCCATCCATTAGGGACATAACTACATCATCATAGGTTATGTCCAAGGAGTGTTAGCTTATTTAGTTTTGTGAATGCTTTTAATAGTTAGTATTCTTTTATTACACTACTAGATTAGGTGATACATTTTGGCATGCCCGGTGGGACTTGCATTTGGGTCACTATAATCAGACTTTTTCTTGCTAATGTTTGAACTAACCAAATTGACATTTTGTGCTCTTTGTGCACATAGGTGGTTTTCTGACATTTTTTGTAAGCACCAAGGTCTCTTATCAGAAATTGCACTTTTGATTGTGAAAGAAAATTTCAATTTAAGCAACATTTTATGAGCCTTTTTTCATGATCTCACAACCCTGAAATAATGAACCTGTGACTACAAAATTGCAAACATCCACTGGTGGGAATGCTAACTTGCAAAGATAGGATCATTCTCTTTCTCATGCCCCACCACCATGTGCCATTAAAAGCATCCCTATCATTCCTACTGACCCTATTCCTACGGGAATGCCAATTTTCACCAGTAGGATCATTGTAAAAACCTACGAGAATGCATGAGCTATTTAGTCAACCATTTCTACCCCACTTTTTTCTTCTTTTATTGAACTTGTAGATAAATCTATCAGTGGGAACACATCCCCATAGACCCATGGGATTGTCATTTTACAGGATCACCCTATTACTTTCTTCCTTTAGTTTCATTAGTTTTCACCATTTCAATCCTGCCACCTTTTAGCTTCGATCCCATGCTACGGGATCATGGTTTAAACCCATGAGTTTTCTGGATTTACCAACCAATGGAAAACTTGTAATTTTTGTTGTTGTAGGTATATGTTGGAGCTAAATACTAATAGGTTTTTGCAGGTTTTCTTACAATGTTTGCGAGAAAGCCTATGTTTAAATGCTTAAAAATGAACCATCTCGCTTTTTCATGGAATGCATGTCTAAATCTTAGAATGTTTTTTTTTTAAATTGGAATGTCTGGATAGTTTAATTAAAAAAATCCACTCTTTAATGACAAGAATTAACAACTGAATCAATGTGATAAACACTTCATTTAAGGTGCAAAATAACATTATGTGAAAACACTTCCATTTTGGGGCTTAAAATAAATCCATCAAATCTTGAATGTCTAAGTTTAAACTCATTCTTATTCTCTCCTTTTAAAAGCTTTCTCGATTGATTTCCTTTGTTGACCATTGTTGTAAAGTTGGAAATGAAAAAATTTAATGTTAAGATCATGTATGTCTTCAAAAACTAGTATGTTAAGATACACTGAAGTGTCCAAAATAGAAATGAACCAAGTGCCTTGCGTGTTTTGAGATTGTGCCTTTTAGCACATCTTTGACTTCTCTATTTCTTACACAATAGAGCCATTTAAATATGTGATGCATGTACTAAAAGTTGTTAGCAAGATCATTCCCAACAACCTAGGAGTGCTTCTTATGGGTTCATCCACCTCTAGGAAGTGCTTCCCCTTTGGTGAGAAGCTCAAACAGGTAAATAATTTGGCTCATATATAAATTAGGGGAAAGGTAAAATTTCTCACTCTATCACTCAAGTTCAGGTGGTGTGTTTCTGGGGATAGCCTAAGGTGGGAAAACTTTCCCACGATTTCAACATGTTTGAAATAGATCCTTAAGTGGATACAAAATGTAACAATTGTTTGGGGAGACTCCATAGACCTAACTATGAACCAAATTAGTAGCTACCCTTTTATCCTTGTTATGTTATTTGTGATGCAAGGGAAACAACATCCCCCAATATTACTCACCATTATGCTCCCCTAGTAGAGGCATATGGCCACTTGGTTTCATCTCCAAGGGTTCTTATTCCCACAGAAGGGGAACTTCTATTTGTCATACCTTGAAGATTCTTGGATGTGTACCATTTGTTGATAAACTCTTGTGTCTACTCACCTCTTTGATTATAAGGACATCTTGCACTAGAATTAGGAGACATCAAGTCGTGGGCCATTGAATAGCATATTGCAACCAAAATTTGACCTTAGGGATAAATAGTGTGTTTGAATTATTTTACTTGTGCTCAAGACCCGTGAAAAATATTTGTAAAAACATACATTGTTTCTATGCTTACTATCAAATCCTTTTGCTAAAGAGATCATTTGAGATATTGTTTGCTCATAATCCATCACATCAAAATGATCCCATCCTTGTTATTTCAAAAATAGTTGTTAGCAAGTCCATTCGCAACAACTTTTTTCTCAGTGGTCCAACTTTATCTTTCTCAAAAAGTATCCTTGTTATCTCAAAAAAAACTATTTAGTAGAATCTAGTTACAAAGAAAACCTTTTTTTCTCCTTGGTCCAAATTTTTCTCTTTCAAAATATCCTAGTTATGTATCCTACTTGATAAAAAATAACATATTTATCTTCAAAATAGGTCATTCTTACCTTTGTTCCAAAGGATTGTTAGTACTTGTTTATTCACAATAAATCCTAAGCCTAGTTTGCCCCACTTTCCTACTTTACCATTTCTGGAAACTTAACTATTCCTCAACTGATTTAGGTTTCCAACCCAAGGTTAAAAGGTATACTTGGCATAGTCACTGCCTATAAAAAAATCCACAGTTTTGATCAAATCTCTTAGAGTTATCTCATGTCAGGCCAAACCATGACCAAATTCAAAAAGGCTAAACTTTCACAACTACCAGTTTACAAGGAAATAGAAGCCAAACACAAAAAATATACCCCCAACCCAAGGATTGCCAAACTAGACCAAATTGAGAAGGACGATGTAGACATTACATTACAAACTAAGCAGGATTACAAAATTCAGAACCTAACTCTCCGATAAGGTGTCAACCATATCCTTATCAACAACTCTAGTGTTACTCTAATTAGGTCCTTGTTTTTCCACACATACTTATGCATGTATCTCCTTATAGGCTTAGTCTATCACGTAAATCCACCACCCCATTCAAGCATTTAAATAGAATCATCTCCTCCCATTTTGACATCAAACTTAGGTTTTCAAGAATCCTCCAAATATATCATTCAACCCTAGCACCCTCCACCATTTACTCATCACTTAGAAACATTTAGCCTCACTTCATTAAGCTTTGTTTCCCTAAAGAATTTTCTATCCATCTCACCATCGTAATTACCCTTAAAAATAAGCATTGTCTAAGATAGGCTGTCATGTGTATCCCACATCACCTTGAGCAAAAGGTTTGGTCTCACACTTGGTCCCTCTTTGTTTTCCAAGGTTTTGATATCACCATCACATTTTCAAGATCATACTTAAGGGAAACAAAATCTCCTTCATTTAGTACCATATCATTTAGGTTCCTAAAGTATCATTAATTTCACACACTCTTCTTTACATTTTAGGAAATCCCTCCACCCTTGTCACACTTAGGCAAATCACTTTTTCACATACACTTATCATTATCCTTCTTGCATTTCATCCTTAGGGAAGTTATCCTTTCATGCCACCCACCACACATTTCAATAAGAACACACAAAAAAAGGACATGGATCCTAGTCATGGTAGTAGCACAACTTGGGCTCAGCCATACCCCATCGTGTCAATGCAACCACCAGATCCACCACCACAAACCCTTGAAGAGATAGGTTCTTCCATAGATATTGATGGTTTCATGAACCAACCTAGACATGCAACCATTGTTAATGCCATCATAGATTGAAATAAGGAAACCATCATGGCAAACTTCTTAAGGGACAATATTGGTGCCTTTGAGTTTGATGCCCACCACCTACCAACATTATAGATCCTACACATCCTTTGTTTGGATGGAAGCCACCATCTATAGGGTCATCTATCCCTCATGATCCTTTCTTTTCACCCAATAATGGGTACCAACAAATAGAGATAGAACTAGTAGAGCGGAATATCCCCTCAACGCAGGTGACTACTCCCATTCCACAAAAAACCCATTCCATCCTCATTCAACCTTTAATACATACCACATCCCAACCAACCACAAGTGTATCGCTTGCCTCTGCTTCCACTATCTGTATCCCTGCTTTGCAAAATACCCCTTTTACACTTAGCAATACTGCATTTTCCCTTCCATCTCAAAACACATCCAATCCATTCACTACCAAAATGCCTCCACTAGGGTCAAATACTTCATCTTCCATCCCACCCAACATCACTATCAATCCATTTGTCAATAGCCAAAGTACTTTGGTCTCATTTCCTTTGGGGCCTTGGGGTTTCAATATGGCACAAGGACCTACCCCTAGCTTCCCGTTCAACACTGCATCCATGTCCATACCCTAGTCACTTTCATCCCTCACTCTTCAGCTCTATTCATTACCACCCATGACCAACTATTTTTGTATGCCACCCTTAGGCCATAACCAAACCACCCCTCCCTCACAATACCTAGCTATGAATACTCTTCCTCACATCAACTACGTAGCCCTTATTAATACTCAGTTACTTTCTCAAGCAAGATCACAACCAAGATATATTGGGCAAGGTATACACTCCCAAAGCATGGCCCAGGTCTTACCTACACTACCATCTTTTCAACCACAATCATCACCTTAGCAATATGCCTAGGCATGCCCACAAAATTATCTAGTAGGGCAACAACCTCATACTCAATAGTCTACCCAACAAATGCAACAATATGCACAAACAACATTCTAACAACCCATAACATCCATCCCACCAGTAGTGCAACCAAATTTTCAACCTCCACCTTATGGTAGTCAAGGTTTCCCATATCAGCCTTCAACATTTGCTACATATCCCGTACTGAGGGCACCTAGACTGAGAGCACCCATTAGCCTACCTATAAAATCTAAATAGGAAGAGATGAAAAGTGCTCTCATAGCCCACAAAGATGGGACAGTCTCCAAAACTTTTAAATTTGAAAATGATTGTCTATATTTGTTTGACAAAACCATCACGATGACACCATTTCCTAAACATTTTTGAAATCCCCAAATCTGATAAATTTAGAGGGAAAAGTGATTCAATCACACATGTCAAGGAATTCTATATTCATTGCCAAGAAGTGGCCTATAAAGATGTATTCCTCATGCAATTTTTTCCAAAAAGCTTAGGGGGTCTTGTCCTTGAAAGATTTCACCATATATCCCAGGGTACCATTAAGACCTTTGCTGATCTTTCTAAAGCCTTTATGCTCAAAATGCTCATCTAGTTGAGATTGAAATATCTATGGTTGAGTTAGTTCATACCAAGTAAAAGGGAGGAGAAAGCCTTGCTGAATATTTACAACATTGGCAAACCATCACCACTAGGATCTCATGCACTATCCCCAAATGTCACCTTGTCAAAATGTTCATTAACAATGCACATCATAGTCTTGCCCACCACATGGTTATGAACTATTTACAAACTTATAGAGATATCAAGGAAAAAGGGATGGGACTCAAGAAAGGGCTCATCAATGATGGTGCCATCAAGATTTACAAAGAAAACACCTAGGATCGACATCCAAGCAATGAAAAACCATGTTATTGGAATGAAAACAAGAAAATAGTTACTGATGGTGTCATTGGCATTAGACATGTTCATGTCATCAAGGTAGCAACTAACATACCTACCACATTTTTTTAGCAACAACCTTACCAACAACAACTACAAATCTATCAGTAGCCTCCTATGCAAAACAACCCACACAATGTTCAAATACCCAACCATCAAAATTAGACTAATGCTATCACACTTTTAGCTAGACCTAAACCATGCATTCAGTGATGACCCTATGTATACACCCCCTTGGGGGAGCCTTTTGATACAATCTTTGAAAAACTAGCTAAGGATAATCTTATTAGACATCCACAAACACAACCCTTGGAACCCAATCAGTCTAGGGTATCCTGGTATAATGATAACAAGTTTTGCAAATTCTATCGTGTTAATGGGCATACCACCCTCAAGTACATCCAACTCAAGGACTATGTCCAAGACCTTATTGATCAGAAAGAGATCACAATGGGGGGCACAAGCCTCACCCAATGCGGGATTATTGATATACCAAAAGGCTTTCCCTTCCCATAACAAAAACATAGGAAAAGCACCTACAAACACTCCTGCCAACAAACCCAACAATGCTCAAAACAAACAAGGTGACAAGCAAGATAAATCTCAAAACTATACCTCAACATACTTGGACTATGAAAACCTTATTGGATGTATATCAAAAGTTGAGTCATCTATCAATGTTATAAACATCAAAGGCCTAGATGCCTAATGTGTGGTTACTACTCAATGAGCTCGACTCAATATAGCTAGCCCATTTGTATCCATACCATCAAGGCCACCTCCATTGAGAGTACCTTCATTAGGATCACCACCATTAGGACCATAGTATAATATCTTGGAACACCTTAGAAACACGCCAGCTCATATTTCCATTCTAGATCTAAGATCCTTGACAATACTCTCCATGAGTCACATATCCTCACTAACATAAATGCCACCAAGTTATGCAACTTGGTTGGCCACCTATTCACAACATGTGCTTTGTCCTTCAAGACCTCTAACATCCCAACAATTGAACCTGATCATATACTTCCACTTCACAAAGCTGTCATAGTTTATGACTTTGCAGTCAAATGGATCATGATAGATAATGGATCAACTTTAAATCTATGTATTTTACAATTCATCAAACAAGTAAGATATGCTAAGGAAGATATCCTTGATGAGGTAATTACCATCAAAGCATATGACAACTTGGATCACACTACTGAAGGAACCATTTTGCTACCTCTCTAAGTCAACCCAACCATTCAAGAAATAGTTTTTCACATAGTTGATCTTAACCTTTGATACAACATCCTCCTTGGCCAAACATGGATTCATGCCATGAAGGCTGTTCCATCCACATACCATCAATGTGTCAAATTTCTACATAATGGCACTAAGGTGACCATCCACACAGATCCTGAACCCTTCTCTTATTGTAATGTGATCGAAGCTTCATACACCAACCATTGTCCTAACATCAAAATTGGCCATACCACGGCCAGTTCCTCTAGCACCTACCATGATCTAGATACCATTTTAACCTCCACTCTCTCCATAGTTAAGATCAATTACCAAGATTATGGTGAATATAGCCTCACAAATACTTTTGTTGTTGGTGCTCTACCACTTGATCCACATACTCAAGGGCGCCCGACACATCAAGGGCCAAGGCTAGGTACCACATATCAACTCAAATAGCTAGGCCCTACCACATTTACTGCCAAGGGTATCCTTGATGGAGAGGAAACCATTCTAGATATTAGTACATGGCTATACAAAGAGCCACCTCCAAGAAGTGAAGAACTTCTTGATCGCCTTAAACAAAAATACCCATGGTTACATCACCTTGCTACTGAGAAATGGGATTATCAAGGAGGTGGTCTAGGCCATCTAGAATTAGGCATTAGGTAGCTTGTAGAAGCATACCAATAAAAGAAAAAGAAAGGCTTAGGCTACAAACTCCTTGTAACTGGGGGCACCATGAAAGAAGGCCATGCCTTCATAAACATCGGAAATAGTTTGTTTGAGGTCGAAGACATCCCTGAGGAGGTAGAAAATAAATCCTATCTTCCATGATGAAATTATCCTAGGAGCTTCTGTGCTCTGTCAATTATCCCTAAATCTCATAGATCTTCGTCTTGCTCACCTTGAACTCATTGATTGGGACCAACCAAGTGTTGTCCATGTTGACAAATTCTTTGCAAATCATGTGCTTCGTAGATTCATGGAGGTAGAAACAACACATAAATGGCTGCCACCACCATCAAAATATGTCTACAAATTGGATCCAACAGGTTACTTTGGGGAGGAGGAAATCTCCAGTCGCAAAATTGAACCGAAAAATGAAGCAAAAAAGAAAAAAACCAAAACAAAACCATCCTCTAGTGAAAATTCCTCTAGAGTTCCATTGAATGATTCAAAAAATGAAAATAAAATAAAGGATGTATCTGATGGTAAAAACCTCGTAGAGGCACCCAAAGATGGAGATTTCATCCTTCCCCCATAGGGTCACATGCCTACCATTTCATTAATCTTGACAGAGGAAACTAGACCAGTCAATATCAGTCTGATTGAGGTAGCATAGATCACATATATTATAACATCTCTACCACCTGAGTAGGTAGAACTTCTCATCAAAGTCCTCTATGAAAATGTTGGCTGCTTTGCATGGTCCTATCAAGACATGCCATGGTTGGACCCCAAGTTAGTGATACACCATTTGGCTATGAATCCAAAAGCTAAACCTATCAAGAAAAAGCTCCGTAAGATGCACCCCAAAGTTGCTGTATTGGTTAAAGCAGAGTTAGAAAATTGCTAGAGGCAAAGATCATTTTCCCAATTAACTATTTAGAATGGATCTCCAACAAGGTACCTATCACAAAGCCTTCTGGTAATATTAGAATTTGCATAGACTTCAAAGATCTCAATAGGGCTTGTTTGAAGGATGATTTCCCTTTACCAAACATAGACATGATTATTGATCTCACCTCAGGCCATGAGCTCTTATCCCTCATGGATGGTTTCTCTGGATAAAATCATATTCAAATAGAAGAGGTAGACCATCATAAGACAACATTTACCACCCCTTGGGGGACATTTGTTATAACATGATGCCATTCAATTTAAAGAATGTTGGGGCAACATATCAGCACACCATGACATTCATCTTACATGATCTGATCCATAAAAAGCTTGAGGATTATGTGGATGATATTTTGGTCAAATATCTTAATGCCCTTGATCACTTATCTCATCTTGAGGAAGTGTTTCATCGCTTGGCCAAATATCATCTTATGCTCAATCCTAAGAAGTGTGTCTTCGATGTTACCTTGAGAAAGCTCCTAGGATTCATTGTATCACAACGTGGCATTGAGATTGATGGTAAAAATGTTAGGGCCATCATGGATATGGCTTCTCCTAAGAAAATCAGGAAAATTTTCTCTCTTTAAGGGAAACTACAATCAGTCTGATGATTCATCTCTCAGCTCGTTAATAAGTGCCAATAGTTTGCACATTTACTCAAAAAAGATCAAAATTTTATGTGGGATCCCATTTGCCAAAATAGCTTTGAACTAATCAAGCAATACTTGGCTAATCCACATATCTTGGTTTCTCTGATTGCAAGCCATCTTCTCATACTATACATCACAGCTACCCCAATAGCTCTAGGTGCTCTTCTAGTACAACTTGATGATGCAGGCAAGGAAAGGTCTATTTACTACATTAGTCATACTCTATTAGGATATGAGCTCAATTATACACCAATGGAAAAGGCTTGCTTAGCTATGGTATTTTCCACTTAGAAATTGTGTCATTACATGTTAAGCTACATTGTACAACTCATTTCCAAAATTTATCCTTTAAGGTATATGTTGTCATGCGCAGTGTTCATAGGGTGTTTGGCTAAATGGGTCATGCTTCTTAGCAAATTTGACATTCAATATGTCGACCAGAAGGCTATCAAAGGATAGGCTATAGTACATCACTTAGCAGATGCACCTTTGGTTGTGGATCACCCCCTCATTATGGAATTCTCGAACAAATACCTTTGCTTAATAGAAGAACAACCATCCTAAAGTTATACTTTGATGTATCTTACACATCCCATGACACTGGCAGTAGCATACTCTTAGTCATACCTAAGGGGGATTACATTCCTAAATTCTTTAAACTATAGTTCCAATGTACCAACAACATCTCAAAGTATGAGGTCCTTATTGTAGGGCTCAAAATAGCAGTTGAATGGAATATTACAAAGCTATAGGTCTATGAAGATCCACAACTTATTATCAAATAAGCTTTAGATGAATATCAGACCAAGGATGATAATGTACTACCTTACAAGGAGTTGGTCAACTGGTTGAAGGAACATTTTACTCAAATTCAATTCATATAGATACCTAGATTGCAAAACAAGGCAATAGATTCAATGGCCATTATTGGTTTGCTTTTGGAAATACAACGAGAGGCTACACAATATGAATTCTTAGTTGAGTAGATACACAATCCTGCATACAAGAATGATGAGCCAACATGGGTATGCATCTTGGTTTGTCCCCAATCCCCATGGTACCACAAAATTCATGCTTACCTACAAAATGGTATCATATCTCCCCATCTCACACAAACCCAATGCCAAAACCTTATTTGCAAAGCCTCCCATTATACTATCATCGCTCAAACCCTATATTGTCATGATTATCATGATACTTTCTCTCAATGTTTAGATCAAAATGAGGCTACAATGGTTCTCAAGGAGGTATATGCCAAACTTTGTTGTGCTTAAACGAGTGAAATAGTTCTAGCTAAGAAAATCCTTCGGGTTGGGTATTATTGACCTACTCTAGAGCATGATGCATGTGACTTTGTGAAATGGTGTCTACCCTATCAACAACATGCTAATATAATTTGAGCCCCACCTTAGGATCTACAACCTATTGTGCTACCATGGCCACTTGCATGTTGGGGGTTTAACCTTGTTGGTGTTATATAACCTCTCTCTTTAGAGGACACAAGTGGATAATTACTGCCACCAATTATTTCACTGAGTGCGTAAAAGTGGTCCCCCTTGTCACTGCCATAGGAGTTCAAGTGTCCAAATTTATCCTATATCATATTACATGTTGCTTTGTTATCCCAGCTACCATTTTTAATTACCATGGGGGTAGTTTTGAAAATCTCAATATGGAGGAATTGTGCAATTCCCTTCATATCCATCACCATTTTTCTAGCCCATACTTCCTACAAGGTTATAGTTAGGCATAGGACACTAATAAAACCCTACTCAAAACCCTAAAGAAAGTTATCAATGATTCTGGCCATGATTGGCATTTCCAAATCAACCCTGCCCTATGGGCCTACCACACTTCATTCTGTATATCCATAGGAACAACCCCATACTCCCTAGTTTATGCTGCTGAAGTAGTATTACCTATTGAGGTAGAAATCCCATCCTTGTGCATTTCTTTGAGAGGCAAAATATTAGATGAGGATTATAGAGTGGCTAGACTTACCCAACTAGATTTTCTTGATAAGAAAAGGCAGTAGGCCTATAACCACCTCATGGTCTACCAAAATTGCCTCAAGCACAACTTCAACAAGAAGGTATATCCACACCAGTTTCAAGAAGGAGACATGGTCCTTAAAGAAAACATGAAGGTCCAAGTAGACCATGACAAGAAAGGAAAGTTCGAGCCCACATGGCTTTGCCCTTACATGGTCATAGCCTCTTTTGGCTTTGGGGTCTATCAGACATCCACACTTGAGGGTAAGGTCCTCAATGATCCCACCAACATCATTCACCTCAAGAAATTCTATGCCCAAAAGTCCTTAGTGTATCTTGCTCCTTCAAAATGAGAAAATGGAAGAGAAAATCAATGAAAAAAATAGAAAAGAATAATAAGCATCCAATGGTGAAAACTTGGCAATTCAAGCACCTTGGATAGGTACCCTAGTGAAAACCTAGTAATTAGGTGCCAGATGTACTTAGCCTTTTTATTATCTATCAATGACATGCATCTCCCCCATCACCCCTTCATACTCCATTGCTCATCTTCCCATTTTCCAAGGTGTTCCCCATAGTTTCATCTTCACACTCCCAAATGACTCTTGACATCTCCTTTTAGCATCCATCAATTTGAACACCCTACCTAGATACTGTATTATATTTGTAGTTCATATATCTATCCTATCCTTGTGCTCTACCACATGTATCATGCCAGGTGTATTTTATCCTTGTACTCTACCACATGTATCATACCTGGTGTATTTTATCCTTGTACCCTTGCACATGTATCATATCGGGTGTATTTTATCCTTTGTACCATGTCGATGAAGCATATCCTTGTAACAACAACAACAATTATGTGTATCATACCCGTATAACAATAACTATATTATATCAATGCTATCCCCTCATCCTAAGCTTTCCCCTATCATATGCACCCCCATTACTATATTCTATCATATATTCTTGAGTCATCCACCCTATGTATAGTCATGCTTGTACAAATTTGAGTCTTATAGCCAAACCCCACGTTACTAGTCAGTTGTCTATAAAAAAGTTCGAATTGCCAATTTTGTCCTCATCCCAAGCATATTGTCGCTAGGTCCATACAAAATGAATCCTTCCTCGTACCTAACCTTAGCCTATCAGTATCTAGTTCTCTTGATCTCTTTGGCAAAAGGTTACTTCATCATCGATTTATTCTTTCTTTTGATCTTGTATTTTCTTGTATATTTTATTCAAGTAGGTCGTTCTAGGTGGTTTAGTTGTTCCCTTCTCATGGTCACCATGGTCTTCTATATCATGGTGTGCTTCGACTAGGGCACCTTGAAAGCATGGTTTTGACCAAGGTCTTTTTATGTTTGTGAGTCAGTCAAATATCACTCTTGCATATTCCAAACATGTTTTCATTCATGATAACATAATGCAGTTGGGAAGCATCATTTGCTTGTGGATCACCCAGCATCATTTCCATGCTAATTTCTTTGGGACTCATGTGTGATGTTGGGGCAATCCTTGTGTGCTTGTTTGAGTCAGTCCTATGTAATATTGGGGAAAAGGCCTTGACATTCTTAGTAACCTTGGCATGTCCTACTATTCCTATATCAAATAAAGTGCACACACTACATGGTGGTTCTTCTTTACAAAGTACCACACACTCAAGCTTCTAGTGTATCCCCTCACTCTCACCATTTTGTCCCATAAAATTTTTTCTTATTCATACTACCCCCACACATTGTTGCACAAGCTCCCCCTATACATTCTCTTTCTACATCACACCTACCCTCTCTACCCCCATTCCCTTACAAGCTATTATGTACCATGTTCTCATCTTCCCTCATCATCATCATCTCCTACCCACTCCCATCCTCCTACATCTTCTACACACCTTATTTTAAAGTTTGTGCACATTGTTTTTCTCTCCTAACCACGGTCCTACCCAATTAGTAATATGCGATAGCCTCCCCCTACACCCCACATGTGTCTCCCTATCACCCTACTTACCTTCTATATCATAATCACTATTCTTCCCTACATTCCCATAAATCCCGTCTCCTATTTTTTCCTAACTTAAATTAGATGCATTCTTTCATTATATAACCCATCTTCTTTCACCCTTTTTATACCCCTTTGGATCCTTCCATCACTAGAATCTCTTGATTTAATTTCCTTATCCTCCAAACTAGAGTTCATCTTCATTATCATACTCTTACCAATCATAATCCCTAGGCTACGATTTTACCATCATCAATTGTGTTCTCTATCATAGTTCACCATCTTAGGATTAGAATCCTCTATCCTCTCTATCATTCCAACTAAGAGTTCTTTTCAAATATTTTTTTCAAAACCATCCTTTATCCTTTTTTATCATCATCAATTGAGCTTGTTTATCATATTCCAGCTTCATAGTTTTTAAATTTTATTTTACCATCATAGATTATGTCTACTTATCATATCCACCATCATAATGTTCCATTTATTGACCAGGTTGTATGATCATAAATTGTGTTCATTTATCCTTATCATATTTCCCCATCATAACTTAAATTCATATGTCGTATGTTAAGTGCACGTATCATATTTAATCATCCTAATATTTTAGTTCACTTATCATATGTTATTATCATATCCTTTTAGTTCATTTATCATATTTTCTCATCATAGTTGGTGTTCATTTTAAAATATGCTCCATCATCATAAAACTCACATTCATTTTATCATAATTTGTGTTAATTTAAATCATAAGCCATTATCATAGTTTATGTTTATTTTATCACCTTTTATCATTGTTGGAAATGATTGAAAAGATCATGAATGAAAGAAAATGGAACTTGCAACGAATTTTTTCAATCATTGTTTTGTCATTGATGTCAAACTTGCTACTTGCAGGAATGAAAATTGCTTTAGTGATCCAAATATTATTAATTGATTGATTGACAAGGAGGTGGCAATCAATAAGATGCAACTAGAGTACCTAAGAGAACAGGTTGAAGTTATGATGATGTAATGAAATACAAGGATCAGCTAAGCCATTGATGAAATAATATATTGATGACATATTCTAACACATGTTGTAAGGATTAACTAAGTGCCGAACAGATTCTCAGTTGAAGCTAAGCCAGCTCAACTTAGTGTATGTCAAGTGATCTTCAGGTGCCGAGCAGTCTTTAGTTGCCGAGTGAAAATTAGGTGCCGAGTAGCAGAAGATACTAAGTGCCAAGTAAGTCTTCAAGTTTTGAGCAAGATATAAGTGCCGAGTGATATTGAAGTGCCAAGTGAATTTCGAGAACCGAGTTTCACAAAATTGATTCAGGTGCCGATCATCAAAAAATCAATGATGCCGAGTTGCTGCATTATTTTGAAAAGACGAAGGTTTGCCAGATCTAAGATGATATGGTAGTTATCTAGAATTTTGTGAACCAGATAAAAGATAAGAATGATGAGCGGGTGGCATAGAACACTATGTAAACCATTTTTGACAAATACAATTGGATTCTAGATGAAGTTTCTAGATAAGAGAAAAATGTGGGATAAATACATTGTATCTTACCTAATTCATTGAAACCCTAAAGTTGGAGAGGATGAATTGAGTGGGAAATGAAGAACAAAACTTCTTTATAAGGAGTTATAGGTTAGAGATCAATAGTGTGTGTAAGAGAGGGAATTGGTCATAAGTGTGATTATGTGAAAAAGCCAAAGAGCAGTAAGAATAGAGCATCAAGACTCTAAGTTGATTAAGTGATCAGAGATTGCATTGGCATAATGAGTGGAAGAACTCAAGGAGACAGATCTTGAAGGGTGAACAAGCTGTTAGCACTACAAAGGAGGAAAGCCAAGCAAAGAAGAGAACTAAAGAAGTGATATGAAATCTGCAAGGTTGAAGTTGCAATTTGTGTCAGATCAAAACCCTTCTAATATTTTCTTACTAGGGTAAACTTTAAGAAAGCCGCCTCCAAAAAAAAATATAAAATATTGGTGAATCTTTCATTATTTTGAAAAAATAAAATTATTTATCCCTAGGAGAAGGATAAGAGATCCTTAGGCGAAGGATAAAGAGATCCTTAGGAGAAGGATAAGAGATCCTCAGGAGAAGGATAAAGAGATCCTTAGGAGAAGGATAAGAGATCCTTAGGAGGAGGATAGGAGATCCTTAGAGAGGGATGAAAGATTTTTTTGAGAAGGTGACTGAAAAATCCCATGGACTTGGGTGAGCCTAACAACTCTCTGTAAATCCTTTAACAGGGTGACATTCCAAGTTGAATGTTCTTAAATCCTTTAACAAGGTCACATTTAACAATGTGTTGTAGCCTTTAACAGGGTAGGCCTTTAATAGGGCAGACTATCAGAAGTGGTTGAAATCAGTTGCGCAGTTATTTTGTGGGTATCATCCCCACTCCAGTTTTACCTTCTTATTCTTGGAGGGTTTCTGGGTTATCAAATCCTTAGAGTTATGGTGTGATGCATGTTTACTTTTCATGGTTGTTTAATGTTTAATTGCATGCATGATAATTTCAGTTATGTGCCATTAAGGATTTGTAGAAAATGTTTTATAGGGCATCATTGGACCTTGGATAACTGATTCACCCCCCCTCTCAGTTATTCTAAATAATTCTAACAATCATAGTTTAATAGTTTCCTTTTAACATAATCATCATCATAAGGTTTCATCCATTTTTATTCTATTTTGTTTATCATTTATTCATATTTTTATCTCTTGGGTCATGTTTATATTATTATTGTTATCGTAAACATCATCATAAGTACAAAATTTTCAACATCTCATCATAAAGCACATCACATCCTGCATCACAAACAAATTAGTACTCTCCAATCAAATCACATCATAAACATCACACCCTACATCACAAACATATGAATACTACCAATCAAATCACATCATAAACAATGTATCGTACATCAAAAACTATCAGTAACATCATGTATCTCATAAACATCACATCCTACACAAAACCACATTAGTCTCTCATCTCCACCTAAAAATTTATAAACATCCACCTCGTAAACAAAATCATCACATCATAAAGTCCATACATCCATATCCCACCCCAAAGAATGATCTGGTCTATATATCTCTCAGCTATAAAGAATAAAGAATAAATCACCCCCTTGCAAAAATACCCCAGTCCATTATAGTCTAGATATTTGGTATCCATATTATACAAAAAATCACAACAATACATCAGGTCTATACCTACAAAAATACATCCAATGGTAGATCCAAAAATAATATATCAAAATTAGCATATCATTGATGTCCCTCATCTATTGCCTCCTTATCATGGGACTCATAAGTGTCCCTCTTTGCTCCTGGTGCTACTAGTGGTGGAGGTGGTGGCCTCATCCATCCTCCTCCTATACCTAAACTCTCTACCTCATCTCTCCTACCACTCATCCCCCTATCTCATCTTTGGCTCTGCCCTATCCTATGGCTATGCCCTATGCATTGAGACCCACCTATCCTCTGCGAGTCCCCAGTGGTCCATCCACTCTCTCCCCCTCCTCCCTACATGCTTGTGTGGGTCCCAGCCATCCCTGACCATGTCATTCATCTATAATGCTCAATTTGGTCCACTAGAACCACTACATGATACCTCCCTCAGTAAAATCCTACCCTCTCCCTTAGCTCTGCCACCTCTCCTTGCAACCTCCTAAACTCATCCATCCCTCCACCCACCACCATTTGTGCCCTCAAGGTCACCACCTCCACCACCAACCTATCCCTCTCCTCTTATATAGTGTACATCCACGCCTAAAATTCCTATCTCTCTAGAGTTGCCACCTCCAACTGACTACCCTCCATCTATAGTGTACCCACATTTACCCCTACTCTATCTGCCTATCCCTACACCACATCATACTCATGATGTAGCTGATCATGCTCTATCCAGAGTTGATCTCTCTCCTACTGAGTATCTCATAGCAACTGGCTAGTTGCCTTGTGTACCTGCTATAGGGATGCATATTAGCTTGCCAATCCATCATCTCCTCCCCCTAAAGACAAGCCCCCTCCACCACTCCCATCTCCTCCACCTACTAGCCCCTATATCCTCTGTTCCTCCCCCTATGGTCTCCTCTCCACTACTGGCTTCTCCTCTTTCCTCTTAGGTTGTGCCTCTCTCTCCTCTTGCCTCTCCTCTCCCCTCTATCTCTACCTCATTGGCCCCTTCTCATGTACCATAGCCTCTTCTCATTGTCATAGTCCTCTCACTACATATCTACCATGTCCGGCTACTCAAACTATCTCTCCTGCTACCACTATAGCTCTCGTCACCTATTCTTGGCTTGATTGTCTTGATTGCTCAAACCAATCTCAATACTCCTATGTGGAGCCTGCATCTATCACTCTCCCAAACCAATCCCACTGCTATGGTGCTAACTCTCACCAGGCCTATAATAAACCCTCTCTCTAGAGCGCTAGCCCAAACATTGATATTGGCTTGTGTGTGACTCATTTATACTAGTTTGGCTTCCTTGGAGCCACCTACACCCATCCAAACTACCACAAGGCCCTATCTGGCTGGTACTAATTGGCTATGTACTCCTACTATCCAAAAATAGAACATGGAGATATCATGTAGGGTAAATGTTCTCCCTCCTTCGCCCATAGCCTTAGACCCATATATGGTCTCCATACCACTTCCCTGATCTTGTCTATCTAGACTCACCAATAGTCCACCTCCTCCATATGATGATATGTCAAAGGCTCCCCCTAGCTATTAGCAACTGACTCCTCTACCTACCTATCTCTACATCCAATTGGCTTGAATGCCACAATATGCTCCCATGCCCAAACTTGTAATAATGTTACGAACCCTATGCTCCTCCCCTGCTATCCCACCCCTTAATAAACTATCTGGTGTAGATCCCAATATAACTTTTCTAATATAAATGATCCCTAGGCTGTAGGGACTCTCACATCCACTATTTGCATAACCACTAGTATCAGTGTGAACATGAGTCCTATATCTAGGGTAATATACCTCGATACTAGCCCACATACATAAACATAGATTTTCCTCTCTGCAGCTACCCTGTCCAAGTGCTCATCCAATACAAACTGCTCCCTATGGATTCAATATGCTACTCCTAGTCCCACCAACCCCTATACTATGGCCTCTCTAGTCATCTCTCTTGTCTCCATCACTAGCATCCCTCACACTGGCAATCTAAATATCCTGAATACATCCTCCAATGTCATGGTCATCTCCCTTGTTAGTAGGTGGAATGTGCCTATCTTGTTATGCTACTGTTCTCACAAGGAAGTCACCATCACCATATAGGTATGTGTGTGGGGTAATATCATTAGGTACCCCAAGTTGATGGCACCGATCCTTGCCTAGTTCATTAGTGTAAGCTACTCTCTAGCACATAATACAATTGCCCATCGCTTGCATGACACTAACACATCTAGAGACCACTGCACGCAAACTAGTCACACATCAGTTTTCCTTTTTCATATTTACCTCACCTAAACTACTAAATCACCCTCCCATCGCTCTACCCAATCCCTCCTTTGGCTATGTCCCTTTTTCGCTTTCCCCCTTTTCCCTTTTTTTGATTTTCCCGCCATCATGTTCTTGTGAACCCTCTAAACTTGTGTTCCCATAGACACAAGTTCATGTGGGATCATTGTTTGACCGTTTGACTCCCTCAAATGCTAACAACATTCCTGCAGTGCATTCTCATGACTTAACCCTAGCGATCTCGCTAATCTAGCTTATTGTGGGATCACATTTGGCCTTCTCCTACAAGTCAACCCCTAACCCATTCTTGCATTGACCCATTCCCTGCATCAAAATCATGTCCTCACCACCAGAAGTGCATTTTTTTTGTGGGATTGCTTTCCCACTACCCTATCCTCATTCCTATAGAAACTTCCTACCCAAATTCACGATCTCGCAAAATGTATTTGCTAAGCCTATTTTCCCCTTCCCTTGGCCATTTTTTGTGGGATCGCGATCCCGCCAATCTTGCTAGTGATCCCGCTAGACTTGCATCTCCAAGATCAAATTTTTGATGTTGTAGGAATGCTAAAAATGCTATAAAATAAAAACTTAAAGGTTGGTTTTTGAACCTACAATTGATCTAGTGTCTTTCACACTCATACTTGTCATACCACATCTGCCCGATGCTCTAGTTTTCCAAGCACAACTATCGTATCATCCAACTCAGAGCTCCCAACAACAATATCTTCTTGTCCATCTAAAAGAAAATAACCCTTCCTAGGCCCCCCTCAAGCCCCTTATAAGCCCCCTAGGGTGCCCTATCTTTCTATTTGACTCCTCCAACATCCTCCTTTTCTCCCATCCTTATTTCATTTTTACTTTTACTCCCCTTTTCCCCCTTTTATTTCTTTTATGTCTCTTGCTCACCCTAACTAACTACGAATTTTCAAGAAGTTGCTGAGCCTTGTGTTCTTTCCCCACCACCTTCTTGAGGGGGCATCACACAATCCATTCTCTACCTTTCTACTCAAAACAGGGGCAACCATGTGGCTTCAAAAAAAAAATTCTTCTTTACATTGTTTATATTCAAACTTCTTTGAAATAGTGTTGTTCCAACACTATGTCAAAGAGCGGCAAAATGTAGACACCTAAATCTGATTACACAAATAGGCAATCATATTTAGTGATCTCTTAGGGCATTATTGATTAAAGATGTATTATTTAACTAATTAATCATCATCCCCTAGTTAATTAATTAAATTTACTATAGCCCAATTGATAAAATCAAATGATAACCCAAAATCAATTTATCAATTAAATCCCTATTCCTCTATTAAATTAAATAAATCCTAAAATCTATTTAATTTAATCCCAAATCCCCCTCTTTATTAAATAAATCATTTAATAAATTATGCTAAGCCTTAAAATATCCCTAAACCCTACCTTTATCCATAATGCAACCCATTCACCCATACTAACCTAACTTAGCCACCTAACTAACCCATCCCATCAAAGCTAAGTGACTTTCCCCCTAACCCCCTTCCTAAGACAAGTCTATTCCCCCTCCTAAATATGTGCACAACTTTAAGCAAGGGTTAAGACTTGCTAACCCATGCCAAAATAAAAAACTCTCTCTTATCCTCTTCCATCCCTATCCAAAAGCATTTATGGCTCTTACATGCCATTAATGTCTCTTACATCCCTCTTTATGTCTCTTACATCCCTCTTATACACTCATCCTCCCTCATTATTCCCTTTGACCAACCCTTATCCCATCCCCTCACAATCATCCTTCTTGTGACAAGTGTCACTCCCCTATTGGCTCTAAATGAGCACAATCCATGTGCTTCCCTTTCGAAGCATCTTAGCCCTCCCTCACCATTCTTCCATCTTTGCATATTGACCCTCCATTTCTCTACCCCTTAGGCTATAAATAAATCCATTCCCTCTCATAATCCATCACCCACTTTTATGCAAACTTATAATGCTATTTTGAGAGCCTAAAAACTATCAAAATACCATCATAATGTTGAAATCCATCCATAGCTCCATTGTTGAAACCCTCACCCATATACACACTTGGTAAAAACCCCCACCTATTGGAAGCTTAAGCACACCATGAGCATATATCCCCATCCATCAGTGACATAACTACGTCATCGTAGGTTATGCCTAAGGAGATTGCCATTCTTGGTTTTCCTTCCTTCATGGTGATAACCTTGGTCCTAATCATAAGTGATAGCTTATTTAATTTTTTGAATGCTTTTAATAGTTAGTATTCCTTTATTACACTAATATATTAGGTGATATAGACCAAATATAAAATAACTTTGGATAAACATCTACGATGTTGACCAACCATGATTAAGTAATTATTTCAGAAAGTACACTTCAATTAGTTGTCATGCTCTATTATGCTCTACTAATTACGTAATTTGGTAATTTAACTGTAACATTTTTTGTATTATCCATACAGGTCTGCATAGTGACATATGTCATCATGACCTTGTCAACCATCAATCCTCAATTGAGCATGAACTACCTCAAAGTTTGTCATCCATACATATTGTATCTCTTGCTGCACTTTTGTAACTTGTCTAACATTTAGAAATTTTTTTAACTCTGATTGGATAAATATATGTTTCTATAAATGACAACATTCAGACATCTATTTATCCATATTGCCAATAGTATGAAGTGTGAGCATATGTAGTTTGCTATAATTCTAAAAAATGATAAAGAAGAAGTAGAGGAGGTACCTGCAAAAGTTGTAGATATCTTGGAAGAGTTTCCTGATATTGTGTTAGATAATCTACCTAATGGATTACCCCCAATGAGTAAGATTGGTCACTAGATGGATTTAATTCTAGGAGCCAATTTTCGAAACAAGATATGTTAACTAGGGAAACCCTTGATTAGAGTGAAAACCTCAGTGGGGATGCTACCCATAAGATGATGTACTAATATAAATATTCCTTGTTAAAGGATGGACCCTATTAGAAGTCTATAAAAAAATTTAATACATATCAATCCCTATTAGGAGACTTTAAATCCCTGTAAGGATATTCCAACCATATTAGGAGCTATGGAAGATAGATGAACCCACTGCCTAAACAACTTCAAGGGAAAGACCAATGAACCCACTATCCAAATGATCTATTTATTATTCCTTGTAGAATAATAGAAATGAATAGTATTTCTTTCCTGTATCCTATCATTTGGACCCCTGATCCTTCTAATCTTGTAACTAGATCAAAAAACTTGTGTCCAATAATCCCTTGGACTTCAATAATCACTCTTCTCCTTTTCACACTTCGCACTTCATACAATGATTGCAACATGCTTTCTTTTGTTACAAACAAGGAAAACATCTTTCCTTTATACCATATCTTCAAAATAATTCCTTGAGTCATCCTTGAGGCTTTTCTAATTAATTATAATTAGATAATTAATTAATTACATTTATGATAGCACTGTGTTGCCATGATTTTAGTCTCTTATATTTTTCAAACTTTTAGGAATAAGGTTGATTCAATAAGATGTCAAGTTTGAGTCTAGATTTCCTATAGGATAATCATTCTTCTCATCATTCCTTTGAGCTAACCTAATGCAAGAAATCATGTGAGCAACGCATCAGTCCAAAGCTAGGTGATTAGGGTTTGGAGGGTTTGTTATGCATTATTTCGATGAGAAGAAGGTTTGAATATTTTGCTAATTCATATTTTCTTGTTCCTAATGAAGTTGAAAACAAATATTCATGTTGAGAGGTAGTCCCTCATGAAAGCATTCTTAAAAATCTATGAGAAACCCTAAATTTGTGATCAAGTGTTATGTTAAAGGCATAATGCAAGTATAATGAAGAAATCATGATCATATACAAAGAATATATAGTAGAAAAACATCGAAGTCCAATATTGAAGACAGTATATAGTTCTTGAAAATAAACTTCAAGAATAATTAGTTGAATTCTCATGTAGATGAAGCAGATAAATTATTAGAAATGGTGAAAGAACCAAGTCAAAGGTGGCAAAGACCAAAGTTGAAATCAAATCAATGTAACAAAACATGTCTAATTGTCCACATCACCAAGTTGAAAAGTCAATTAAATGGAAGAATGCATGCTATTTGCTAGTTGAAAGTCAAATTCTTACCTATCAAATTGGGTCCCATTTAAATATTAAATGAAAAGAGAATGCATTCAACCATTGGATCTTACAAGATTGACATCCATCACTTTCTCACTTTTAAAAGTTGCATGAAGTTTAGACAATGTAGGGAAGTGAAAACATGACACGTGTACACTTAGAGACCCATTATGTTCCATAGGGAATAGACAAGCCAACATTAAATTCTTTTTCCAATGAGACACTATCACATGTATGTCACAATGCACCTAGTTGGAAAATGGACCCACACGTCACAAATTAAACAACAAAGTTATAGTCTTTTTCATAAGCTGTTAGATCTTACAAGATCTACAAACATTACTTTCCTACTTTTTAGAGATGCACAAGGTTTAGACAATGAGAGAAAGTGACAATGAGATATGTGGAATGGTGGACCCATGAAGGGAAATACAATGGTGATAGGAAAGTCATAATGTTTTAATCTCGATTGTTGATTTAAGATCAATGACTAGAATTTGAAAAGGCAATGATTGTTGGAATATGAATTATATGGATTTGGCGCCAATGTGATTGCTACAAATTAGAGGAGAATGTGAACCATTTCAAGGAATTCAAATAATTTCTACTATTTTTTTTGATGTATTGAATTGTAATTGTTGAATGTTGGATCTCTTAGCATTTCAAGCACATTGTTAATGTAACTTATGAATCTATAACTAGCCAAGAACCCTAAGAGGCGGTCTATAAATGTAATTTCTTCTAATATTAAAAGGGTTAGAAATTCTATTTAACTTTTCCCCTTGCATTTCCAAATGTTGAGTGAGAATTGAAGAGTTAAATAGAATGAAGGATTTGTATGATGTTTGTAGCTGGGTAATGTGATGTTCTGATTCCATCTAGGACTAACATACCTTGGTTTCTTTCATTATCTCTTTCAACCAAGCTAACCTTGTACTTTTAGAATAGTTTCTATGGGATAGTAGGATAGATGTATTTGAAGCTGGTGATTTCTTACTAGATTCCATTTTAGTGGAGAGTTATCAGTTAAGGTGGATTCTATTTCATCTTTCATATGCATCTCTTCTTTATCTCTAGATTGCATTTCAGTAGAACTAATCTACACTCAGAAGTAGGAGTAGATGTTAGAAGAACTTCAAGGTAACTCATGATGTCCATTCTACTAGGTGTTATAAGTTTCCCAAATATATTTCTACCTTGGGTTTTTGTAGTTATGAAAATCCTAGTTTATCCTCTTCTACTCTCAAGTTCAGAGCATACCCCATATCTAAATGATCTATTAAAAACACACATATGTGGGAGCTATACCTTAAAATTTAGAGGGTAGTGATATAACACATACACTAACCCATTTTTTGGTAACATCCTTTTGTTTCCTCACATTTTGGTCATCTAGAGTCAAGGTAAAGCCAAGTTAGCAAGAGGGATAAATTGTTAACCAATACACTGTCAGCTCACAGTCTATCCAAAACTTCACACGTACGATACTAGGGCTTGCGCATCCATTGATGTCATTATTAGTCTATCCTCCATCACTATTTGA